>CM041782.1:50054025-50302222 GCA_023374045.1 Limonium bicolor
TACCTTGAATGAATGGAGAACCAAATGAGCTCTTCAAACTTGATTTTCCTCCATCAATGGAGTTTTTCCATGGCTCCAAACTTGAGCTTTGAAGGATTTGAAAAGATAGAAAGGTAGGTCTTGGTCTAACTAAGAATAATCTATGCTTATTTTTGGATTTGGAGCTAAAATGAAGGTTTGGTGAGCATTTGAAGATGGAGCACCCATGGAGGCGGCCCTCTTCGGTTTTGAAGCAGGAGAGGAGAAGAAGAAACCGTGGGGTGAAGGTGGGAAATGAAGAAGAGAGGAGAGATGTAGGCTATTAAAGGATATTTTGCTTTATAAAAGCAAATAGTAACTTTTATTATTTCTCTTCTTTTCTTAAGTTGGATGACTCATGTGGTGACTCACCACTCTCAAAAACCGGCCCCCTTGTTAAATAAGTGCATTTTTGGCCTTTGTTGACCAATTAACTAAACTAAGTTGACTAAAGACTAAACTGGCACTATTTGGCACTATTCACAAATAAGAGCACAAATTTGTGAAATTTTTGGTTTCCCATTGATTTAGGCTTCCTAATGTGATAATAATTAGTACACATGTTGATTAAGGTGTAATCATGGGCATTTAGCCACTCAAAACTCATTTCTAAGACAATTTCTCAAAAAGGTGCTTTAAGGAGTCTTAAAGCACATTTTGTGTTTAAGCTTGTTTTTGAGCTTGGTTTTCTTTTCTAATTGATTTAACATGTCCATTAGCATGTTACTAAAGTCTTATAATGATATTTGGGTGCTAATTAAAGTCACTCAAAGCTTAAAGCACGTTTTTGCCTAAATTGCCCTTAAGGCATTTTCTTGTGTTTTCCTTGGTTTAAATTGTCTACCAATCTTTCTAAGGCATATGTTAGCCTTTACTACATCATAATTTGATGTTTACTTAGCATACTTAGGTTTGGGGTATTTCAAACATGAAAACAAACTCTTAAAAATAAAACAGAGAAAAAGCCCTTCAAAACAATAAAGTTATAGAGAAAAAGAGAATAAGGCAAAGATAGAGATAAAGAACTTCCAAACCAAGTCATCCACTTAAGAGGTCACACCATAAAGTTAGTAAGCATTCATTGTTGATGTTAGAACCAATTCTGGTTAATAAGAGAAAGACTCAGGTAGTCACAAAGGACTAGGAATGATATGAATACCCATAACCCGTGGTAGACAGTTTATGTCTCCACCATTTCAGAAAGTTGATTCCCATAAACAAACATACTCAAGAGTGGAATAAAATCAATTGGGAGAGATGGCCCCCACTGCCAGTCAGTTGTCACAAGGACGAGGTAAACAGACCTCCGCTGTCACTTGTCACAAGGGACGAGGTAAACAGACCTCCGCTGTCAGTTGTCCACATGGATGAGGTATAGCAGACCTCAGCTGCCACCGACCCGTTCTCGGTCATCGGTGAAAAGTGTGTGCACCACTTAATAGAAAGAATCCATACTCAATAAAGCTGATCAAAAATCGACTCATGGATGAAAGAATACCCATAGTCTAGAGGATGAATTTACCAAGATTAACATTTTCCCATATTCCTAGCTATCCCACTAGATCATTAACTGCACAAGTGCAATACCAAAAACACTCAGTCCTACAGAGTGTAGAGGAATAAACCCCTTGCAGTTAATATCTAGTGAAACAACTAGATATGAAGGAACAATAACCATGTAAGTTGTACATTAAAGGCTCAGTTAGTCACATCAAGCTGAGTTAGTCACACAAACAGTTTCCTTTTGAAATTCATTCAAGATCAGTTGGCGTTTTCAAAAATTCCATAAAGTCCGTCAGTAAAAGTATCTGAGTACGAGAAATCATACCTGATTAATGCTGTAGCAATTCTAGTAGACTCGTGCTAATACCCAACATTACTCTGAGGAACATTAAAGATAGTCTATTATCAATAACTTATATCCTAAGTTAAACTAAACAAATTGCTCACTCTTAATTCTAAATCTCAATTATCTTGTAAGCCCTCGCTTAAATGTTATGTATAACCTTTGACTTATTTAGAATGTTGTATAGCCAAGGTTGTAAGATCAAGGAATGTATCTTATTGACAATTGTTAATGGTTCCACTCTCATCCACTTTACTAATACTTAACCATAATTCTCACATTCAAGACTTTTAAGACCCTTATATCATAATTGCATTTTACATTATTCAGTAAATCTTATAATCTCAAGTATAAATCTAAAGCTCAATACCTTTATTCTTACTTTAAGATAACATCGTATTATGGCCTATGATGGGATTACCTTAGAATATTATACTATTATTTCACAATATAATGATTATGTATTTTATCAATATCTACTAGATAATCCATTATGATTAAGTTTTCCCCTTAACTTAATTAAGATCTACATCCTGTCTATTGGAATCATAGTGTTGTAGATGCATCTTTATTATAAACTTAATTGAGTCTAACTGAACTCAATTATCTTATCTTTAGTTCATGAATGATATTTAATACAACCATCTAACTAATCTTTGTCATAAGATGTTCAATCTTTACTTTTCATCTTCTGACAATAACTATATCTTATCTAACTTAAACTTATCGAACTCTTACATTAGTATTCACAGTATAATTTGCTTTTATTATTATGTATTAGCCTATATAATAGGGTGTTTATAAAGATTAATTTTATCAATATCTTTACTCTACATTTATGTCCCTAAATGATCTATGTTATGTTACACATGTTGTAATCCTTTTATTACTAACTTCAATAAACTTAAAGTCTTAAATACGTTTAAATTGTTTACAAACCTAGGTTTCAAAGAGAAATAACTTAATAAATAATTCCCTTTATTATGTTTAGGATAAGCATAATAATCTAAATAAAGTAAAATTTATCCCTAAGAATTAAAATTCCCATTCATAAGTGAAATTGTCAATTATTTAATAAGATAATCTATTCTTTTTATGAAAAATTCTCATACCTTTATTCAAATGACATATTAATATTTTCAGTGTCGTAAACTAGTAAAGTAGATCATTATAATCTCTTATGTAACTTAGTTTCTCTAATTAAGGGTTCAAATGTTTTTAAAGTACCTAAATTTCTATTTACAACCTTTTACAAGTTCTAACTACTAAATACATTACTTAATTATAAACTCACATCTTGAATATTGATATAAATGATTATTATATGGGCTTAACTAATTCTAAGAAACTTAAGGATTATTATTTAGACTAATTCCCCGATCATAGTTTTAATATGGTTTTATATCATAATTCGTTTAATGATTTTATCCTAAAACATTAAGTTATATTCAATACTATAAATGTTATGAAATGATTAAATCTAGGCTTATTAACCACTTCACAATTAGATGTAAAAGTGTACACCCCCGAATAAACATCCAATAGTACGAATAAAGCTCCTAGCCACATTACAAGATAACTGAGCAGCGGATTCTCAACTTTGTCCGGATGCTACAGATGCCAACCACCCACGTGATTGACAGGCCACATTACCAACACCAAGTTACGGTCTGCATGACTGGAAAACAGCCCTCAACCAAAACTCATATACAACATAGAATACAATTCCAAATACCGAGTGTCTACAACATGGCTACTAGGTTAACCAACCCAACTGAACATTACATCCTGAGTTTAGTTCTACAGAGTACATCTCATAAATTAATCATAACAGCTTATAAGCCTTGCCCTGGTGGACTACCCCCATGATAGTCCTTCCACCTACACTCTGTCACGTTGCTGATGGTCACCTGTAAAAATAAAGGACTCAGCAAAACTATGCTGCGTATGAATATGTGTAGCCCGTATGTTGCCGGGCTACACGACTACTTGGTTGAATATTATTAAGTCCAATTTACATGCTATAATAAAGCAGTAACACACAACATGCATTATCAACATAGTGTCTCACAACAAGCTGAGCGCAACAGAGGATAGCAACAAGCAAATCAAACACAAGTACAAAATAAAGCATGCCAGAGGATATAAGTGATGATGATCATCGTAGTGGATCATTCAAGCGTTGTGTGTTCTCATTTCTTTCCTTTGTTTCCATAGTGTGCATTTTCTTTCTCTCCCTTGCCGCAGCAGGTCTGGGAATATAGTTTAGTTCCTGTGACCATATAGTATAGGTGCCCATTGTTCCTTATCTCTTTAAGGATTATTTGTGAACTCTCTTATCACCACATGTTGGAGAACGCCTGCTCCATGGGCATTTCTCCATTCCTGGCATCGTGCGTCGAGAAAGCGGGGTCATCTCTAGACCCTAGGATAGCTCTCCCTATTGTTTTTAGATGTTACTGGCCTCTGCCCCGGATACACAAAAGGTCCGTCTCCCTACTTATTTTTAACTGGTATTGGCTTATCATTTTCATTGATAGCTCGACACCATAGTGGGTGTCATTAGTAGTCCTCTATAGTTAAGAGGAGTTTCCTTGATTTAAGTAATTTCCTTGGTTATTGTGACATTCAATGAGTTCCATCACGGAGTCTTTCGTAACTGAGAAGTGACTAAGTTACTGTGTGCGCGCAAGCAAGGTATATCAAGAATATAACAAGCAGATAAGCAAAGTAAATAAGTGATCCATTCACATGCTTTACACAAGCTCACAACAGAACAAATAAGCACGGTAAACAAACAATCAGTTTTCATGCTTTAGTCTTGAGATCATTGTCAAACAAGGCACACAACAAACAAGCCGTGTAACACGGCAACATACCGACCACACATATCCATACATTATTTGGAAGTACGAGTGTCTCACACACCGGGGTCCCGGGTGGCGTTCGTTACGGCCCTAACGTTAATTAAAAACAACGTGTCAGTTTATGATTTCATGTGACGACCTTTGTGACACTTTCCTCGTTTGTCTCCTTTTATCGGGGGTTGTTCCCTAGGAGCATTTGAATGTTCAACTTGTACAAGCCCTTAGAAATTTCCCAAGTACTAACCTCAGACTTTACCTAGGACATTTATATTGTTGGCTTTCACATGAGCAGGTCCTATTGGTAGTTAGGTTTTAGAGTATTTTTTTTAAGCACATTCATGTAACAAGTTTACTTAAGATTGCTTTTAACCTGCCCAGAATGTACTCCCTCATAAATAGGCCTCCTAGTGCAGTTTAGTGATCATAACTAACTTAGTACAATGATCCACTTACTTACAACCTAAGAACAAAACTCACAACTCACAATTGGCACCTCCCTTTATTCTTAACTTCCAATGATAAAACCTTATTGTTGATTTCCCCCAAAGTGTGTGGCAGTTTGGTTAGGTGTCTTTACACTATTTATATTCATAACCAATCTACAACAGCCCTGTAGTCACTTTGAAACCAGACTAGACAGAACAGAGAGCAATACCGAAATGAAAACACAAACTGCACCTATCTTCATTCGACTCCTTATTTAAGTTATCAGAATTGTTGTGTTTAATTTTCCCCATGTGAGTTCCTCTCCACCGAGTATATTAGCCATGTTTTAAACTCAAGATTGGCCCAAGACATCCCTGATAACACCTCAAGAACTCCATTTTACAGAAGTTACAAATTTCAGAAACTGAAAACAACAACCTGGTTAGCACCTTATCTAACCTCAACTTTGTTGTATCAAACTGATGTCTAACCCTCCCAAAATGCTTCATCAACTTGGTTGAAGGTATTAGCTATACTTAGGGTTCATTATTAAACCATTCAACACTCTTAAAACTTCTGTAACCTAGTTATACAGAAACAACAGTTATCAAAAATCTGAAACAGAAATTGTATGTTTCTTTCTCATTCCCTCCTTTAATTAGCGGTTAACTGACTCCCAAACTTCCAAATGAATGTACCAACCTAATTCCCCTTTTATCAGTGTCTTGGGTTCAAACTTAAACCACGACAACACTCTTAACGTTTCTGAAACTCAGTCATACAGAAACTGCCAATTATAGAAAATATGAAATAGAATATGTGCATTTCTTCTTGATTCTTGCTTTTAGCTGGTTAAATTGACTTCTAATTTCCCCCAGGTGTTGACCCACCTAGATAAATGTGTTAACAAAGTTTTAAACTCAAGGATAACCCAAGACAGGCTGATAACACCTCTAGAAATTCATTTTACAGAACACAAAAGCTGTAGAAACTGCAACACCCAAATCTTGGTATTTCCTTTTCAAATTCTTTTCAGGTTGTCAGTCTGTCTTCCAATCTCTCTCAAGTACTTACCTACTTAGCTTAGTGTTCTAGAAACATTTTAAACTCAAAAACAACCCAAACAACATTGTTAACCCTGTAGATATGCTCTTATACTGAAGCAAGAAAGCTGCAGAAAAAACTGAAACCTGAACTGGTATTTCCTCTTCTGTTTCTTTTCTTTGTTCAAATTTTGACTCCCAATTGCTTACCCAGTTGTTAAGTGTTTTATCAAGCTTTTGAATTCTAGAACAGACTCAACCTCACCTATATAACATCTCTGGAAACTCCTCATACTGAACTGGTAATTGTTGCAGAAAACAGAAAGTACCAAAAACTGATATAGCTTGTTATTTCTCACTTCTTGTCCCTGAATTTGACTTTTCAATCCTTCTCCCTCACTTACTCGCGGCTTAAGTGTGTTATGAAGTTTTTAGAATTCAATAACAGTCCCAAATAGCCTAGACAATGCCCCCGAAAGTTCTTGACACAGAAACCAGGAGACTGAGAAACTGAAATCATGAAGACTGAACCTGTCCTTTTTTGTTGCTTTCTTCCTGTTATTTAAATCTGATTTCTAGCTCATCCCAAGTACCCACTCACTTACTTAAGGGCTCTTGCTATCTTTTAAACCTAAGACAACCTAGTCCCTCCTGTTAATCTCATCGATGCACTTCTTATACTGCAATATAAACTTCAGGAAACTGAAACAAACCACCTGATGTTCTCTCTTGGATTTCCTTCTGTCTGTTCATCAACCTGCCTTTAAATTTTCTCCTCAACCTGATAGCCCACCTAGTTAAGTGTATTACCAGTTCATCACGACACAGACCCCAAACCACATGGGAAATCTCTCTGCACACAGTTATACAGAACTGAAAAAAATTGCAAAACAGAAACACTAGTCTAATATCTTTTCTTCTGTTTCTCTTCTTGTTCTTCCATCTAACTTCAGACTCTTTTCCCGAATTGCTTATCCAATAGTTACCGGTTCACTCAGGGTTTAACTTCAAGACAGATCCAAAACCAATCTGCTACAACTACTAAAAGGTTGTAACACTGAAACTAGGAAATCTGTAAACATAGAACCATGAAACTGATATACATCTATATATGTTTTCTGCTGTTTTAGTATGTCAACTGACTCCCCTCGGTTGTCTAGCCATCTAATTACATGTATCAACATCATTTTAACTTTAAACAACCTCATACAACTTTGCAAGTGTTACAGTATCATCCTACTACTAAAACTAGGAAACTGAACCACCTGAAACAAACTGAACCTAAACTGGTATTCCTTTCTTCTCCTGTTTTTCTTCATCTATTGACCTATTTTTTTTTTTACTTTCCCCCTCATTACCTAGCCACTAGGTTAAGTGTTTTCTTAAGGTTTCAGTCTCGAAGCAAACCAAAACAATATAGTTAATGTTACAGAAATCCAAATACTAAACTGGGAAGAAGCTGAACCATGAAACTGATGAATTTTTGTTGTTATTTGTTTCTGCTATCTAACCCATCTCCTATCTTCCCAACTTGTTTAGTGATTCATTTATGTATCATAATATAGTTTTAAGCTCTTAACAACCATTACAACTCTCTTATTCTCTGTAACAGAGTTATACAGAAACACAACGATTTTAGAAACTAACACTGTAACATAAGAACCTGATAACCTGAGGAACTGATGCAGGTTTCTCTTCTGTTATTTTATTCTGTCTTTTCTGTTTCATTAATGGATCTGGATTCCTACTTCCCTCACGTGGTTTAGCTTTTTTTGTTAAGATTCTAAGACAGTCTTAACTCTAAACAGAACCCAAACAATATAGTTTGCCTACTGAAATTGCAACAGATGCAGAAGATATATAAACTGCTGCATTTAGTTTTATGTTCTTTTAAATTGCTAGTTGGTTTCTTTTCTTTTTCTCCAAACACCCTCACGTTTAGGTAACTTTGACAGGTGTTTTTGTTATGTTGTACATGCATTATTACTTAATACCATTCCAGGACAGCAAGTATACTGAGGATCATGTTACAAAATTCAACATGATCATCAGTTTAAATTTGACAGCTTCAATTTTTTTTCTTTTGCTAGTCAATGTCTTAAAGTTAGAGACATCTCACCTCCTTTATCTTAGTTGTTCCCCAGTTGATCTCTGGCACACTACAATGTTTTCTTCCCCTTGGTGACTTTGACAGTAGCTGATAGTGGGTGTTTATTTTCTGAAACAGAAACGAGCTTGTCGCTAGTGGGATTGCAGACAAGATTTTTGACCTGATAAAATAGTAAATAAAGAGTGAGTCAAAATATCTATCAGGCTGCAAACAATCCGGTCGCAGTAGTAGTAGTAGTATAAAATTGAAGCAACCAGGTAATCGAACCGTGGGACTTAGCGAAAATGTCTAATTCCTAAGCGTGTCACAAAGGGGGGGTTTTACTGATTGTAAATGAAACTGATAAAATGTATATAAATAAAATAACAGATAAATAAAATGAAGGGTGATATGACTGAGTGGGACTCCGGGTTCCGGTTATTGCAGTTTGGTTAATTATGTTATTTCTTCTGGTTTATAGATTGGCAAAAATAATAACTCTGACGAATTTGTTTACCAGAACATGCTATGACTTGATTTAGACCAGCAAAACACATGTAAACAAAATAAGTTTGAGAGATAATATTTATGGAGATGAAGTATTAACTTGTCCGATGAAAACAAGTTTTCCACAAATTTACGAATTAATCGAACCTATCTATTTTTCACTTGATCAGGTCAAAATAGATTTAGAAAGATAATGCAATTAAACGATTAGAATTATTGCAGCATAAGCACATTAATTGTAACAATCTATATATTAACTAAACCAGTAAAAATATAAATTCAATAAGGGCACGCGTTAAAACCAATATCTAATGTCATGTAATAACCGAAACTGCAATAAGAAACAAATAACATGTAACAAATATAAAGAGTTTGGTTTATTAAACCCTTATTATATTGAACCGGTCTGGTTCACGATTTATCATTCTTCCGGTTTCCCTAGGTCGGTTCATGCCCCTGTATTTCTTCCCGATTCACCTCGCCAATCTCACACCCGTCGATATACTTCTCTGCCTTGCTCGCTCCGACGGTGACGATGAAGATGTGGATGATTCTCGCTCCCGCCTCCTCTCCTCTTACAATCGACGACGGAGAACAACGATGGCGATGATGATGCGGTGGCGATATTGCTGAGGACTACAGAACAGAGAGGCGATGGCGTTGGTGATCGATGGAATAGGTGGGATGATGATTCGCGGTGAAGGTGGCGATGGGTATGGACTGGAGACCGTCGTGTGGTGTAGTGTGGTGTGCGATGAATCGATGATGGCGGGATTGTGGTGTGAGGAGTGAAATGAATGGCGGTGATGACCGTGATGGGATGAAGGTGTCGACGGTGAATCGGCGGGTGAGATGATGGTGATCGAAGCGTCGATGAAGGTGATCGATGGATGGTCGAGTGGTGGCGAAAGTGTGGCGATGGTGAGGCGATGGGTGATGGGGGTGATTCTGGTCGTCAATGCGGGCATGTGTGAATGGCGATGATGATGGTAGTCGGGTGTGTAGGGCGGTGTGATGGTATGATGTGGTGAATCGTGATGGCGGGTGTCAGTGTGATGAGAAGTGAGGACGGTGGTGATGATATTGTGAATGGAGGCGAATGATGGAGATGGTGGTGATGTCGTCGGTGAAGATGGGGTGCGGGTGAGATGATTTTGGTCGAGTGGATGGTGGTGCCGGTGAGATGGTGGTGATCGATAGATGATGATGGCGGGAGTCGGTGGTGTGTGGTCGATGATGACGGTGGTGTTGGTGAGTGAATGGAGATGACGACCCCCTCTGATCGATGTGGAAGATCGGGTATATGAAGATGTTGGTATCTCCGTGAAGAATGAAGACGGAGCATAGTAACAGTGCGATGCCAGCTATTAGCATGGGTTTATTTAATATCATATATGATTAGCATGGGTTAATTATATTCTTTTCATAAAATGATAATATGTCATCGTTTATTCTTCTATCCATTTGAGTCAAGCAACAGGGCTTTAAATCGGCCCAACTTCTCCAATGTCTGCGCTGCGGACCAGCCCAACATTTCAGCCTGTCAAAATATTCATGTGCATGTATATAAGTATGTATACATATGTCATCATTTGTTGTGTTGTAATCTTTAATGTAAATCCAACAATTTTCCTGCATTTTACATATAAAATATATCAGTTCTCATCAAAATATAAATAGTAGAAAAACTATAAGATAAGTGTGAAATATAAGCCAACTCATTATGAATATTAAATCAAATATACTGTTTAAAAGTATATGTATTTTACACTTATCAAACTTCCTCACACTTAGCTTTTGCTTGTCCTCAAGCAAATACAGAATATGACTACTCTTAAGGGCCGAAGTATTGAAACTCAGGATCAAACAATTGCCGATGGAAAACAAGCAAAATGACCATCAAAAGAAAAGTTCTCCTACTAGCTGTAGGTTTTCGCAAATAGTGAAAAAGAATGAAGTTAAAAAGCATGGAGAAGTTAGACTATAGAAACTGAAACAGAATAGTTTGGGATCCTCCACCATTTCTTTCCTCTAACCTTTGGATGACAAGGGGTGTGAAGTAACACCTTATTCCGTGATACCTTTCAACACCACATACTCATGATCAGAATAAGCAAAGATGAATTACACATTTAACTTTCCATAGTTCATTTCCATAACATTCTACCATTCACATATTTTATTCATCCCCTCAGAATTTTCTCTTCACCCTTGTAGGGGCTTTGGGACTTCTATCCCAGATCACAAAACCTTAGGTAGATGGGTGATAAGGCACCCCAAGGACTTAATAACCGAATGAAGAGGCCTGTTTTGTTCAGAAATTTTAATTCAGATCAGCGGAGTACCTTGCCTTATCCTTTCATTCCAAACTTTCACGTTATTCTTAAGACCCCAAACTAGACCAATTCAATTTCATAATCAGCTAATCCACCAAATTCAATGAAAACAGATATAATTTGAATAAAACTAAACAAACATAAGTTAGAGCAAAAAGATTCTTGAGGTGGTCATCAGGCTCATTCAAAGCTTCCAAGTATTGTTTTTATTCTTTTGGCCACTTACAAGAGATAATTCTTCAAAATAAGAGGACAAACAAAAACAAATGTGGCATTAAGTGCAATGGCATATTTTCAGGGAAAAGGTCCTACTTCCCACACTTAAGAGGAGCAATTCCTCATGGTCAAAAATAAAATCAAGAGAAGACCTTTCAAAATAGCCAGACTCATGAAGAATTTCATTCAGGATAATCATGGACTGATATAACATAAGTGTAACACCCCATCCAAAGCCATTCGTGGTTATCGCAAAACTGAACACTTAATCGAATACGTCGCAGCGGGAATAATAAACACCTGGACCTTGCCACGGTCTGATCGTTAGAATATACCGGCCTTAACAATTACAACACTTATCCAAAATACATAACCAACCCAAAACATCACCATCCATAATACCACAACCAACCGAGTACCGTAACTAAGTCATAACCACAACCTTACATCAGTTTAATATAAACAGACGGGTGCACAGCGCAACCCGAACTCAAAATAAACAACCCATCCTAAGTCTAACCGCTCCTACTCTCGTAGTGCGTCCTCATGGGTCTCTTACCTGCAAGTGTAAAAACAGCCCCCAAAGGGGGTCAGCACGAATGCTGGTACACCCTCTCATGGCCCCCAAGCTAACGGGGCTACGACGACTAATTGTCGATAGCATGGAAATTGATTACATACACAAGCATGATATGAAGTGCAATAACAATAACCACAGATGAACATATATAGTTCACAAACAATGAACGACTCAAGCGTCCCCTTATCAAGTGGGTTAGTAACCCCCTCCTTAGTCCTTATTTCCTTAATCTCAGTTCCTTACCTTACCTTAATCTTAATCTCAACTTAGTCTCAGTATACAAACCGTTCCTGGAAGGGAATGGTTGTAGCTTAATTCGAACCTGGGATTTAGGTGATCCCACCGCACCATCTTAATGCCACCTACTCTGGACGGGAGTCCAGCGTAGCTGAGCCGGCAACCGGCCCTAGGCTACAAGTCCGAAGACAAGTCCTTAAGCGGAGGGCGGATCTGATTCAGATACCGTCCCCTTTTTCCTTAGCATGCATGACCGGAGATCGGTCCCGGGTTTCCTCACTCAAGTTCCAGTTAGTAGAAATTTTAATCACCATGTGCTAGCTAAGCCTTAACGGGCATTAACCAACAACCACCAAACTTAACTCTTATTCTTAACTCAGTAAGTACTAAACTTGGTTAGTAACAATCTCAAGTCTCGCGGGTTAGTGTAAAGATAACACATACACAACGAGAACAAATATAACCGGTTGCATGCTTTATCTTGTTTTAGTCATAGCAATTAAACAGATAGCACACAAGCCGAGGGACACCTCGTTAGCAAGCAGGTCACAAGAAAGATTGTACCGTTCACCGTCGACGATCGTTTGGTTTATCTCTTCCAAGTCCCAATTCACCAACCTAAAACATTGATTCATGTTTAGGCCATAGTTATTTGCACCTTACTTAACTCACTTAATCCCTTAAAAATTCCCGATGAATATCCTCTTAAGTCCTTACCACTTACTTACAAACTTAACTTTAGACATTAAGGTTCTTACTTATCTTAACTTAATTCCTTAAGTTCTTAGGGTACTAATCACTACCACCTACCAAGAATATACCTTATTACCAATTACCATCTTAGAATTCAAAATTTCTTTTTTTTTTGTAAGGGTCGTCCGACCACCGTCCGACCCACCTCTGGTCGGACCCTCCAGTAACTTCCGAGTTTGAAAAACTCTACATGTCCGACCCACGTCCGACCCAACCATCTGGGTCGGACCATTCCAGAAATTTTCGGTCTTCTAAACTTCCATGTCCGACCCATGTCCGACCCAACCTTATGGGTCGGACCATTCCAGAAATTAACCGCCCTCAAAAACCACCCGTCTGACCCATGTCTGACCCAAGTCCTCTGGGTCGGACCATTCCAGAACCTTTCCTGGCAGGACCAGACCTTTCCCTGGCGTTAAACAGAGGCCGTCCGACCCAAACTGAGTCGGACCCCTGGGTCGGACGCCTCCAGAACATGTCCAAACGTTGCCAAATCTTTACCAACTTTCCTTAAGCCATCCAATGTGTTCTACATCATTTAAACCCTTAAACTCATCTTAAAACCATCCTCCAAAATCATTCCCAATCCTTACACAATTCTTACAACAACTACTAACACTTAACACTTATTTTTTTCCTACATTTACATTCCTTTCACCTAGCACTTCTACTAACAAAGTTCCCTCCTTATGAACTTGACCACACCATATACACCACTTGCATCTCTCTTACACTTTCCAAGGTTTCCTTAAACTAAACTCTAGTTTCTATCTAATCAATCATCTCAGGTTTCACACTCAATCACATCAAACTTACCAAGGTTTCCTAGCTTCTTTTATCAACATTTACCTAAGTCCTAAATACCCAAATACACTCTTTTGATTCCTAAATCCTTCATAGTGATGTCTAAGTCATTATAAGTCATTAAGATACCTTAATCTCACCCTTTTTCATCAAGACAACCTCTAGAACTTCCTAGTACTTCCTTAGTCATTAAATCTCCTTAGAACATCTTAAACACTTAAGTTCTCCTTTAAATTTTGCCATGGGTTCTCTAGTATATAGTACATCCTAACACTTGGGTTTCTCCATCAAACAACCAATATCACTCAAATTCTCATCACAACACCTTAACACACAATTTACACCAAAACTACACCACATCATCTTATAGTGCATAAACTTAAATGCTTGGCACTTAGGCCCTTAAATGACAATAATCTTAACCACTGAATTTCCATATATATTTGCCTTCAACCTGCGAATACACACAACAAGGCTCCCATTGAAATAAAATGCTTCTTGTAATTCACCTTGATATTCTTAAACTATCTCTTTTTCTCATTTGCTCCTTAGTCACAAGTTCACAATCATGATCATTGTTTCTCCTAGGTCATATATAACCCTTTTCTAATGTAAACTCTACACTAAACTCATCACATATCTAAATCCCATTCCCTTAAACAATAAAACACCTTAAGGTAAGTAATTTACCTTGTTCTTTTACAAGCTTTAAAGCTTTCTTCCTTAGGTTTTTCCTTGCTCAATCTCGGTCACCATATATATCTCCTTGCCAATGTTCTAACCAATATCCAATGACTCCAATGAGTACTAGATAATACATTAACCCTAAGGAACAAACCCTAGGTTAAAATGTTTTACCTTGGTTTCTCAAGACAAGCTTGGATATGAAGCAAGAAGGACCTCCTCAATCCTTTGAAGAGTAGAAAACAAGCTAGAACAAGGCATTAAAATGAAGCCTCATGAGCATGTATTTTCGGTTATGAAGAAAAGTGATGGAAACCTAGATTTTCTTACACTTTCTTTACCTTAAGAGAATGGAGAAGCCAATGGAGTCTCCAAACTTGAATTTCCTCCTCTAATGGTGGTTTGGCTTGGCACCAAATCAAAGCTCTTGGAGTTTTGAAAAGATAGAAAGAGAGAGCTTGAGCTAACTAAGAAGAATATGTAATTTGTTTTGGTTTTGGAGCTAAAATGAGTAAGTGTGTGCAAGAGAAGGTGGAGCTAGCATGGAGTTGAGCTTCACGTTAATGGAGAAGGGAGAGAGCTGAGAAAATCGTGGGAAACAAGAGAGAATGAAGAGGTGAGGAGAGAGGTGAGTAAATGAGATATTTATGTAAAAAGGTGAATAGTACTTTTTGCTTTATAACTCTTATTTGCTTAATTACTCATAAAGGTGGTGACTCACCTTATAAGAAACCGGCCCCCATTAGTAATAAGGGTACTTAAGTCTTTGTTGACCAAATCTCTCACTTATATTGACTTATGTTATAAACTAGCTTAATTAAGTTACTATTCACAAAACAAGGCACATTGTTGTGAAATTTTTGATTTCCCATTGATATAGACTTCCAAATGTGATACTATATAGTACACATGTTAATTAAAGAGTAATGATGGACATTTAGCCATTCAAAACTCATTTACAAGACAATTTTTCAAAAATGTGCTTTAAGACTCCTTAAAGCACATTTTGTGTTTTAACTTGTTTTCAAGCTTGGTTTTCTTTGGTAATTGATTTAAAATGACCATTAGGATATTACTAAGGTCTTAGAACAATATTTGGGTACTCTCCCAAGTCTCTCCAAGCTTAGAGCACGTTTTTGCTTAAACTGCTCTTTTTGTGTTTCCTTATTTTCTTTGATTAGAAATGTTTCTTAATGTTTCTAAGGCATTATTTAGCCTCCTTATATCTTAGTTTATCATTTAAACACCATATCTAAGTTTGGGGTATTTCAATCTACCCCCCTTAAAAGAACTTTGTCCTCAAAGTTCACATATGTGCTTAACCATTCACGGTACTCAATTCCCTTAATCTTAACACCACATCTTATATTCACATTCACACATCTCAAGACTCAAAGGTCAATCTCAAATACAATACATAAGTATTATACATAACTCAAACTTAACACCAAAGTGTAGCAACTTACACAAATTCACATCTTAAACAACCAAACAAACGACAAACATGATCGTTTCCTAACTCAAAAGCGAGGAAGCTCTACCCCCCTTAAAAAGGGGTACGCCCCGTACCCTATACAGACGATCTAGTCAGTAAACAAAGAAGGGTACTTCGCCCTCATCTTATCCTCTAATTCCCACGTGGCCTCTTCGACATCCTGGTTAGACCAGAGAACCTTCACCAGTCGCACTGACTTGTGGCGAGTGTCCCTAGTCTTACTGTCCAAGATTCTCTGAGGAGTCTCCACTGATCTCATATTGGTTCTAAAGTCAACCTCTCAGGTTCTAACACATGGGAGGGGTGGTGCATGTATTTCTTTAGCTGTGAAACATGAAAAACATCATGCACTTTACCCAGCTCAGCAGGTAAATTCAACCTGTAAGCAACCGGGCCCACCCGCTCCGTAATCTCATAAGGACCAACAAATTTCGGGCTTAATTTCCCTTCTGCCCAAACCTGAATACACCCTTCATCGGTGAAACTCGCAGAAATACCTGGTCGCCCACTGCGAACTCCAGGTCCCGTCGTCGAACATCAGCATACGACTTCTGCCTATCTTGAGCAGCTTTCATGTTCTCCCTGATTTGCTGAACTTCAGCCTTAACTTGCTCTAAGTACTCTGGTCCTATAATGACCGTCTCACTCGACTCATCCCAGCAGAGCGGTGTACGACATGGTCTACCGTACAACGCTTGAAAAGGTGCCATCTTGATCGAAGCGTGATAGCTGTTGTTGTATGAAAACTCGATCAGATGTAGTCTGTCAATCCAACTGCCCTGGAAGTCTAAGGCACATGCTCTCAGCATGTCCTCGAGTGTCTGAATAGTACGCTCAGTCTGACCATCTGTCTGAGGATGGAACGCGGTACTCAGCTTGAGTTCTGTACCCAACGCTTCTCTGGTAGCTCTCCAGTACCTCGAAAGGAATCTGGTATCTCTATCTGACACTATGGTCTTCGGTATCCCGTGATGTCTCATGATTTTTCTCAAATAACTCAGCTAATTTGGTCACCTTCCAAGTATCCTTCATCGGTATGAATCGGGCTACTTTGGTAAGGCGATCCACCACCACCCATATCATGTTGAGACCTCCCCTAGCAGGTGGAAGCCCAACTACAAAGTCCATGGAGATATCATGGAACTTCCACTCCGGAACTGGCATCGACTGTACCATTCCGCCCGGTCGTCGGTGCTCAAATTTCACCTTCTGGCATGTGAGACACCTCAAGACGAACTCGGTAACATCTGTCTTCATCCCCGACCACCAGAAGTATCTCTTCATGTCTTTATACATTTTAGAGGCTCCCGGATGGATGGAAACTGAAGAACAGTGTGATTCTCTAAGTATACGGTCTTTCAGATCCGTGTTGCCCCGTGGTATGCATAACCGGCCCTTAAGTCTGATCAGATCATCATCATGAAGTCTGAAGTCGTATTTCTGACTCTCAAAGGTACCATCTGTCAGCTTCTGTCTGACCTCTCTCATGTACTCATCTGTCCTCTGAGCCTCTCGCACCTCATCAACCAAGCTGGAGAAAGAAACTAGCGAATGGAGTGAGTGTGCTCGACGGCTCAGGGCGTCTGCTACAACATTGGCCTTCCCCTCTTTGTATTGGAGGTCAATGTCATAGTCTTTCAGAAACTCTAACCATCTCCTCTGTCGAAGATTCAACTCCTTCTGAGTGAATATGTATCTCAAAAACTTGTGATCGGTGTAGATCGTCACACTAACCCCATATAAGTAGTGGCGCCATATCTTCAAAGCGAAGACTACAGCTCCCAGCTCTAAATCATGTGTGGGGTAGTTCTCCTCATGTTTCTTCAACTGGCGTGAGGCATATGCCACCACCTTGCCATGTTGCATGAGCACGCAACCCAGCCCTCTGCCGGATGCATCACAAAACCTCAAAGCCCTCTGTACCGTCTGGAATGGTCAGAACCGGTGCAGTGGTCAGTGAGTCCTTCAAGCTCTGAAATGATCTCTCACAGTCAACCGTCCATAAGAACGGTGCATCTTCTTCATCAGACTGGTCATCGGTTTCGCGACCTTGCTGAAATCCCTAACAAACCTCCTGTAGTAACCTGCCAGACCGAGAAAGCTCCGGATGTCGGTAACAGTCTTCGGCCTTGGCCAAGTACGTACGGCATCAATCTTTGCTGGATCCACTGAGATCCCAGCATCTGAGATGACATGACCTAGGAAAGAGACCTGGTCAAGCCAAAACTCACACTTGGAGAACTTAGCATATAGCTGGTTCTCCCTCAATATTTCCAATACTCTCCTCAGATGTTCCTCATGTTCAACCTTAGATTTCGAGTATATCAAAATGTCATCAATAAACACCACAACCGACTTGTCCAGCTGCTCCCGGAACAAGCGGTTCATCAGATCCATAAACTTCGCCGGTGCGTTCGACAAACCGAACGGCATCACTGTAAACTCATAGTGGCCGTATCGTGTCCGGAATGCCGTCTTCTCAATGTCTCCCTCCTTAATGGCTATCTGATGATACCCCGATCTGAGATCAATCTTGGAGAACACAGATGCTCCCTTCAACTGATCGAACAGATCGTCAATGCGGGGTAGTGGGTACTTATTCTTCACTGTCACTGCATTCAGCTCTCTGTAGTCGATGCAGAGGCGGAGACTACCATCCTTCTTCTTCACGAAGAGGACTGGCGCTCCCCATGGTGACACACTTGGTCTTATAAATCCCTTATCTAACAAATCTTTCAATTGTTCCTTTAACTCAGTCATTTCTGCCGGAGCCATACGGTATGGTGCCTTGGCTATCGGTCCGGTACCAGGTAGCAGCTCGATTGAACTCTACCTCCCGAGTGGGTGGCATGCGGGCGTCCCGTGGAAATAAGTCGGGGAAACTAGGTCGGGGAACTCCGACACTACGGTAAGTCGGGGTCGAACTCAGGGTCTCTCTCTATGTCCTGTACATAGCAGAGGTACACTTCTTCCTTTCTCCTCAATTCCTTATACATTGCCATGGCGGTGATGATCTTAGTCGAAGGCTCTTGGGCCTCTGGCGGTATGATATTGTTACCCCAGACGGACTCCTGAGCAGCAATCTATGCTCGGCGCAGAGGATAGGATATCCCTTGTGCCGCTCCAACCAGTTCATCCCGAAGATAACATCAAATCCTAGCTCACTGAACTCAATAAAACTGACTGGAAAGTCTTCCCCTTAATTCTGACAGTGGCTCCTCGGTAGTAACGAGTGCAACGAACCTTCTCCTTAGACGGGAGCGTAACCGTGAAGTCGGGTAGCTCATCAGCGTCTAGCCCCAACCTGCTCGCGAATGATGCCGAGACAAAGGTATGCGAGGCCCCTGAGTCGAAGAGAACTGATGCCTCAATCCCATTAATCGGAAAGGTGCCGGTGAGGATAGTACCGCTGGCGTCGGCCTGTGCCTCTGTAAGTATGCTTAAGCACCTTCCGTACCGAGTCCATAACCTAATTGTTTCATAAGCTTCATGAGTATTGATGGTATAACAAGAGTCGTAACAATTATATGAACAACACTGTTATTTTATTCATAACCATCCTGTTTACAACATGTGTTTAATCTTACATCTCATTCCTCATCTCATTCTAACATTACATGGCTAATATTGTCTAAAGGTTAGGTTTAATCTTCCTGGTCTCATGTGTGTCGCATTGATTACTGCTGACGGTGCTGTATTCAGCTTGATTCTCTTAATCCCATGGTATAACATCCTTGATTCTCCTCCCATAATTAATACATCTCCTGACTTAAGTACTAACTTATTCGCACGGTCCGCACGCTTCTGCTCGCCGTATAAAAACTCTGCATCATCCCCAATGGACCAAGACACTACGGGTATCCCTCTTTCGAGAGACTCCGTTGTCTCGTCCTTATCCTGGTGTAGTCCAAGTCGCCCATCCTTCTCGTAGAAGTTCACAATGCAAATGTCTGCCCGAATGTCTGGAATCGGTTCAGCTTCCAACTGCTGAGCGATTTCCACGACTTGTGTAATAACTGGATGGAACTCTTCGGGTATTCCCGGTGGTGAGACTCCATCTTGCATCCTCGTGGTTTGGTAGTTCTTGGCATACGGATTCCAATCCTTGCCCAAGCTCATCATTTTTAATTTCATCCTTGCTCCCCCTGGGTACTCCGGTGTGTAAAAACCTCCCGGTCCCATTCCTAGTTGATTGCATCTTCTGATGATGGCTATTTGTGCTTGGGTGTCAGGTATCCCCTTAATAAAATCATACCTGGGCGGATAACCTGACATTGTCGGTTGGAAAGTCTATGGTTTCGATGTCGGTGTGCTCCGGGTTAGGTGTAAATGGTATTGGATAGCAGATGTTGAAGCTTCCTAAAGTGGTAGTAGGTTATATCTTACTTAAGTTCTAATCTCATCTTATTCTTACTTAACTCATTTATTCACCAAACATGCATGATAATGCGGTAAGCAGGTAGTTTTATTACTAAATGGTTATAGCGGTACCTGGCCTCGATGAGGGTTCAGGCTCATCGTCCCGGTCCACCATGTGTAGTGTGGGTCCCGACTTCTGGGTCACCCTTGGGTTCTTGTCTCTCGCCTGCTACCTTCCTCTGACCGTCAGATCCAGCTCCCTGATCGGTCTTGCCCTTGCCCCTGGTGTCGGGCCTATAGGCTCTGCTAGCAGGGTTCCGGTAGCACTCATATGCTCGGTGTCCGTAAACTCCACAAAATTGCACTCCACCTTATTCCCCTTACAATCGAGCCCGGGGTGGTCCTTGTGACACCACCTACAGATGTAGCGTCGCTGGTAGCCACCACCGGCTCCCTTCTCAGTCTCAGATCCTGATCATTCATAATATTAGTATTCATTTCTCAAACGGTCACTAATTGTTTCTTAACTCATTCAATACCAATTCTTACCCTTTGGCGCCCTAGAGCGCAGGGGTGTAGCTGCATAAGCATATGTCAACTTCAATGGCTCTTCCGGAGCCTTCTCTTTTTCCTCCTTTCCCTTTGGGTTCTGATTTTTTGGGCCTGAGGCTGGTACTTTGTTTCTTGTACCCACCTTGCCCTTGGCTCTCCGAGCTCTTACCAGCATTCTTCCTCTTAGCATTCTCCTCGTCTCTTAGCTGGACGGTTATCTCAACCTTAGCAGCGGCATGATAGCACTCCTGCTTTCCACAGTATTAGTCACTCTCATTTTTCCATAATCTAAATCTTACTCATTACTTACTCAAATCTCAATCATTTTTATTACCTGCAAGGTAGTGTAACTCGTCGGCCCCATGCCGTAGCGGAGTCGATGGCTAAGCCCGCCATAGAAGCGGTCCACCAGGATCTGGTCTGAATACCCAAGACCTGGCAGAAGACGGAGCAAGGCGGTGAACTCTGAGTAATACTCGTCCACCGTCATCTTGTCTGTCTGCTTAAGCGCATCCAACTGCAAGCGCTTCTTCGTATGGACATGGGCGGGGTAGTACTTTGCTCGTAGCAAGGCGGTGTACTGCTCCCAGCCGAACTCTGGATTGGCCACATGCTCGGCCCTCACCAGCTTCCACCAATCGCCTGCCGCCCCCTTCAGGTAGA
Organism: Limonium bicolor; assembly: GCA_023374045.1. Taxonomy (NCBI): domain Eukaryota; kingdom Viridiplantae; phylum Streptophyta; class Magnoliopsida; order Caryophyllales; family Plumbaginaceae; genus Limonium; species Limonium bicolor. Next base: position 50,075,501 of record CM041782.1, read on the forward strand.
AAGCAGCCAGACGCACCTTGATCCCAGCAGGGACGTCCAGGGTCTCGAAGGCGGTCTCCAGCTCGGAGATGTACGCCTCAAGCTTGGCGGGATCGGTCTCCCCCTAAAGTGTGCGGGTCAAAGATCTGCAAGACTCTTCACCCAATTCGGTTCCCTGGGTTGTGGCGGTGGAGGTGGTGCACCCACACCAGGCTGATAGCCCATATGCCCTAATGCGGCAGCTACGATCTCTGCGATCGTCTGCCCTCCCGGTATTCCGGAAGCATCATCACCCTGGCCGCGACCTTGGCTTCCTCTAGGACGTCCTGCCATCTGAACAAGCATAACTCACATTAGATTCGTATCCACCACTGTCTCGGCTAATGAATTTATAACGTCCGTAGACGGTAAAGACGATCCACACTTATTAGTGGTCATGACTCTACTCACTCTAACTTCTCACACCCTTAACCCATCACTTATTCCTTAACTTATATCCTAACTCGGTGGTTACTTATGTCCGGTTTCTTGATCAGAGCGTAACTACGCTCTGATACCACAGATGGTATCAGAACCAGACTCAGGTCGGTGTGCCAGTGGGCCCGCGAGGGCGCTGGGCTCCCAAGGGGGTGGAGTGTAATACCTTGAGGTTTACCTCCCACATCGGTTGGAGAGGAGAACGAAGTGTGCCTTATAGGTGAATGGATACCTCTTCCTTGTGTGACGCGTTTTGGGGCTAGGAAACCCAGGAACAAATCCGTGCGGCCTGCGTGCCAAAGTGGACAATATCACACATGTGGGCTGATTAGGCTGGGCTGTCACAATAAGCATGAAGCATGATAGGCTGAACACAAACATGTAAAGAAAGGAAAACTGAAACTCCCCTGATATCGTAGATTGAGGAAGATTTACTTCCTCACACTTAAGCTCGTGCATGGGGTAGTAGCCTTTCTCACACTTGAGTTCATGCAAGTGGCCAGCCGTGGGGTACATCAAACAACACAACAAGTTTCACCTGCACACTGTAAAAACCCAACTACAAACTGTACACTTAGCCATTAATCGCAGCGGAAATCACATCATGAACACTGACTAATTCAATGGGTGTTACACGCCGTTAGCCACCCACGTGGCTAACAAGGCTAATACTACACAACGTACCGGTCTGATGGATAGTATTACCGAGCACTACACTTTACATTTACAAGTCTGTTACATTCTGAACACAATGACAATTACAAACTAAACTGTACCGAGTTTAAAACATTCCTTTATCGATATTACGCTAAACCAAATAACCACCCATACATAAATAGTTACCCCGTCCTACTCTCGAACGGCTGCCAGCTCCATTGTACCTGAAAAGTATGGGGGCCCCAAAGGGGTCAGCACCTTTGCTGGTATGGTAATCCCGCAGCCCGTATGCTACCGGGCCACGCACAACTATTTGTCGAGTGAGCATGCAGTTTATTTTATCAAAGTATGCAAGAAAACAATAAACACATAACACGCTTATAAGCATACACAACCAACCAATGGGTTATAACCATCAGAGTCCACACATCATCACTTGTTAGATATGTACACTTTACTTAAGGTGTGTCGGATTAAATATGGGGCGGCACACCAACACACATAACATTACATAGATGTGTCGGTATTAATATATACCCGATCACACCATACACACTTACTTCACTTAGATATGTCGGCCGTAATATAGGACCGATCACACCATACACAAATTCCCCTAGCTCAAATAATGATGAGGTAGGTAAGCCTTAGTTAAGCTTGGGGGTGGTTGTAATCTAAGGAAGGAAAATAACCATAACATAACAGTATTCCCCCTAGCCCGAATAATAACGAGTAGGAAAGCCATTGATCTTAGGCTTGTGGGTGATTGAATTCCAAGAAGGAAAGCCAATCAATAACAGAGTAGGAGTCAAAGCGAATATTGGCATCAACTCCCAAACACACTTTACACGTGATTCCCCCTAGCCCAAACAAAAGTCAGGTAGGTGAGCCTTGGTTAACCTCATGGGAGATTGAATTCCAAGAAGGAAAAACAACCATAACATAACAGAGTGGGAGTTAATTCAAAATATATATTTTACTCCCAAACAACGCGCGCGACCAGAACGACCGGATTCCTCACCCCCCATTATATATACATATTAGTTAGTAGTTCCTTATGGAACTTAGCACAACATGACACCATATGGTGTTATAACTTGGTTAATCACACACAAGGGAGGTAACATTCCACTTCACACACATGGACAACCACATTCATTAAATAATGATATACTAAACAAAAGCAACACGCATCACACACAACCACAACATACAACTAACGCACGGATAGCCGTAGTTAGAAACGTTCCCGTAGGTTGGGACGTTAAGTCCGAACACCGGTCTCTTATGTGACTCTAGAGTCGGTTAGTTTCGATTTAACACATATTAGAGGTTAGCGGTGTCGGAACTAAATTCGCCACATAAATGAATTACTGTAAACTCATTACATGCTTTATCTTGCAAGGTGGCCACAAACAAAAAAAAACACATTGGCATACAAGCCGGTGTAACCGGTAGGACACAGGTTGCAAGAAAACCATACCTTACACCATGGGTTACTCTACCGTATTCCCGAGGATTCACTCCAACGCATCATCTCACGCTCCCCGGGTAGTTTCCAAACAACTGGTATTATTTCAAATGTTTTCATTAACATCAAAATATTACGGTATGTAAATTTCTATTACTCCCGTACTTAACCCGTTATCCCGTTAATTCGGTTTAACTTATTGTGATTTCAAGTCACAACTTACACATTAACTTTCACACTTGTTTCTACTTCCAATGGCCTTTAAAACTCACCAAACAAGGCCTAATCAACATCTAAAACCATTACCATTCACTTCCCCATCATAACAACACTTTAAAACACATCTGGTAGGTTTTTAGCATGGTCCAGGTTTGTGTCCGGGGTTACAAACCCGGACCAACCCTGGAAAACGCTTTCGGGACATTTTTCTATGTAAACCCGGACCACCCCCTGGGTGGTCTTCTGCCATGCTTTTGTTATGGTCCGGGTTTGCGTACCGATTTGCAAACCCGGACCACCTCTGGAATTGTCAAAATGTACAGTTTTTGATCAGTTTTCAACCCCTAATTCACCTCTAATCATTTCCTAAACTTTCCACATGTTTCCTACATGTTTGAACAAACTAAAACACTCACTAAACCTCTTCAAATCATTGGTTTACTCCCTACTCAATTTCTTGCTCAAATTCTTAAAATTTTCATTCTCTCTGTTACATTGTGCACCCTGTGCTACAGATTTATACCTCTTGGCAATTTGCATTGTTTTCCCACTCCATTTGACCATTCCAAATCCTCCTAGACAATGCACTTCTCATACCAAGGTTCATGCCTCAATCTTAAAACCTTAAATCCTCATTGTTTCCAAAACTCCTATGGCACTTAAACAAACTTCTTTTGCTACAGATTTTTGCACAGCTATTCTATACTTAAACAAGCATTCCCAAGGTGGTTTACTAACTCAATTCAATCTCCATTCATACCTAGCTAACCCTAGGTTATACTTCACTCAAAACATCACTAAAATCTCTTAGATTCCTATCGGAATTTCGCCATAGTCCGGCTACTTTTCTAACATTGCCCAAAACTCATACCCCATTTAAACAACCTAAAACTAGCCAAACCCTCAAGGCTCTACCAGCACACACAACAATCCCATCCAAATCATCAAATAACATTATAGCTCCCAAAATCTCAATAAACCACCACATAACACATAACAACAACTTAAAATCTCTTGGCTTCAAAGCCCTCAATTCAAACAACAGTTCACAAGTTCTCTCAAAATCAAATAAACACATTACCTTTCATATTTTGGGTTCATTTTTCAATTTATCCCATCCCAAATTCTTAAACAATCAAAATAGTTATCAAGGCAGTTTTCTTACCTTAAATTCTCAAGTTCTCTTTAATTCTCCTCATGCTCCTCCTCTCCTCCAATTTCGGTCAAGTGGGAATGGAGTTTCCAAACTCCATCCCAACATCCAAGGAACAAAAAGATGCATTCAATTAATCACTTAAACCCTTAAGAAATCTCAATTCAATTAAGAGGCTTAAAACACATAGTTAGGGTTTTACCTTTTGGAGCTCTTAAGAAGGGCTTTCGCCCTTGAATCAAAAGGGAATTTCCACCACCATTGAAGGATTGGATTGAAGCTCAAAACAAGGTATTACTACATGCCAAAATCGGCCAACACAAGGAGGTGAAGAAAAATGTATTTTTCTTTAGATATTTTTACCTTGGATGAAAGAGGAAGCTTCAAGCTTCAAAATGGTGTGTCTTTCTCTTTAAATGACCAACACCCATGAAAATGAAACTCATCCTCTTTGAATTTTGAAAAGAGAGAATGATAGAGGGTGATGAGGAGGAGATGAAGAATATGTATTATTTTTGTGATTGGAGCTTCAATGAGGCTGGGCATGAGGCATGAGTTGAAGTGGGAGTAGCCATGGAAGAGCTGCAAAATCGCAAGGAGGAAGGAGAAGAAATTGTTCCAGTTGGGAGGAGGAAGAAGGCGCCAGAGAGAGGAAAGAGAAGAGGGCTTCATGTGAGGAAATGAGAGAATGAGAGGAGAGAGAGTGTGGGTGGGGTATATGTTCACTTTTCACTTTTTTTGCTTTTTGACTTATTTAATTAGTTAACTAGTCATGTGTGAGGGGATATCTATATTAATAAAACGGCCCACTAATACATACACACTGGAGCGTATTTTCATCTTTTTCAGAAAACGCTCGTTAATTTACCCGGTTTAGCACTATTCACTAACCGGGCCCGTTTCCGGAATTTTCTCGTTTAATTAATTTAATTGCTCTTAGGCTTCCATTATTTTAATTATAGTTATATAATCAACTATAATTTTACGGGTCGTTTACTGTTTAAAGTCACGTTTTCGGGTTTTCTCGAAAAACGAGCTTTAGGACTCCGTTAGCATTTTAACGCGTTACTTGGATCCATTTTCTTCAGGAATTTTCCCACATGTTCTTAGTGTGTAACTAGGGTATAAAAATATACTTATAACCACAGTGAAGGTTATATACCTCCTAAAATAATTAAATACGCGTTTTCACGTTTGTGACTTTTACGCATTTTCTTTTTCTTTTGGTTTTTATTTCTTCACCACTGATCTTAAGGACTTAATTAGCCTTAGAAAATCATAATTACATAATTAATTAACATATTAAGGTTTGGGGTATTTCAATCTACCCCCCTTAAAAGAACTTCGTCCTCGAAGTTCAAATTTCCCTCATATCCTTTTGATCAGAACACTGGGATTACTTGCAAGATACAACTTCCATACTAAAACACACTTTACATAACAACCTCGGACTAACGGTCCGGGTAACATATCCACATCCATGCATAACATAACATACTTATATGATAACCTCAGACTCAACGGTCCGGGTATCTTTACAACATTGTACTTACATAACAACCCTCAGACTCTCAGGTCTGGGTAACATAACAACAGTTAGACTCATAGGTATGTGTAACATAACAACTTTCAGAACTTAACCACATTAGGACTCAAGGTCAAAAATAATATTTATTACACATACCACACAACATGTCTTAGCATGTATATCAACCAGAAATACCTTTTCCATCTCTTCATGGGCTCGGTCCTAAGACTACAGGACGTTACAGTCCTCGAGTCCCATGTCGAGTACATATACACTGTGATCCCGCAGAACCCGGTCACGATGGACACCTTCTGGTCCCCGTTCCTTTGGGAGATCAAAACAATCACATACATTTTTAAAATATACTTCTCATGTCACCGGTCCGAAGACAAAGGCTCATACGTCCTCAGCTCGTGAGCAAGTAATACGAAAATATTCTTTATGAGGTTAAGTGGAATAAAATCCTTTATTGGAAAATACTAATTGAAAATCCTTTTTACAAGGTCAAGTAAAGAAATCCTTCCTTTGAAAATACCATTTAAGAATCTTGGAAATATTAATTGAAGTCTTGAAAATACCAATTGAAAATTTGAAAACACCAATCTAAAATCCTTTTTGAAAACGTCATACAACTCCAAGTCCAATTTATGCTAACTGCATCTTATTCTTAAGGCGATTATTTGTGACCACTTTATAGGGAGTTTCAAGAGTCATCCAACCCTGATGTGATCAGCATCAGTGTTGAACTATCTTTCCACCCCAATTTGTGTTCGGCTTCCCTTGATCTCATGATAATCAAGTTTCACCTCCCACTTCATTTTCAAACAGCAACTAATTCAATCATGTACCATTTTCTATCTTTTAATCTATCTAGTCATAATCATTACATTTCCAAGGGTGGAACTCTGTCCATCGATCATCTTCTAGATCATCTTAAATCAAGTTACCTAGGGAATTTAATTCTCACTAGGTTCTATGTTGGTGTCATACCTCTTCATAAATCACAATACTGTATATATATACTTTTATCAAAATGCTATACACGGTTTTACATGTAGTATTATATGAACATACATAGTCGGGGTTTTAGTTCCCCGGGAGTTTCTTACTCCCTTACACTTGTACTCTCACACATAACAGTTAACAAGGTATATACATTTATCACAATGGTATTTGCATCTTCTGTGCGCAATTACCACAATTACACATGAATGAATGTGCATGTTCATATTACATACGCACCAATCATAAAAACAAATTATTTTGTGCTATGCACAACATAGTTCACGTACACTTGTACGTCAAAACACACTAAGCGGTTTTAGGCTCTACCCCCTTAAAAGGGATTACGCCCACGTAATCAATCACTGAACATTGGTTTTAAAATGTTCTGCCGTCGTGAAGTGTTTTAATTCCACCGTCGTTTTATACAATGCGTTCCGGGTTAAAGGATCTTAACCATATTGGCGGTTAGTCCCCAACCCAAGAATTCTCATTGGAGTTTATTTAACTCATCACCGGTTTCGATTCTGGCCTGTGAGGCTTCTTGTCGTTAATAGCCAGCCATTATTCATATTCACAATGTATCTGAAACATGGGTTTACTGGCTTCTGCTGCACAACTGTGACAACTTAGATCTTAGTTTGCCTCATTCGTTATTCATAATGTATTGTACATTTCCCATTTATCACCTTCATCTTGTGAAGAATGGTTTCTCAACCGACGCGTGGTATCTCTTACCGTGAGCGAATTCAGTGAGTTACAAACTTTCTATCCACTTCTGTGATAGTTCACTATGTTTACCGCTATGTATTTCTCAATGTTTGACTTAATTTCTTCTGACTTACTGTCGGTGGAGATTGAGCTACTACCTAATGTGTAGTGCTCTCTCGGTTTATTTCCCACACTTGAGGTATATTCCATACCAATATTTGGTATTTCGTGTTACTCCAGTCACTTATTGCTATTCATGCCACCATAATTGGTTCTTTACCAGTACTCTTTCATTGGTACGACCTTGCATTCCTATGCCTCGGTCTTATATCGTTATAAGTCTTTTGTTGTTCCACCACAATTAACATCTTCCCAACTTCCTAGCTATCTCACTTGATCATTACCGCACAAGCGTAATACCAAAACACTCAGTCATACAGAGTGCAGAGGCGTAAACTCTTGGCAGTAAATCTCTTATGCGATTGCAACAGGAATTCACACTATGTTTCACTGAGATTCTTATCACATAGTACTGGCTACTGGCTTACTGCCTGGTTCATCTGCTATCACTTACCATTGTATTTCCACTGGGTTTAACTCATGACTGTGCTCAGTTGCCATATTATTGTTTAACAATACTTATACAACGGTCGCTTATTGCGCACCATGTTCTTACTTCTTGCACATCCACTGTCATATTAGTTACGCACATGTACTTCTAAATGTACTATTTCCTCGAGTCTTTATGCTCCTTAGCGTTGTTTACTCTACATTTAACATCATACACCTATGGTGGTTGCTATTAGACGCGGTTTCACAATATCGAGAGGTATCCAACTCTTAAGCAGTGGTTCGTTCTCCGCTCTATTCACTTGTACGACATAAACTTTTACAATCAATTTAAATTTGCATAACACATTTGGTATATGGTTATAAGCCTCCTTGCTTCAAGCTCTGCTCATTATAGGCTGCTCATACAAATATTTACTTCTCCGTACACCGTCACGTGGTTTGGAGGTTGTATTGGGTGAAGCGGTAACAGAAGTTACCCTCCCAACACAATTTCACACCGTGATGTATAGTGGTTCGGCCAATAATCCGGCCTACGTCCACTTCTAGACAGAGCTATTATTCATCCTTTGGTTTACAACTCTAGAGAGCTTTTGGGATGTGGGCTCCCTTTCTAACTTGAGTCCCCTACAAATGAGCCCCTCTACTCCTATTTATAGACTTTCTATCTCTAGGTTTACCCTTTTGCCCCTATACATGTGATAGCATTACATAAACACAACTATCAGTCCTTTTACGGATCTCCGGACTGAGACACTGCCTCCGCACCGGACTAACTCTTCTGGACCGTTACTTTAACAATAATCCCTCCGGTAGTAGCTCTATCGATAGCGATCCTTTAGATGGCAGCTCTTCGTACGGTAGCGGGTCCTCCGGTAGTAGGGCTTCCATCGATAGGCCTCCGACAATTGGCCTCCGGTAGACTCTCTTGGTAGATCCTTCCGCATCGGGGCCTTTCGGTAGCAGGCCTTCCGACAATGGTCTCCGATAGTAGTCCTTCCGCTAGTAGGCCTCCGGTAGATGCTTTGACCTTCCGCATGGTATATTTCATACATTACATCAGTCCCACAAGTTCTACTTTTTAACACTAAAAGTGGAACTTATAAAAAGAAGATAAAATTTACACTTTGTACTCTTTTCTTTTCTACTATGTATCTCCTAGTCCCACAAGTTCTTTTTCTTTTGCCTAAAAAGGAAATGAACTTTAAAACTGTAGCCTATACTAGGAGCTTGTCTTCCGGAAACAAAGAAGTCCCACGGGTTCCGAGGGCGATGAAGTCCCACTTGTACTCCTGAGAAAAGGTCTCCGCTCGTTGAACGTGGCATAATAAGAAATCCAAAGATCTGGAATTCCGAAGGGCCATAATAATCCCAGAAGACCATAATAATTCCAGAAGGTCATAATAATTCCAGAAGACCATAATAATCTCAAGAAGTCCGAGATAATAATAATAATGGGATATTACTTCATAATTAGATACCGCTTGAATCACTTTATTCCTTGGACCTGCATACCTAAATTTAACAGATTAAAAGATATTTGTCTTTTGGGCTACCCGGAGCGACCGGATTTCCCAAAAAGCTTTTGTTAGTTAGAGCATATTAACCACGGGGGTAAAAAAAAAACTCAAATATACAGCCTATAGTTGCTTAGAGCAGCATTTTTAAGTACATGGACAGCACAAGTCTGAGTTGAACAAAAAGGAACTCCTACAAATTCTATTGCTTCTCAAAAGTTGGAGATTCTGATAATGAATAATTTCATACTGCTTTTTTTGTTTTTTTTTGCCAAGATCTCTTTTGGTAACCCCTTAGTTACACCTTTATGCTTTCACACTCTACCACTGTACACATGGTGAGATCGTCGATTTAACACTCTACCGACTTTGAGCCGGTGAGATCGTCGGATTAACACTCTACTGCCAGGACGCTGACAGTGAGATCGTCGGATGAATTACACTACCATCGTTGATGGTAGATCGTCGGATACAAAACACTCTCCCATGGCCAATGGTGAGGTCGTCGGATACATTCTTTTTTTTTTTTGCCTTTCTTCTTTCTCTTCTCTTTTTTTCAAGACTCGCTGGTTTGTTTTAAGTAAATCAGACAATAATCAGAAACTGTTTTTAAAATCTTTCTTTTTGAAAACTAGAGGGTGATCAATCCTCTAGAGAAAGTTTCGCAAACTTCCAGTGGTAAAAGAATATTCACAATGGAGAAAGTTTCGCAAACTTCCAGTGGTAAAAGAATATTCACAATGAAATATCAAAAGTTGGTACCTCTTTTTTACGGTGTGATAATATTACCGGTAGGACGTCAGATTGCTCCCATATTTCCACGGTAACCAATTATATTCCTCCGGAGGTAGCTTTTCCTCATCGGAGACTAGCTTTCAGCTTTTGACCCTTTGCGAGAATTCTCCGCTACATCTGGGTTTGGTCAAGGCAGCTGAAACTTTTGTCTGATGGGTGAAGCAAAGATTGTGTCCGGACCTTTGTGAAATTGTTGAAGCTTCCATTAAAAAATCTCTATCGGAGAGGGTACCAAAGTGCCACTGGTGAGGATATCAAAATTCCTACCGGAGGGGATTTCTAAATTTCTACCGGAGAGGATATCCAAATTTCCATCGGAGAGGATATCCAAATGTTACCGGAGAAGAAAATAGTTTTCTGCAGCATGTTGCATGTTGTTTAGGACGTGCTTGAACCAGTCATCTCCAATTCAGCTGCGGAGGCCTTCCTTCATCCGACTGACCTGGGTGACACTCCAGGAATGTTCTCCTTTTTGGTGACGTGCCTTACCCTTTGCGGTGTAAACCCCTGGAGGCATGTGCAGGTAAGAAGTCCACCGCACATCAAAGGGATGTTTCCCCCCGGATCTTCTTTCGCTTTTTAGGGCCACCGGTTGATTGCTTTTGGCTCGCCTGTTGCTCAATTTTGTTATCTTGGGCCTTTATTCTCTTGGTTGCCTTTGTACTGGAGTCGTCCGTCTCCCCCATTTCTGCTGCTCGGTATCTGAGTCATACTGTCCAAGAGGTTGGATGTCGTAATGTGTCCCGGTAAATACGCCTCCGGTGGAGATGGCAGGAAAACTGCATCCAGGGATGGAATATTTCTGGGGAAGGTGCTTTCCAGGAGATGACAGCTTAATACCAGATGAAAAAGCTACGTCCTATTCCCCATTATTAATTTGCCTACCGGAAGGAAAAATATTTGAGGGAACTTTTGCTGCTGCAATCGGCCGTCACCCAAGATTGGAGTATACTTTTTCTCATCCAAGATTATTCGTCTCTGCCTCTTGCTTCTGGCTCTTAATTTCTCATGACTCCGATGAATTTCCAGTTTCCAGGGTGGCATACCCCTGCGCCTACAGCTTGGTGTTTTACCGGTACCAGTTGCTCATGGTTCATGAAATACAATAGCAAAACCAATAATTAGAAGTGAGAAACAAATCATAAGTAAAGCATGTAAAACAAAGAGAATGAATTCACAAAACATGACTTTCTTTTAAAAAGAAAAAACTCACATAAGTGCTGTAACAGATTATGCATTCATGATTTTTTCCCTTTAAACTTATAAATCTCAAAGAACATGTCTTTAGCGTGTATAAAATGGTCAACAACATTATAAGACACCAAGACAACTCTTATCTAAGTATTTAATCAATATCGGTATATGCAGATTTGTAATCAGAAGATAGCTAGAAACAGAGACAATTAAGAGCAGTTGAAAGTGAAGAATATTGAAGCAGTAGTCACAAAGGCATTTAAACAGAAGCATGAAGCTCCAATATTTTAGCAGCAGGGGCAATAAGCAATTAAGAGGAAAATGTTTTAACATAAGTTCAGCAGACACAATATTTGAACACCAGTTGTACGAAGCAATAGAACAGATTTCGAAGTTTCAAAACTCATAGGTGGCAGTACAACCCAAAATGTGACATGTTTAGTGCAGTAACGCGTGAATGTAGTGAATTAAGAACAGCAACAGCTTTTGCAACAAAGTTGAAGCAGGAATGCAAGTTTTAGAACCGGTTTTCTAATCGTAGTACATCTTAGAAATTCTAGACAATTCAAGCAAGACAAAGCCTATGATCTTCCTAGCGCATCACTTAATTCTCAGATTTCAGCCATTAAGGCCTCAGTAACAAAATAAATGCCAACTTCTATTCCAAACGGAACAGCTTACCTATTTGGATAGTACTCATTACCTATTTGAAGTTCACATTACGGGACAGTTAGTCAGGCAAGTTGAAGAAGGTCGCAACAGATTAAGTAGCATAGCCAGATTTGGAAAATATATCAGGCCTAATTCAATTGAGCTGGCAACTTTTATTTTTTCACACCTCAACCAGTAACACAAGATACTAGACTCATTAACAGCTTTTAAAACTTAGACTGTATACGCAGACTTTCATCGGGGTTCACCAAAGCTCACTACCAAGGTTGTTTAAACAGAGAATGTATAGTATTTGAAGAAAAACCTTTCGATGTACTATCAGAAGGAAGAACGAGCTGTAATTCATGGTTTGAATCATCATCGTGGTTGCTGAATACTCCTTAAGTATAATTTTAGAGTTGTTACCTCGTTTTTGAGAAGAAAGAGGAAATGTGTATACCGTCCAGGGTTGCGTTGAACTTAGGTATTCTTACTCTTTCTTTCTTTGAGTTTCAATCAACATTCGGCTTGACTTAACTCCAAGCTGGGAAGACGTCGCTTGGCTTTGGACTGAGGACAACATCCTCTTCAAAGTCTGGACGGGCGACCTCCGGACGAAAGCCTCCCTACTATCAAATTTGCCTTTGTATTGCGAAGCCTTTCTCAGAGGCGAGGATTTCTGTTCTGTTGGTCATCATTGGCCTGACGCCCGCTTTATCTTGATAAACTTTGGAATTTAATCGTCTGTTAATGAATCGCTTTCAAGTTTTCCTTCTGGACTGAAGTTTATTAAAGATCTTTGAAATTTCTGTCGTATATCCAGCTTTCATTTATCGTGTAAACTTGGCCTAAACCAAACTTTCATGTTTCCGATTTCGCTTTCTCCTCTTTTGGATGAGTTTCTCCTCTTTTGAATGGTGAAATCGCCTTCTGATAACCGATCCTCGCTCTCGAAACTTGTTTCTTCGTAAGTGACTTTGTGTGAATTCTTGACCCGATTATAGCTTGCGTTTGATGCTACAACTTCTGAACGGTTGATACTTGACAGTTCCAGAGGAGACAAAATGTCAAATGTAGCTTGCTCGATTTTGTCTTTCGTTGTAGTATTATCTTGTCGGATATGCAACCCTCCATTTTTCTGAATTTCTGTTCGCAAATTGGATACCCAAAACTCCTACCGGAGAGGATGTCAGAATTTCTTCCGGAGAGGAATTCAAATTCTATCGGAGAGGAATTCCAAGTTCTTCCGCAGAGGAATTCAAGTCTATCGGAGAGGAATTCAACATCCAGCTGGATCAAAAGTGATCGCAACAGAGTAACCAGTAGTTCTACAATTACTACCGGTGATATATGATTGAGAAGCAGCCTGCGCCCGGAGGAGTTTAATCAGCGGAGTTTGGTGCGGCTCCTCTTCTTTTTGCGAGTCGATAATCTTCGCATTTAGCCCTGGGACAGGGTATGAACCATCGAAACGAAACGCTACTGCACAGGAGGAAACTTGTTGTAGATTCTCTTTTCTCATAAAATTTTCGAGGTTTCCTCTTTCGATCTTCCTTTAGGAGCAAACTCATCTCGCTCATGATAGAATCATGAATTTCGGTAGTTCGACTCGTACTTCAAGATCCTTGCTCGCTATTTCCCTCAAAGACGCAAGTGGATCGGATCTTTCACGATTTTCAGAATTCCGTGGATGAACAGACAATGAATCGATCTTTGAGGTCGATTCTTTCGTAGGTGGATCTCTCAATTCTTCGATCTTCCTTTCCTCAGTTCCTCACGGCATTTCCCGTAGCTGTCGCCGTTCAAAATTGACGAACGTTACCGTGGACCAAAAATTAGACTCAGCCAAGTCGTGAATCAGTGTCGAATCATCTTGCTTGGATCTCTTTGAGAAACCGAAGCAAAGGATATCTTCGAACGAAAAAGTGAATCCATCGAGATTTGACACGATCGATCTGCTTCTCCTTAATGCTTCTTCTTGGATTGTAGCTTCACTCCGCGGTTGTCGTATTGAAGGTTTCAATAAACTATCTCCGAAGAACGCCCTCCATCGTGATTGCGAGACCGAAGTTTCGCAAATGAGCTTTTGATCTGCTCTGAATTTTAGTCGCTGATATTCGATGAGAATCTTTGAGCGCGCTTTGCTTTTGATCCCGCTTTGAGTTTTACTTCTGCAAATCTTGCGATTTCCTTTCCTCAACCTTCCTGCCAGTTCGATAGTCGCATTACTCCTTCGAACAAACTCGATCTATCGAACAGTTACCTCGATCCATCCAACAGTTGTCTCGAACCGTGGTGAAGAATCTGTCCCTCGCTACACCTTTGAATTGTGGATAAATCGTGGTTGATGTTCGTTTCCCACAGACGGCGCCAATGAAGCGGTAACAGAAGTTACCCTCCCAACACAATTTCCACACCGTGATGTATAGTGGTTCGGCCAATAATCCGGCCTACGTCCACTTCTAGACAGAGCTATTTTCATCCTTTGGTTTACAACTCTAGAGAGCTTTTGGGTTTGGGATGTGGCTCCCTGAAGCGGTAACAGAAGTTACCCTCCCAACACAATTTCCACACCGTGATGTATAGTGGTTCGGCCAATAATCCGGCCTACGTCCCACTTCTAGACAGAGCTATTATTCATCCTTTGGTTTACAACTCTAGAGAGCTTTTGGGATGTGGGCTCCCTTTTCTAACTTGAGTCCCCTACAAATGAGCCTCTACTCCTATTTATAGACTTTCTATCTCTAGGTTTACCCTTTTGCCCCTATACATGTGATTGCATTACATAAACACAACTATCAGTCCTTTACGGATCTCCGGACTGAGACACTGCCTCCGCACCGGACTAACTCTTCTGGACCGTTACTTTAACAATAATCCCTCCGGTAGTAGCTCTATCGGTAGCGATCCTTTAGATGGCAGCTCTTCCGGTAGCGGGTCCTCCGGTAGTAGGGCTTCCACGATAGGCCTCCGACAATTGGCCTCCGGTAGACTCTCTTGGTAGATCCTTCCGCATCGGGGCCTTTCGGTAGCAGGCCTTCCGACAATGGTCTCCGATAGTAGTCCTTCCGCTAGTAGGCCTCCGGTAGATGCTTTGACCTTCCGCATGGTATATTTCATACCATTACATTGGGCTCCCTGAAAAGGTCGTTGCATCATGCTTCCTTATATGGGATGCCCTTAAGAATGTATGTTTACCTATGACGACTTATGTTTAAACCGGGTATTAGCTTCAAATCTTGTGTTTCTATCACGACATTTCGTTCAACAACTGTTGACCCAAGCACCCTTCAGGACAGCTCCTGGGTGTTACTAGGTTATGCCATCACATCTGGCTTGTACTTGTGTGTACGTTTAGTTAACTACATTGCCTCGCATTCTTAGCCGGGTTTACTCTCATCCTCTGTGAACATCGATATTCCCTGGTAGTCTAAGTAATCATTCCGGGAGTTTCATCCCGTTCATTGCACATTAACGTGCCCACATTAGGCATCTGTCGTACTATGTATAGGCTGGGTATTCGTCGTTCCAGCTATCATGTTTATCCCTGAGGATTCTTAAGACATATGCGATGACTTTACATAACAGTCAGTGTGTGTGCGCACTTCCTGACTCTTAAACATTTTCTTGAACAAATTCACTAATTCATTAAGTCTTCTTATCTTAACTGGGTTCTTTTACTCTGACCATTCGTCGGTAATCAGTTGCTCTGGTTGACCTTTACTGCTGACCGTAGCATGGAGTCGACTACTTCCCGTGTTCCTGACTCCACTCGTATACATATGTGGGGTACCCTACTGATACATTGCTACTTACCCGACTAACCCATAAGAAGGTCTGTCAGGCCCACAAGCTCCTATCGGAGTGCAGTCGTCCTACATTTCAGTTAGTACACTCGTAGTGTCCGTCACAGCCTAGGTGAAGTATTCTGTTGTCAACTCCTCATATCGTCCTTATAATATGCATTCCGTGGTTCCCGAACTTAATCAAGGGAATTCTATCCACTGTTGTATTTAGTATGAACTCCATCCATTCCCTCGGGTTATCCGATTCCCGTCTGGTATAACTTACTACTGCGTGGCGTGAGGCCGTGTTGTGTCGTCTTCTTGTTTCGTTTTAAGAAGAATCTGAAGTTAGTGAGAATTTGGGCTTTAAAGAAGGTTGGAAATGAATATGAGTTGGGAAGAAAATTTGGGTGTGGAAAACGTTTGAAATAAGTTGGGTTTAAAGAAAAAACTGGGTTCATAAGAAAATTCTTCTCGGTATTAAAATGTCTTCACGCTTTGACCAAGTCTAGCTTCCCGCTGGCTGGTACATCTTCACATACAATGGTCAGGCCACTAAGCCTTTCCTGGTTTCACTCTTCAACAATACGGTACTTTACTAGGAACTTTATAGTCATTAAAACCTTCCCAAATAGCCCCGTTATAGCAGCACTTGCAATAGCAAGTGCGCCATGCTGGCTGGCTATCGGTTCATCACGTGTTGGTTGTGATACTACTTGTATCACTACCGTATTCGGTAGCCTTGTTGGCTCCTCCTTTGACCTTACAGTTTTGATAATAGAACATTCGAGCGACTCTCAATGGTCTTGACATGGTAGTCGTTAACTAGGGTGACTCTCCGTTCACTTAACTCTGTGTTCTTCCTTAATGTTCATCCCCACGCATTTGCCATGGTTACCGAGACTTGATTCTTGTTTAGGTACTACCTCGTAGACCTATTGGAGTATGTTTCACTAATACTCCCATAGTGGTCTAAACTATGATAATCAGGTATTACAGCCTCTTTGGCGCTGTAGGTTTGGCATCATCCAACCTTAACTAGTTCCTTAGTCGGTTACTATACCATTTCCGGTATTACTTAACAATTATGGTTCCGTAGACATGTGTCTCGGGTTGGTTGCTTCTCCATTGTCCGCTTCTGTGCACAATTAGTGCTCTCATCCTTATTGGCTGGGTTTCCTCGACTGCTAGGCATGTCGACCCAGGTCGCCGGAAATTTCAGTCTCTTGTAGATAGGATTCTTAATCTTCCGCTATTAAGTGCGGGTAAAGGTGTTCAAACAGGTTCCGTCTCTGGGATTCTCAGTTCTTGGAATCTACCGTATGACAGGTTCTTCGTACTTACAGAGATGTTTAACAAGAGCCAGATCGGGTATTCCCGAATAAGAGAGGAGTTTCATCTCTCTGGCATTCTTCCCCGAGTTATAAAGCAGGGACTGTGGAGGGTGGGAAGGAGATTGTAGGTTTCCAGTACACACTGGTAATTCCTAACTAGCGTATCTCTCACGCTATCACTCAACCCTTAACCCAAAGTCTTAAACTCCTAACTCAGTACTTCCTAAGCTCGGTATTTCCAGTCATCAGAGCAATACTTCGCTTTGATACCACTTTTTGTAACATCCCAACTACAAACTGTACACTTAGCCATTAATCGCAGCGGAAATCACATCATGAACACTGACTAATTCAATGGGTGTTACACGTCGTTAGCCACCCACGTGGCTAACAAGGCTAATACATACACAACGTACCGGTCTGATGGACAGGATTACCAAGCACTACACTTTACATTTACAAGTCGGTTACATTCTGAACACAATGACAATTACAAACCAAACTGTACCGAGTTTAAAACATTCCTTTATCGATATTACGCTAAACCAAATAACCACCCATACATAAATAGTTACCCCGTCCTACTCTCGAACGGCTGCCAGCTCCATTGTACCTGAAAAGTATAGGGGCCCCCAAAGGGGGTCAGCACCTTTGCTGGCATGGTAATCCCGCAGCCCGCATGCTACCGGGCCACGCACAACTATTTGTCGAGTGAGCATGCCGTTTATTTTATTAAAGTATGCAAGAAAACAATAAACACATAACACGCTTATAAGCATACGCAACCAACCAATGGGTTATAACCATCAGAGTCCACACATCATCACTTGTTAGATTATGTACACTTTACTTAAGGTGTGTCGGATTAAATATGGGGCCGCACACCAACACACATAACATTACATAGATGTGTCGGTATTAATATATACCCGATCACACCATACACACTTACTTCACTTAGATATGTCAGCCGTAATATAGGACCGATCACACCATACATAAATTCCCCCTAGCTCAAATAATGATGAGGTAGGTAAGCCTTGGTTAAGCTTGTGGGTGGTTGTAATCTAAGGAAGGAAAACAACCATAACATAACAGTATTCCCCCTAGCTCGAATAATAACGAGTAGGAAAGCCATTGATCTTAGGCTTGTGGGTGATTGAATTCCAAGAAGGAAAACCAATCAATAACAGAGTGGGAGTCAAAGCGAATATTGGCATCAACTCCCAAACACACTTTACACATGATTCCCCCTAGCCCAAACAAAAGTCAGGTAGGTGAGCCTTGGTTAACCTCATGGGAGATTGAATTCCAAGAAGGAAAAACAACCATAACATAACAGAGTGGGAGTTAATTTAAATATATATATTTACTCCCAAACAACGCGCGCGACCGGAACGACCGGATTCCTCACCCCCCATTATATATACATATTAGTTAGTAGTTCCTTATGGAACTTAGCACAACATGACACCATATGGTGTTATAACTTGGTTAATCACACACAAGGGAGGTAACATTCCACTTCACACACATGGACAACCACATTCATTAAATAATGATATACTAAACAAAAGCAACACGCATCACACACAACCACAACATACAACTAACGCACGGATAGTCGTAGTTAGAACGTTCCCGTAGGTTGGGACGTTAAGTCCGAACACCGGTCTCTTATGTGACTCTAGAGTCGGTTAGTTTCGATTTAACACATATTAGAGGTTAGCGGTGTCGGAACTAAATTCGCCACATAAATGAATTACTGTAAACTCATTACATGCTTTATCTTGCAAGGTGGCCAACAAACAGAAAAACACATTGGCATACAAGCCGGTGTAACCCGGTAGGACACAGGTTGCAAGAAAACCATACCTTACACCATGGGTTACTCTACCGTGTTCCCGAGGATTCACTCCAACGCATCATCTCGCGCTCCACGGGTAGTTTCCAAACAACTGGTATTATTTCAAATGTTTTCATTAACATCAAAATATTAAGGTATGTAAATTTCTATTACTCCCGTACTTAACCCCGTTATCCCGTTAATTCGGTTTAACTTATTGTGATTTCAAGTTCACAACTTACACATTAACTTTCACACTTGTTTCTACTTTCAATGGCCTTTAAAACTCACCAAACAAGGCCTAATCAACATCTAAAACCATTACCATTCACTTCCCCACCATAACAACACTTTAAAACACATTCTGGTAGGTTTTTAGCATGGTCCGGGTTTGTGTTCGGGGTTACAAACCCGGACCAACCCTGGAAAACGCTTTCGGGACATTTTTCTATGTGGTCCTGGTTTGTTTCCGGGTTTATAAGCCCGGACCACCCTCTGGGATGGTCTTCTGCCATGTTTTTGCTATGGTCCGGGTTTGCGTACCGATTTGCAAACCCGGACCACCTCTGGAACTGTCAAAATTTACAGTTTTTGATCAGTTTTCAACCCCTAATTCACCTCTAATCATTTCCTAAACTTTCCACATGTTTCCTACATGTTTGAACACACTAAAACACTCACTAAACCTCTTCAAATCATTGGTTTACTCCCTACTCAATTTCTTGCTCAAATTCTTAAAATTTTCATTCTCTCTGTTACATTGTGCACCCTTGTGCTACAGATTTATACCTCTTGGAAATTTGCATTGTTTTCCCACTCCATTTGACCATTCCAAATCCTCCTAGACAATGCACTTCTCATACCAAGGTTCATGCCTCAATCTTAAAACCTTAAATCCTCATTGTTTCCAAAACTCCTATGGCACTTAAACAACTTCTTTTGCTACAGATTTTTGCACAGATATTCTATACTTAAACAAGCATTCCCAAGGTGGTTTACTAACCCAATTCAATCTCCATTCATACCTAGCTAACCCTAGGTTATACTTCACTCAAAACTTCACTAAAATCTCTTAGATTCCTATCGGAATTTCGCCATAGTCCGGCTACTTTTCTAACATTGCCCAAAACTCATACCACCATTTAAACAACCTAAAACTAGCCAAACCCTCAAGGCTCTACCAGCACACACAACAATCCCATCCAAATCATCAAATAACATTATAGCTCCCAAAATCTCAATAAACCACCACATAACAACAACTAAAAATCTCTTGGCTTCAAAGCCCTCAATTCAAATAACAGTTCACAAATTCTCTCAAAATCAAATAAACACATTACCTTTCATATTTTGGGTTCATTTTTCAATTTATCCCATCCCAAATTCTTAAACAATCAAAATAGTTATTAAGGTAGTTTTCTTACCTTAAATTCTCAAGTTCTCTTTAATTCTCCTCATGCTCCTCCTCTCCTCCAATTTCGGTCAAGTGGGAATGGAGTTTCCAAACTCCATCCCAACATCCAAGGAACACAAAGATGCATTCAATTAATCACCTAAACCCTTAAGAAATCTCAATTCAATTAAGAGGCTTAAAACACATAGTTAGGGTTTTACCTTTTGGAGCTTTTAAGAAGGGCTTTCGCCCTTGAATCAAAAGGGAATTTCCGCCACCATTGAAGGATTGGATTGAAGCTCAAAAACAAGGTGAAAACAAGGTATTACTACAAGCCAAAATCGGCCAACACAAGGAGGTGAAGAAAAATGTATTTTTCTTTGGATATTTTTACCTTGGATGAAAGAGGAAGCTTCAAGCTTCAAAATGGTGTGTCTTTCTCTTTAAATGACCAACACCCACGAAAATGAAACTCATCCTTTTCGAATTTTGAAAAGAGAGAATGATAGAGGGTGATGAGGAGATGAAGAATATGTAATTATTTTTGTGATTGGAGCTTCAATGAGGCTTGGGCATGAGGTTGAAGTGGGAGTAGCCATGGAAGAGCTGCAAAATCGCAAGGAGGAAGGAGAAGAAATCATTCCAGTTGGGAGGAGGAAGAAGGCGACAGAGAGAGGAAAGAGAAGAGAGCTTCACGTGAGGAAATGAGAGAATAAGACAGAGAGAGTGTGGGTGGGGTATATGTTCACTTTTTCACTTTTTTTGCTTTTTGACTTATTTAATTAGTTAACTAGTCATGTGTGAGGGGCTATCTATATTAATAAAACCGGCCCACTAATATATACACACTGGATCGTTTTTGTCATCTTTTTCAGACAATGCTCGTTAATTTACCCGATTTAGCACTATTCACTAACCGGGCCCGTTTCCCGGAATTTTCTCATTTAATTAATTTTAATTGCTCTTAGGCTTCCATTCATTTTTAATTATAGTTATATAATCAACTATAATTTTTACGGTGTTGTTTACTGTTTAAAGTCACGTTTTCGGGTTTTCTCGAAAAACGAGTTTTAGGACTCTGTTAGCATTTTAACGCGTTACTTGGATCCGTTTTCTTCCGGAATTTTTCCCACATGTTCTTAGTGTGTAACTAGGATATAAAAATATACTTATAACCACAGTGAAGGTTATATACCTCCTAAAATAATTAAATACACGTTTTCACATTTTGTGACTTTTACGCATTTTCTTTTTCTTTTTGGTTTTTATTTCTTCACCACTGATCTTAAGGACTTAATTTGCCTTAGAAAATCATGATTACATAATTAATTAACATATTAAGGTTTGGGGTATTTCACACACACTCACACTCCCACACAAAACGCTGAAAGCGTTGTATTAAAGCACGGGCACCATTTCCACTTGTAAATAAAAGAAAAACAAAAATAAACCAGAAAACAAAAACAAAATAAAAACAAAACATAAACAAAACAAAAGTTTAACCACTGGTTTGCCTCCCAGTAAGCTGCCCTTCTTTATAGTCTTTGGCTAGACTTCTGCTTCGTTATCCCGGATCAAAAATAAAAGTTGATAATGGTGTCAACGGGGATACGACGTGGCCAGCAATCAGTATTAAACCACCTGGATCAAAACATAACGTTACCTCAACAAATAAAATAGGAAAAGAAATGCTCCATAAAACCTGGTTCTTGAGGAGGTATTGATGGTAACGGATCTCAAGCAGAAGACCAGGTGATGAATGTTGTTCTTCCTCGAATTGGAGGATGTAAACATCCTCCCCTGGGTCGAAAATGAATGTTGAAGTGGCCTTCAATGGTTGGGTTGGGCGGTCATCATTTTTCATTAAAGAACGGCCCATATTGTTCGGTTAATGACCCTGGGTGTGAGGATCATCTAGTGGTGAAGATCTCTCTTTAAATTCAAGGATGAAGATATCCTTATCTTCATTGAGCGGTGCAGGGAGAACTCCGAGGCGGGTTTTATCTTCAAACTCTGGTCCCGGATCAAAAGGGAAGGTGGCCTCCACACTTTGTGAGTGGACTTCGAGTTTCCACCCTACTTCTTTGGTGCACGGGTGGGGAAGGCCTTGATCCTCCAGATGAAGATCAAAGTTGGATGGCTCCTCCTCCTCAAATTTGAGGATGTAAATATCCTCATTCTCTTGGAGAGGCTCATAGGAAGAGCCTTAATGGGAATCAACTTAAGAGAAAATTGGTTCATCGAAGGTGATAGTGGCGTTTTGTTTGGATGAATTGGCGGGAGGTGATGGCGGTTCCTTCATCTCTAATTTGAGGTGATAAGTATCCTCATCTTCTAGATAGAGCACGGAGAAGGAAGGGAAATAACGGTAGTTGACTTTAGAGGGAGGAGGCTCCATGAAGTCAAGGTGGAAGTTGTCCTTTGATGGCTTGTCTTCAAGCTCAGGCAAATGGTTCGATACTGTTTACTCAGGTTCAAACGGGGGAGGTGATAGCAAGCAATTCAAGTTTATATTCTTTTCATAAAATGATAAAATGTCACAGTTTATTCTTCTATCCATTTGAGTCGAGCAACAGGGCTTTAAATCGGCCCATCTTCTCCAATGTCTGCGCTGCGGACCAGCCCAACATTTCAGCCTGTCAAAATATTCACGTGCATGTATATAAGTAGGTATACATATGTCATCATTTGTTGTGTTGTAATCTTTAATGTACATCAAATAATTTTCCTGCATTTTACATATAAAATATATCAGTTCTCATCAAAATATAAATAGTAGAAAAACTATAAGATATGTATGAAATATAAGCCAATTCATTATGAATATTAAATCAAATATACTGTTAAAAGTATATGTATTTTACACTTATCAGGGATCGTGATGCACTCTCCACGGGTTACATTTCCAGGCGTAGTTAAGCAGAGATGGAGAAGGAGATGAGTTAGACAGCCCAGATTCTCGGACATGAAACAGAAAGGAATGAAAGGGCTGAAGCAACATGTTTTTTTTGAGCTCTCAGTCGTACCTTGGCAGTTCTTGAGGAGGATTGAATTTTATGCTACCCCAGGGCTTTATCAGTAGTTGGCATGCACGGTCTTGTGAAGAATTGAAAGAGAGTTAGGGAACTCATGTTTTGATCCTCGGACAGAACCAACAGAGGGAGAATGTAGTATTTAGGTGGACCAGTTTGAGACATTACCTTGTGAAGAACTGAAAGGAGATGGAGTACTTCGCGGGTTATATTTCCAGACAGAGTTATGCAGAGGGATGGGGAAATGTGTTGTTCAAACTCTCACGGTGGAAGTGGTTGGCTCCTGATCAGACTGGAATAAGGAGACCAACAACAAGATTCTTGTCTTTTTTTTTATTCAGATGGTACTACCGGAGCGACTGAGAGAGCACGTGATTAAGGGGGAATACGAGCTTGGTGGTCTCAAGTTACAAGACCCTTGTGAGAGTTTGTGCAGTCCAAACTTCAGTACGGGGCATAATCCCCTGTCGGGTTGCATGCTTCGCTTCTGGTTGGGACTAGCACAGAGGATGTTTCCTGTTCTGGACTAGGAAAAACGGTTATGTCGAGGAAGAACAGAGGGATGAGTGGCAACAGTGAGGTCTATTTGGTTTGTTGCTCATCATCATTTTTTTTGTAGTTACAGTGGTAGTCGCATAACTAGTTTAATTAGGTTAGTATTTCCTATTGAATTCGAGCATAGCTCAATCGGTTAAGGCATCCAGGGTGGGTACAAAAGGTACCGGGTTCGAATCCCGGCTAGAGCATGGTTGCTCTATTTTTTTTATAAGTGTATAATCATGCTTATTTTTATCGTTGTTACATACATATACATATGCGACTATTTTCTCTTGTCACGTTATTGACTATACCTATATATATATATATATGTACGACTATTTTATTTGTCGCGTTTTAGTTATAAGCATACATACATACGACTACGTTATTATGCCACGTTGTAATTTTTGTAACGTTATGTATATGTATATACCTGTACGTATATATACGTGTATGTGAGGGTATTAATATGTCATGTTGTTACTTATATATAACATTGGTCGTATATATATACGTGTATATTTATATATATATATATACATGTGCGACTATATTCGCATTTTCGGTTTAGAAGTGCGCAGTCATATGAGCTTATATTTGCGTATCACGTACCGATACGTGCGACGTTGTTATTATTATCATTTCTATTATTTACTATATTTTTTTTGGGGTTTAATAATCATTGTTGCTCATAATCTTAATTTTAATTTAAACTTCACTACTTTAAAGTGATAATCACTCGGGGTATTTCAAAAAGGGTTTATTTATTTTGTTACTAATTATATAATAAGATCTATTTGTGTAACATTTTTATGTAATCTAATTACAAATTTTCCTAAGTCATAACTTATTAATTACTTAACCCAATTATAGATTTACATCCTGATCGTTGACAAATAATTTTATACATGTATTTTAATATGGTTTATATAAATCTTAGAATTTCAAAGGTAACTCTTTAAGCTTAATTTTATAACCATAATTTAATACCAGCTCATATATTATAAGTGTATAATCATGCTTATTTTTATCGTTATTACATACATATACATATGCGACTATTTTCTCTTGTCACGTTATTGACTATACCTATATATATATATATATGTACGACTATTTTATTTGTCGTGTTTTAGTTATAAGCATACATACATACGACTATGTTATTATGCCACGTTGTAATTTTTGTAACGTTATGTATATGTATATACCTGTACGTATATATACGTGTATGTGAGGGTATTAATATGTCATGTTGTTACTTATATATAACATTGGTCGTATATATACGTTTTATTATATATATATATACATGTGCGACTATATTCGCGTTTTCGGTTTAGAAGTGCGCAGTCATATGAGCTTATATTTGTGTATCACGTACCGATACGTGCGACGTTGTTATTATTATCATTTCTATTATTTACTATATTTTTTTTGGGGTTTAATAATCATTGTTGCTCATAACCTTAATTTTAATTTAAACTTCACTACTTTAAAGTGATAATCACTCGGGGTATTTCAAAAAGTGTTTATTTATTTTGTTATTAATTATATAATAAGATCTATTTGTGTAACATTTTTATGTAATCTAATTACAAATTTTCCTAAGTCATAACTTATTAATTACTTAACCCAATTATAGATTTACATCCTGATCGTTGACAAATAATTTTATACATGTATTTTAATATGGTTTATATAAATCTTAGAATTTCAAAGGTAACTCTTTAAGCTTAATTTTATAACCATAATTTAATACCAGCTCATATAATACTCTTTTAATAGTATTATGTATAGATTTAGTTTAACTTGTTAATTCCTTCATATTCTATTTTCCATAAGATATTTTATTTCTTTTATTTATTCTTTCGTTATCTATATATTAAGATTTATTCAAAACATTCTTTACGTAGCTTATTGTATTTAATTATTCCTATTAACTTGTACACACATCTATATCCAATATATGGTTTATAATATAAAGTATTTTCCTTTGTTTCAATTCAGTATATTAACTTCCATAGTATATAATTAACGTAAATGTATATTAATTTAATTCCTTGATTTAACCTGAGATAAGCTTTTATTTCTTTTATTTCTTTACTTCACTTAAAAGTTTATACTCAAAAGTTTTTATTAACGTTCTGTGTTAAGTTAGTTTTAGCCTTCTTATATTATTTCCAATCTGTAAAGTTTATTAATCAACTATACTCTAATTTTTGTTACATTAAAAACCATAGGTTATAGGATAACTTATGAAAAATTCATAAACACAATTTTTAGACCTATTTACCCTTGTCTAAAAATCTCCAAATTTAATATATAGTAACTATGGTATTTTAGACATATTATAAAATTTTTATTTCATAAAAATATCTTTGTTAATTATCACAATAAATCCAAAATACTCAGAACTTACAAAAATTATAACTTACGTTTAAAACCTCAAAACCCATATTAATTTACATGAAAATAAACTGCATTTTATAAGGAATCTATGGTTAACATTTTGTGTCAAAATACAATAGGGAAGGTCATTAACTAAATCCAACAAGTTAGAGTATTTTCCTGTAATTTATTCTGATTTATAATACCATTAACCCCCACGTCTTAATCTCGGCCGTCCGTTCTCCTTAACTACGATCGGACGGCCCATAATGCTCGAGTTCATCAGAAAAGCCCCAAAACATTACGAGTGAGATTCGATCGATTCTCTCAATCCACAGGATGAAATTCGGTGATTCTTGTTTCACTGGATTCGAAATTAAAAAATGAATCTAATGGTACCAATTTCACGACCTATAATGCAGTGTACTGGAAGATCGAATTGGGAAATTTTCGAAGTTAGGGTTCATATCAGTCTAATTCGATTTCGACAAATTGTCTCAATATAGTGCGTAATAGGTTAAATTGATAGGTGGGTATGTTCGGGAATGCAAAAACGAGTAACATAGATGGTGGAATTTGGTCGGAATCATACCGGAGATGCGCCGGCAAGGCAAATCAAATTCGTTTTCTGGAAAAATTGGTATTTTATGTGCTGTTCAGGTAGGCAACTTCACGGGTCAACTCGCACCAACTGAGAGAGATTTGATCCACAAAATCTATTACAATACAAACTAGACATGTAACTCTAATCATGGGTGGAAGAATCATTGAAAACGAAAAATTGGGGAGAAAATTATAGATCCAGAAAGATCTGAGTTTACCATTTCATTTATGAAAAAATTCTAGGCAAGATACTACCGTGATTGAGTTGGGAACTTTAGACGCCTGAATCATTCACGGACGAAGAATTATGATAAGACGAAGTTACCTTGTCAAATCGGTTTCTGGAAAATCTGGGTTGCTGATTCTCGGGGAGGCAACTTTAGATTGATTTTGCGGCGAATGTACAAGGAATTAGGTCAAGTGTGAGTAATGGTTAGAAAGAGGGTTTGTAGGAGAAGAGAATGAAGAAGACGGCATTCAAAAATACTAAGAGACGGCGGAGATATTGAGGTCACAAGATAGGGTAACGATCAGGAGGTGGCTGAGAAGAGTTAACCGATTTTCTGGGAATTCCGGCAATCTGGCGTGGCACGCCTCCCGAGGCACGCGTGGCTGAGTCAGCAGCCTTCAAAATTTTGAATCTAAACTTCATTATATCATAACTTTGACTAGGATGATCCATTTTTAACGTCTTATTATCAATCTTCTTAGTTTTCCATAACCTTTTTATTGGTATAGGTTTCATGGGCTGGTTTGACCATTCTCAAAAAGTCAACCCTAGCAAGGCTTAAGAAGCTTTAAGGTTTCTATGATTCTATATTGACTTTTATGATTCAAATCAATGCTCCAAATATTTCTAAATCTTTATAATATAATTGGAGTGTCTCAAAATTGTTCCAAGATTTATTGACTCATAAATCTTATTATTAAATTCATAATACCATATAATAATTTAGTTTTAATTGTATTATTTAGGATTTAATAAAAGAAATCCCCTAAATTAATTTAGATTAATTTAGGGGTATTTCAATTGGACTTAGGACATTGCCTGAAGTTGGTAAAAAAGCACAATTGCATTACAATTCAGTTTTTATTATTTTTGCCAACTTCAGATTAAATTTTGAACAACCAAATGACATCTAAATGAACTGAAATTTTGTGAGCAGGCCATGCCTTTAATGATTATGTGTAGTCCCATGGTCCTTCTTGTTGAACAAATAAAATTTGTGTTGCAAAACCCTGACCACACATATAATGAAAATGTGCTTTAAAATGGGTGGACTGTGTTGAAGCACTCTGCACATTAAAGATGAGAATATTATTGATGGGAGAACACATAATGGGTAAGTTACTGCCGTTGGCTATAAAAGGGGTGGATTCTCTAACGTGTTTTCATTCAGTATATCTTCTTATTCTCAAACTATATGCACAATTATGACTCTTCCATGTTTATAGTTTCTACATCACATATCACTCTTCAATGAGCACGGTTTTTTTTAAAACTGTGAGCCTCGATTTTAAACCCTATCCTATGTTGATTAAAGTTGATTAGGATCTAACCGGGTTTTAGGTCCACTTATAGTCTAAGATTAATAACTATGTCATATAACAATAATTATTAAAACCTAAGCTAGCTCACTGGAACCTATTATGAGTCGCCACCTAATTTTAACCTAGATCAAATTAGGAAAGGAGAGTTCGGGTTCGGGGGCTCGATATTCGACTTCATTAGGGTTCAATTACTTTCATTACCCCTCCTAGGTCGTTTTTCCTCTACTTGGTTTAATTACGGCTTTTTACAAAGTTGCTTTTTAACCTAAGTGCGCTCTTCTGTTTTTTTGTGTTTTTAGCATTTTTTGACAGAAAATTAAAGTGGAAATTAAAATTACCTAAACTAGGGTTTCGGAGGCAGAATTAGGTCAAATTTTGTTTCCGTTCGTGGCCACGGACCTAATGTCCGAGACCACGGACCCTAGTTAACTTATATAAAAAATAAAAGTCGAATTAAATAGAAAACAGAAAATTGTAAAGTCCGGGGCCACGGACAGGCCGTCCGTGGGCCCGGACATTATTAGAAAAACCTAAATTTTTAAAATTTAAAAAAAACTCGCCGCCGTCCGTGGGCGTCCGGGCTTACGGACAAGGAGTCCGGGACCCCGGACATAACGTCCGTGGGTGCGGACCGCCCTCGGACAGCGGCGTTAAGGCTGTTCCCGAAGGGTTTTTGGCTCAAATTTTATGGGTGTGTAGCCTGAAAGATGTACAATGTGTTAGTGATCGAAAGTTCTCAATTTGAATTCGAATTATGCACGAAACTTGGTAAACAAGTTATTGAACAGAAGCTTGAATAAACAGCAATACAGAAGCGTACGAAGGTTAGTTTGAGCCCAAATTTTGAGGCAGGACAGATAATACCGTGGAGAATTAGGGAAGTGGAGTTTCTACCTGTTTTACCTTCGGATTCACAACGTTTCTTCACACCGGGATTCGTCGAGTGCTCCGTTGATGGCAGACCCGAGAGGTTTTCGACCCAAGCTTCTGGTTGTTGGTTGTCCTTGCTGTTCTTCACGTTTTGGTGGTGTTTTTGTGGGGTTTTGATGACTATTGATGCTTTGGGGATTGGAAAACGTGTTTAGATGGTGATTTCGGGGGATTTTCGGTATGATTTGGGTGGCCGGGTGTTGGAAAACGTGAGAGAGAGTGAGGAGGCTGTGTTTTCTGACTCTCTAGGGTTCTTGAGCATATGAGGTTCTGATTTTATCCAAAAACCTATCCCCTTATATAGACTTTCTTAAAGATAAAGAAAATCTAGTAAAAGTAAGATTTTTCGATATTTTAGTTAAGTGACTTCCCAAAGGAATTTTGCTGTGAAATCTTAACCACATGTCAAGGATGGATATTATGAATTTTCTGAGGTGGAACCGAATTTTTTGAATATTGGAATATTTTTAAATTGAATTTCTCGTCAGATTCAGTCAGAAATTGCTAGAAAATTATTGGAAATTTGAAAAATCAAAATTCCAACGCCATTATGCTTAAAATGTCATCCTCTATCATGGGTTAAAATATCAAAGCGTTTCAAGCTGATTTGGGCATCCTTTGGAGGAGAGAGAAAGCTTACAAGAGGTCTTAGGAGCCTTTAAAGATTACCAAAACGCCCCTGAAAGTGACGAAGCTGCTCCCCATGCCATGGAACGTGCCGATCGGGCCGGGATCCCTCACCGCTTGATTAAAATGCCTCTCACAACACCAGTACCACGTAGACCCTAACCAGGGGGTCAAAATTTTGGGTATAACAGATTGCCCCCCGTCAACTAGACTTTGTAATGAAAGTGAGAAGGCTAGTTGATGCCTGAGTGATACCCCAAAATTTCAAATGTTTCCAAGACCCTGCATGTTATCAGAAAACTGATAAGTTGTGTCGAGCTATTCTAAGGCGCTGACTACCTGCAATGAATGAGATGCTGTCAAGCGGTTCTAAGGCGTTGACTACCTATGACGAATGAGATGATGTCAAGCGATTCTAAGGCGTTGACTACCTATAATGAATGTGATGATGTCAAGCGATTCTAAGGCGTTGACAACCTAAATGAACGAGATAGTGTCAAGCGATTCTAAGGCGTTGAACCTAAAGTGTGAATGAGATAGTGTCAAGCGATTCTAAGGCGTTGACAACCTAAAATGTGAAAATGAGATAGTGTCAAGCGATTCTAAGGCGTTGACAACCTAAAATGTGATAACTGGGTGGTATGCAAATGCAAAATGCTGAGATGTTGATGATGCTAATGATGCTGATAATGTTGATGATGCTGATGATGTTGATGATGTTGATGATGATGATGATGTTGATGATGCTGATGATGATGCTCGGATGCTTCTAGGGACCGAAACCCGTGCCAATGCTCCTGGCTGGACCCAATGTGGACTTATTGCCATCGCCCCCCAAGCCGGTGTGCAGGGATAACTCCTGGTAAAAACCTTGGGGACTTATTGCCTTCGCCCACCATTCGTTGATCCCGAAAATAAGTTGACATCAAAAGGAGGATTTATTGCCATCACCTCACCAACTTTTCTGTCGCCAGGTCTTGTGACGCGCCTGGATAATGCAACTAGGTCTTACGACGAGCCTATATGAATGAGATGAATGCAAAGTGTTTGATAAGAGTGGGTACGCTAAAGGGTAACGCTAGGTCTTACTACGAGCCTAAGGGAATGCAGCTAGGTCTTATGGCGAGCCTAAAAATGGTTCTAGGTCTTATGGCGAGCCTAAAAATGGTTCTCGGTCTTATGACGAGCCTAAAAATGGTTCTAGGTCTTATGACGAGCCTAAGGGATGCAACTAGGTCTTACTACGAGCCTAAGGGAACGTGACTAGGTCTTATGGCGAGCCTAAAATGGTTCTAGGTCTTATGGCGAGCCTAAGGATGGATCTAGGTCATGACGAGCCTAAGGATGGATCTAGGTCTTGACGAGCCTAAGGATGGATCTAGGTCTTATGACGAGCCTAAGGATGGATCTAGGTCTTATGACGAGCCTAAGGATGGATCTAGGTCTTATGACGAGCCTAAGGATGGATCTAGGTCTTATGACGAGCCTAAGGGTTGTTCTAAGTGAAAGTGAGTAAAATGTATGATGGGTCTAAATGGATGTAGAAGGATTAGGGTTTATGTCAAATCTGGAGATGGTGGGGCTCATGATGGGCCTATGAACGTTTGAGTGTGAAGATAGGGCTTAGGACGGGCCTGAAGGTGTTTGAATGTGGAGATAGGGCTTAGGACGGGCCTGCGGGTATTTGATGTGGAGGGAGGGCTTAGGACGGGCCTGAGAATGTTTGATGTGGATGCAAGGGTTTATGCCTGTGGTGGGATGGTGGTGCTCAAGCTTTAGGTTTCAATTGGTGTTGTCATGGCAATTGTTGGAACCAACAATTGCCCCCAGTATTTTTCCTTAGGACGATCTGAGTTAAAGCTCATGGCAATTGATCGGAACGATCAATTGCCCCCAGTATTTTCTTTGATTAAACGCGCGAACAAGTCTCATCCTCACAGGGTCGAGGCTTATGCTTTGATGTGGTGCTTCCTAACCTACACTCCGTGTTTGGTGTTTGCACTCGTTTCTCACTTACAGTCACAACTTCTCAACCATTGAATTTGACATTTGTTAGATTTACGTGTTCAACCTGTTACTTTCACATGATCGGATACACAACTACTAAGTCGGAAGTCTTTTGGGCTTATAACGTGGCTATGGGGTGTGATGAATGACAATAGGACAATGGAGGAATATGTGGAGCTATAAGGGTGACCAAAGCTGCAACTTGCACCGTCTCTCGGACTTGTCTTCTTTGCCTTGAAGACGTTTGGCTACTTCGTGATGACTTCGCTTATGAACTTGGGACTTGGAACTTTTGGATTGTTCCTTGCATCTTTCCTCTTTCTTCCAATTTTGGATCTTCGAGGCTTTCCAGTTTGCCTTTCTTTGAATCTCTTTTACCTCGGGGTTCTTGTGTTTCCCGGTTTTGATCTTTGAGAGCTGTTTTTTTGATGTTATCTCATTTTGGATCCTGTGTCACTTTGGGACCATTTGCGGATCGCTTCGTCACGCTGGTAGCGGTTCTGCTTCTTTGGACTTGTGAAGTTGTTGTTCAAAAGTCGGGCTCCTTGCTTC
Source organism: Limonium bicolor (assembly GCA_023374045.1). Classification (NCBI taxonomy): domain Eukaryota; kingdom Viridiplantae; phylum Streptophyta; class Magnoliopsida; order Caryophyllales; family Plumbaginaceae; genus Limonium; species Limonium bicolor. Next base: position 50,108,016 of record CM041782.1, read on the forward strand.
CTTTGGTCACCGGGTTGGTTACTCATCATTGGCTGGGTTTGTGGAGCTTGTAACATTGTGAAAGAGGTCATATATGAAAAGCTCAGCGGGGGTGCCTAGGGTTTAATGTCTGGGTTCACAGGCTTTTGGCTGTGTGGTGCTGTACCTAGGTGCTTCGTCATCCCTGGTAGTTGTGTATCTGTTCTTTGTTACTTTTCATAGGTTTAAGCGTAAATTTACAAATTATCTCCTTCGGTCGGAGTCACGCCGTTTACCTCACCTTTGAATGTGACCTCTCTGGAGCCGTTTAAAAATGACACGCTCTTTCACTCTTGGTTTTACCGCTCAAGGCACTCTCGCGAAGTGTACACTCGGGGACTTGTTTGCACATTTAAACGAAAGAAATAAACATTATCGTTCTTCAACTCAGATTGCCCCCAGTATTGCTGTGGGGTGTACTTAACGAACCTTAGAATGCCCAAGTTATTTATGGGGAGTGATTGCATGTGTGGTGGTAAACAATGATGGTGAGTGGTGACGGGGTGATTGCTGAGTGATTGCTTTTTTTTTTTTGCAGCAGCAGCTTTGTTTTTGATGAAATGACGGGATGTTGTGACATGTGGGATGGCCGTGGGGAAGGTGGTGAGTGTGCGGATGGGAAGGCGGTTTTGCACAGGAGGTTTCGTGAAAAACAAAGGTCCTTATTCTTATATGTTTGCAGACATGCCCTATGAGAGAGTTTTCTCTTCCTTTCTTTTCCTTTTCCTTTTAGCACATGAACGGAAGTATAAACGTTGAAACATGAACAAAGAAGAAATTTATTGATGACCCAAGGGAACAACAATGGTACCGAGTACCAACTAAACAGCTGAACTAATTAAAACAACCTAAAAGAAAGAAAAAGGACAAGGACAAAAGCTACGCAAAACAACTTAAAAGGAGAAAAACAACAAAGATTCCTAGTGGTGATCTGGCATAGGGTTCCCGAAGATATTCCCGCGCTCTGAGAACTGAAGTCCCTGGTCAATCAGGTCTTGGATCTTATGCTGTAGGGCCCTGCAATGATCGGTGTCGTGACCTGGTAACTGATGGTAGTGACAGAACTGATTTGGACTCCTGCCCAAACGGGTGACTCCTGGTCGGGGCGGAAGAGGCTGTAAGATGTTCTGCTCCTGGAGCTTTTTCAGAGCATGACTCAAAGGCCGACCGATATCTGTGAATTCTCGCTGACTGAAATCCGGTCTGGGAGGCGGTACCGCTCGATAGTTCCTCCCTTGCTCCCTTGGCTGCTGGACTGCATTCACCTCGTACTGTCCCGCGTACCTCTGCGGTGCGCTCTGTGCATAAGCTGTGGTTGGGTAGGAAGCTTTCGCCGGTTCAGATTTTGAGAACTTTGAGTTACTTCCGGCTCCTCGAGAATATCCAAGCTTTAGGTCTCCCCTGTGGATCTTCTCCTCCAAAACTCCTACCTGGCCCATGAGCATATCAAAGCTTGGAAAGTACATATACTTTAATTCATCATTGTACTGCTTTTGCATGTTCTCAACAATCATGCGAATTTGTTCCTGCTCATCCATCCTTGTGGGCATGCCCGCTGCTTTCCTCCTCCACCGCTTTATAAAGTCAGACATGGACTCACTTCCTGTTTGGCGCGTGCTGGCAAGGTCAGACCGGGTGATTTCCAAGTTTTTAGCATACTCAAAGTGAGTCAGGAAGGCTTCACATATCTCCTCGTACGTCTTGGTGTTCATTCTCTGAGTTAGGTACCATCGTTGAGGAATCTCATCTAGGTACCGAGCGAAAACCTTGGCCTTCTGCATATCATTGAGCCTCAGGATAGACATCTCCCGATCAAACATCGCCAAATGAATTTGGGGATCGGTCGAGCCCTTGTAGAGAGCCAAAGTGGGGAGCTTCAGCTTTGCAGGTAGCTCAACGTCTGGATAGGATCCCATGGAGAGGTAGTCAAAACCAGCAGGTTTTCCAGCCTTTTCCATGCGCTCAATGCGCCTCAGAGCCCTCTGAACCTCAGCGGCAACTGATTCCCGGGAGCACCACCTCCATATCCGACATGGGTGTCATGTCCCTCCAAGGAGATATTGTCCATGCCGTATAAAGGGTTGACAAATCCTTGCAGTGGTCCTTCTCGTCTTGCTGCCTCCAAGGATCCTATTTTCTCATGGAGCTCAACTGTTGCCGCTGCATGCCGTGCCTCCAGGGCTTCAATGGCAGCTTGATGTTTCTGTACCAGGCTGGCCATTTGATCCTGCTCCCCCATTGGACCCCCAGCGGTCCTGCTTTGGGCGGCCGTTTCCAATGCGGCCAACTTATCTTCTAGCTTGGCGATTGTGTCCACATACTTATTCTCGAGTGCCTGGATTGCCTCCTGGTGCTTCAAATCAAAGTTTTTCATGAGTTCTTCAACAGAAGCGTTCTGGTTTTCACCCCCTGCTGGCTGATCCTCCTGAGAGATACCGTCATGCACCTGGACCGACATGTCAGATGAGCTAGAATCTACCCTGGGCTGAAATAACGGAGGTGGGGGGGTAGGCAGTCGGGTCAAACGTCCGGAACTTCTGTCCCAGCGCCTTTCTGAAATCTTGCCTTCTTTCTGTTTCAGGACATAAAAAAGAAACATTAGGGCATGGGCTTTCAACAACGTGGAAGGGCTTTCCCCTGAGGGCCCTTGTGTTCTAGTTACAGGACTCTTTTGCTTTTTCGGACTATTTGGGCCGTTGAACATTCAAGCATTCCATTTGGACTAGGGAAACTGTTGGGCCGATACAGACATTGGGCCCGAGGCCCAGGAGAAAGATAACATATGCACAGAAATCTTACACAAGGTGATGATGCAAATGGCCTCACAAGATGACTCAATCCAACGGGTACAGGTCGATCCGGAGAGGTGCTCGGGGCGCGGGCCCAGGTCACCGCAAAGGAATAGGGCTTGCACGCTATTCTCTTTGGGCTACCCCACTTTTTCCACATCACCTGAAGGTGTGCGTCTACGGTCGGGTCTTTGACTGACCAAACAATGGGCTAGGTAAGGGTACTGCCAGGAAAATGCTTGGGGCTAAGGCCCAGGTATTAAGGGGGTGTGGTTAGACGACACCCTCCTCTTTTCCCCCATTTATTCACATCACCTAAAAGGTGTGAGTCCCAGACAGGGGACCCTCAAACGGGTCCCGGGGTGAAATTGGCTGCGTGGACCCTCGCTCTCATATGATGCAAGGGTGAAATTAAAGTGCGCACATAAATGAACAACAATAGTAAAAGCCATAAATAAACGTTTTCAAGTTAAGCTCTTTCTTAAAATTAAACAAGTTAAATTAAGAAGTTGGTCCCCAGCAGAGTCGCCAGTCTGTGAGCCTCGATTTTAAACCCTATCCTATGTTGATTAAAGTTGATTAGGATCTAACCGGGTTTTAGGTCCACTTATAGTCTAAGATTAATAACTATGTCATATAACAATAATTATTAAAACCTAAGCTAGCTCACTGGAACCTATTATGAGTCGCCACCTAATTTTAACCTAGATCAAATTAGGAAAGGAGAGTTCGGGTTCGGGGGCTCGATATTCGACTTAATTAGGGTTCAAAACCCATATTAATTTACATGAAAATAAACTGCATTTTATAAGGAATCTATGGTTAACATTTGTGTCAAAATACAAAGGGAAGGTATAACAAAAATCCAACAAGTTAGAGTTTTTCCTGTAATTTATTCTGATTTATAATACCATTAACCCCCAGTCTTAATCTCGGCCGTCGTCTTTAACTACGATCGGAGGCCATAATGCTCGAGTCATCAGAAAAGCCCCAAAACATTACGAGTGAGATTCGATCGATTCTCTCAATCCACAGGATGAAATTCGGTGATTCTTGTTTCTGGATTCGAAATTAAAAAATGAATCTAATGGTACCAATTTCACGCCTATAATGCAGTGTACTGGAAGATCGAATGGGAAATTTTCGAAGTTAGGGTTCATATCAGTCTAATTCGATTTCGACAAATTGTCTCAATATAGTGCGTAATTGGTTAAATTGATAGGTGGGTATTTCGGGAATGCAAAAAAGAGTAAACATAAAGTGGTGGAATTTGGTCGGAATCATACCGGAGATGCGCCGGCAAGGCAAATCAAATTCGTTTTCTGGAAAAATTGGTATTTTATGTGCTGTTCAGGTAGGCAACTTCACGGGCAACCGCACCAACTGAGAGAGATTTGATCCACAATCTATTACAATACAAACTAGACATGTAACTCTAACATGGGTGGAAGAATCATTGAAAACGAAAAATTGGGGAGAAAATTATAGATCCAGAAAGATCTGAGTTTACCATTTCATTTATGAAAAAATTCTAGGCAGATACACCGTGATTGAGTTGGGAACTTTAGACGCCTGAATCACGGACGAAGAAATTATGATAAGACGAAGTTACCTTGTCAAATCGGTTTCTGGAAAATCTGGGTTGCTGATTCTCGGGAGGCAACTTTAGATTGATTTTGCGGCGAATGTACAAGGAATTAGGTCAAGTGAGTAATGGTTAGAAAGAGGGTTTGTAGGAGAAGAGAATGAAGAAGACGGCATTCAAAAATACTAAGAGACGGCGGAGATATTGAGGTCACAAGATAGGGTAACGATCAGGAGGTGGCTGAGAAGAGTTAACCGATTTTCTGGGAATTCCGGCAATTGGCGTGGCACGCCTCCGAGGCACGCGTGGCTGAGTCAGCAGCCTTCAAAATTTGAATCTAAACTTCATTATATCATAACTTTGAATAGGATGATCCATTTTACGTTCCTTATTATCAATTTCTTAGTTTTCCATAACCTTTTATTGGTATAGGTTTCATGGGTGGTTTGACCATTCTCAAAAAGTCAACCCTAGCGGCTTAAGAAGCTTTAAGGTTTCTATGATTCTATATGACTTTATGATTCAAATCATGCTCCAAATATTTCTAAATCTTTATAATATAATTGGAGTGTCTCAAAATTGTTCCAAGATTTATTGACTCATAAATCTTATTATTAAATTCAATACCATTAATAATTTAGTTTTAGTTTTAATTGTATTATTTAGGATTTAATAAAAGAAATCCCTAAATTAATTTAGATTAATTTAGGGGTATTTCAATTGGACTTAGGACATTGCCTGAAGTTGGTAAAAAAGCACAATTGCATTACAATTCAGTTTTTATTATTTTGCCAACTTCAGATTAAATTTTGAACAACCAAATGACATCTAAATGAACTGAAATTTTGTGAGCAGGCCATGCCTTTAATGATTATGTGTAGTCCCATGGTCCTTCTTGTTGAACAAATAAAATTTGTGTTGCAAAACCCTGACCACACATATAATGAAAATGTGCTTTAAAATGGGTGGACTGTGTTGAAGCACTCTGCACATTAAAGATGAGAATATTAGAACACATAATGGGTAAGTTACTGCCGTTGGCTATAAAAGGGGTGGATTCTCTAACGTGTTTTCATTCAGTATATCTTCTTATTCTCAAACTATATGCACAATTATGACTCTTCCATGTTTATAGTTTCTACATCACATATCACTCTTCAATGAGCACGGTTTTGTTTGGAACTGTGAGCCTCGATTTTAAACCCTATCCTATGTTGATTAAAGTTGATTAGGATCTAACCGGGTTTTAGGTCCACTTATAGTCTAAGATTAATAACTATGTCATATAACAATAATTATTAAAACCTAAGCTAGCTCACTGGAACCTATTATGAGTCGCCACCTAATTTTAACCTAGATCAAATTAGGAAAGGAGAATTCGGGTTCGGGGGCTCGATATTCGACTTCATTAGGGTTCAATTACTTTCATTACCCCTCCTAGGTCGTTTTTCCTCTACTTGGTTTAATTACGGCTTTTTACAAAGTTGCTTTTTAACCTAAGTGCGCTCTTCTGTTTTTTTGTGTTTTTTAGCATTTTTTGACAGAAAATTAAAGTGGAAATTAAAATTACCTAAACTAGGGTTTCGGAGCAGGCAGAATTAGGTCAAATTTTGTTTCCGTTCGTGGCCACGGACCTAATGTCCGAGACCACGGACCCTAGTTAACTTATATGAAAAATAAAAGTCGAATTAAATAGAAAACAGAAAATTGTAAAGTCCGGGGCCACGGACAGGCCGTCCGTGGGCCCGGACATTATTAGAAAAACCTAAATTTTTAAAATTTAAAAAAAACTCGCCGCCGTCCGTGGGCGTCCGGGCTTACGGACAAGGAGTCCGGGACCCCGGACATAACGTCCGTGGGTGCGGACCGCCCTCGGACAGCGGCGTTAAGGCTGTTCCCGAAGGTGTTTTTGGCTCAAATTTTATGGGTGTGTAGCCTGAAAGATGTACAATGTGTTAGTGATCGAAAGTTCTCAATTTGAATTCGAATTATGCACGAAACTTGGTAAACAAGTTATTGAACAGAAGCTTGAATAAACAGCAATACAGAAGCGTACGAAGGTTAGTTTGAGCCCAAATTTTGAGGCAGGACAGATAATACCGTGGAGAATTAGGGAAGTGGAGTTTCTACCTGTTTTACCTTCGGATTCACAACGTTTCTTCACACCGGGATTCGTCGAGTGCTCCGTTGATGGCAGACCCGAGAGGTTTTCGACCCAAGCTTCTGGTTGTTGGTTGTCCTTGCTGTTCTTCACGTTTTGGTGGTGTTTTTGTGGGGTTTTGATGACTATTGATGCTTTGGGGATTGGAAAACGTGTTTAGATGGTGATTTCGGGGGATTTTCGGTATGATTTGGGTGGCCGGGGTTGGCGTAAGAGTGAGAGAGAGTGAGGAGGCTGTGTGTTTTCTGACTCTCTAGGGTTCTTGAGCATATGAGGTTCTGATTTTATCCAAAAACCTATCCCCTTATATAGACTTTCTTAAAGATAAAGAAAATCTAGTAAAAGTAAGATTTTTCGATATTTTAGTTAAGTGAGTTCCCAAAGGAATTTTGCTATGAAATCTTAACCACATGTCAAGGATGGATATTATGAATTTTCTGAGGTGGAACCGAATTTTTTGAATATTGGAATATTTTTAAATTGAATTTCTCGTCAGATTCAGTCAGAAATTGCTAGAAAATTATTGGAAATTTGAAAAATCAAAATTCCAACGCCATTATGCTTAAAATGTCATCCTCTATCATGGGTTAAAATATCAAAGCGTTTCAAGCTGATTTGGGCATCCTTTGGAGGAGAGAGAAAGCTTACAAGAGGTCTTAGGAGCCTTTAAGATTACCAAAACGCCCCTGAAAGTGACGAAGCTGCTCCCCATGCCATGGAACGTGCCGATCGGGCCGGGATCCCTCACCGCTTGATTAAAATGCCTCTCACACACCAGTACCACGTAGACCCTAACCAGGGGGTCAAAATTTGGGTATAACAGATTGCCCCCCGTCAACTAGACTTTGTAATGAAAGTGAGAAGGCTAGTTGATGCCTGAGTGATACCCCAAAATTTCAAATGTTTCCAAGACCCTGCATGTTATCAGAAAACTGATAAGTTGTGTCGAGCTATTCTAAGGCGCTGACTACCTGCAATGAATGAGATGCTGTCAAGCGGTTCTAAGGCGTTGACTACCTATGACGAATGAGATGATGTCAAGCGATTCTAAGGCGTTGACTACCTATAATGAATGTGATGATGTCAAGCGATTCTAAGGCGTTGACAACCTAAAGTGTGAAAACGAGATAGTGTCAAGCGATTCTAAGGCGTTGACAACCTAAAGTGTGAAAATGAGATAGTGTCAAGCGATTCTAAGGCGTTGACAACCTAAAATGTGAAAATGAGATAGTGTCAAGCGATTCTAAGGCGTTGACAACCTAAAATGTGATAACTGGGTGGTATGCAAATGCAAAAATGCTGAGATGTTGATGATGCTAATGATGCTGATAATGTTGATGATGCTGATGATGTTGATGATGTTGATGATGATGATGTTGATGATGCTGATGATGATGCTCGGATGCTTCTAGGGACCGAAACCCGTGCCAATGCTCCTGGCTGGACCCAATGTGGACTTATTGCCATCGCCCCCCAAGCCGGTGTGCAGGGATAACTCCTGGTAAAAACCTTGGGGACTTATTGCCTTCGCCCACCATTCGTTGATCCCGAAAATAAGTTGACATCACAAAAGGAGGATTTATTGCCATCACCTCGCCAACTTTTCTGTCGCCAGGTCTTGTGACGCGCCTGGATAATGCAACTAGGTCTTACGACGAGCCTATATGAATGAGATGAATGCAAAGTGTTTGATAAGAGTGGGTACGCTAAAGGGTAACGCTAGGTCTTACTACGAGCCTAAGGGAATGCAGCTAGGTCTTATGGCGAGCCTAAAAATGGTTCTAGGTCTTATGGCGAGCCTAAAAATGGTTCTCGGTCTTATGACGAGCCTAAAAATGGTTCTAGGTCTTATGACGAGCCTAAGGGATGCAACTAGGTCTTACTACGAGCCTAAGGGAACGTGACTAGGTCTTATGGCGAGCCTAAAAATGGTTCTAGGTCTTATGGCGAGCCTAAGGATGGATCTAGGTCTTATGACGAGCCTAAGGATGGATCTAGGTCTTATGACGAGCCTAAGGATGGATCTAGGTCTTATGACGAGCCTAAGGATGGATCTAGGTCTTATGACGAGCCTAAGGATGAATCTAGGTCTTATGACGAGCCTAAGGATGGATCTAGGTCTTATGACGAGCCTAAGGGTTGTTCTAAGTGAAAGTGAGTAAAATGTATGATGGGTCTAAATGGATGTAGAAGGATTAGGGTTTATGTCAAATCTGGAGATGGTGGGGCTCATGATGGGCCTATGAATGTTTGAGTGTGAAGATAGGGCTTAGGACGGGCCTGAAGGTGTTTGAATGTGGAGATAGGGCTTAGGACGGGCCTGCGGGTATTTGATGTGGAGGGAGGGCTTAGGACGGGCCTGAGAATGTTTGATGTGGATGCAAGGGTTTATGCCTGTGGTGGGATGGTGGTGCTCAAGCTTTAGGTTTCAATTGGTGTTGTCATGGCAATTGTTGGAACCAACAATTGCCCCAGTATTTTTCCTTAGGACGATCTGAGTTAAAGCTCATGGCAATTGATCGGAACGATCAATTGCCCCCAGTATTTTCTTTGATTAAACGCGCGAACAAGTCTCATCCTCACAGGGTCGAGGCTTATGCTTTGATGTGGTGCTTCCTAACCTACACTCATCGTGTTTGGTGTTTGCACTCGTTTCTCACTTACAGTCACAACTTCTCAACCATTGAATTTGACATTTGTTAGATTTACGTGTTCAACCTGTTACTTTCACATGATCGGATACACAACTACTAAGTCGGAAGTCTTTTGGGCTTATAACGTGGCTATAGGGTGTGATGAATGACAATAGGACAATGGAGGATATGTGGAGCTATAAGGGTGACCAAAGCTGCAACTTGCACCGTCTCTCGGACTTGTCTTCTTTGCTTTGAAGACGTTTGGCTACTTCGTGATGACTTCGCTTATGAACTTGGGACTTGGAACTTTTGGATTGTTCCTTGCATCTTTCCTCTTTCTTCCAATTTTGGATTTCTTCGAGGCTTTTCAGGTTTGCCTTTCTTTGAATCTCTTTTACCTCGGGGTTCTTGTGTTTCCCGGTTTTGATCTTTGAGAGCTGTTTTTTTTGATGTTAGCTCATTTTGGATCCTGTGTCACTTTGGGACCATTTGCGGATCGCTTCGTCACGCTGGTAGCGGTTCTGCTTCTTTGGACTTGTGAAGTTGTTGCTCAAAAGTCGGGCTCATTGCTTCCTTTGGTCACCGGGTTGGTTACTCATCATTGGCTGGCTTGTTTGTGGAGCTTGTAACATTGTGAAAGAGGTCATATATGAAAAGCTCAGCGGGGGTGCCTAGGGTTTAATGTCTGGGTTCACAGGCTTTTGGCTGTGTGGTGCTGTACCTAGGTGCTTCGTCATCCCTGGTAGTTGTGTATCTGTTCTTTGTTACTTTTCATAGGTTTAAGCGTAAATTTACAAATTATCTCCTTCGGTCGGAGTCACGCCGTTTACCTCACCTTTGAATGTGACCTCTCTGGAGCCGTTTAAAAATGACACGCTCTTTCACTCTTGGTTTTACCGCTCAAGGCACTCTCGCGAAGTGTACACTCGGGGACTTGTTTGCACATTTAAACGAAAGAAATAAACATTATCGTTCTTCAACTCAGATTGCCCCCAGTATTGCTGTGGGGTGTACTTAACGAACCTTAGAATGCCCAAGTTATTTATGGGGAGTGATTGCATGTGTGGTGGTAAACAATGATGGTGAGTGGTGACGGGGTGATTGCTGAGTGATTGCTTTTTTTTTTTTTGCAGCAGCAGCTTTGTTTTGATGAAATGACGGGTTGTGACATGTGGGATGGCCGTGGGGAAGGTGGTGAGTGTGCGGATGGGAAGGCGGTTTTGCACAGGAGGTTTCGTGAAAAACAAAGGTCCTTATTCTTATATGTTTGCAGACATGCCCTATGAGAGAGTTTTCTCTTCCTTTCTTTTCCTTTTCCTTTTAGCACATGAACGGAAGTATAAGCGTTGAAACATGAACAAAGAAGAAATTTTATTGATGACCCAAGGGAACAACAATGGTATCGAGTACGAACTGAACAGCTGAACTAATTAAAACAACCTAAAAGAAAAGAAAAAGGACAAGGACAAAAGCTACGCAAAACAACTTAAAAGGAGAAAAACAACAAAGATTCCTAGTGGTGATCTGGCATAGGGTTCCCGAAGATATTCCCGCGCTCTGAGAACTGAAGTCCCTGGTCAATCAGGTCTTGGATCTTATGCTGTAGGGCCCTACAATGATCGGTGTCGTGACCTGGTAACTGATGGTAGTGACAGAACTGATTTGGACTCCTGCCCAAACGGGTGACTCCTGGTCGGGGCGGAAGAGGCTGTAAGATGTTCTGCTCCTGGAGCTTTTTCAGAGCATGACTCAAAGGCTGACCGATATCTGTGAATTCTCGCTGACTGAAATCCGGTCTGGGAGGCGGTACCGCTCGATAGTTCCTCCCTTGCTCCCTTGGCTGCTGGACTGCATTCACCTCGTACTGTCCCGCGTACCTCTGCGGTGCGCTCTGTGCATAAGTGGTTGGGTAGGAAGCTTTCGCCGGTTCAGATTTTGAGAACTTTGAGTTACTTCCGGCTCCTCGAGAATATCCAAGCTTTAGGTCTCCCCTGTGGATCTTCTCCTCCAAAACTCCTACCTGGCCCATGAGCATATCAAAGCTTGGAAAGTATATTTAATTCATCATTGTACTGCTTTGCATGTTCTCAACAATCATGCGAATTTGTTCCTGCTCATCCATCCTTGTGGGCATGCCCGCTGCTTTCCTCCTCCACCGCTTTATAAAGTCAGACATGGACTCACTTCCTGTTTGGCGCGTGCTGGCAAGGTCAGACCGGGTGATTTCCAAGTTTTTAGCATACTCAAAGTGAGTCAGGAAGGCTTCACATATCTCCTCGTACGTCTTGGTGTTCATTCTCTGAGTTAGGTACCATCGTTGAGGAATCTCATCTAGGTACCGAGCGAAAACCTTGGCCTTCTGCATATCATTGAGCCTCAGGATAGACATCTCCCGATCAAACATGCCAAATGAATTTGGGGATCGGTCGAGCCCTTGTAGAGAGCCAAAGTGGGGAGCTTCAGCTTTGCAGGTAGCTCAACGTCTGGATAGGATCCCATGGAGAGGTAGTCAAAACAGGGTTTTCCAGCCTTTTCCATGCGCTCAATGCGCCTCAGAGCCCTCTGAACTCAGCGGCTAACTGATTCCCGGGAGCACCACCTCCATATCCGACATGGGTGTCATGTCCCTCCAAGGAGATATTGTCCATGCCGTATAAAGGGTTGACAAATCCTTGCAGTGGTCCTTCTCGTCTTGCTGCCTCCAAGGATCCTATTTTCTCATGGAGCTCAACTGTTGCCGCTGCATGCCGTGCCTCCAGGGCTTCAATGGCAGCTTGATGTTTCTGTACCAGGCTGGCCATTTGATCCTGCTCCCCCATTGGACCCCCAGCGGTCCTGCTTTGGGCGGCCGTTTCCAATGCGGCCAACTTATCTTCTAGCTTGGCGATTGTGTCCAATACTTATTCTCGAGTGCCTGGATGCCTCCTGGTGCTTCAAATCAAAGTTTTTCATGAGTTCTTCAACAGAAGCGTTCTGGTTTTCACCCCCTGCTGGCTGATCCTCCTGAGAGATACCGTCATGCACCTGGACCGACATGTCAGATGAGCTAGAATCTACCCTGGGCTGAAATAACGGAGGGGGGGTAGGCAATCGGGTCAAACGTCCGGAACTTCTGTCCCAGCGCCTTTCTGAAATCTTGCCTTCTTTCTGTTTCAGGACATAAAAAAGAAACATTAGGGCATGGGCTTTCAACAACGTGGAAGGGCTTTCCCCTGAGGGCCCTTGTGTTCTAGTTACAGGACTCTTTTGCTTTTTCGGACTATTTGGGCCGTTGAACATTCAAGCATTCCATTTGGACTAGGGAAACTGTTGGGCCGATACAGACATTGGGCCCGAGGCCCAGGAGAAAGATAACATATGCACAGAAATCTTACACAAGGTGATGATGCAAATGGCCTCACAAGATGACTCAATCCAACGGGTACAGGTCGATCCGGAGAGGTGCTCGGGCGCGGGCCCAGGTCACCGCAAAGGAATAGGGCTTGCACGCTATTCTCTTTGGGCTACCCCACTTTTTCCACATCACCTGAAGGTGTGCGTCTACGGTCGGGTCTTTGACTGACCAAACAATGGGCTAGGTAAGGGTACTGCCAGGAAAATGCTTGGGGCTAAGGCCCAGGTATTAAGGGGGTGTGGTTAGACGACACCCTCCTCTTTTCCCCCATTTATTCACATCACCTAAAAGGTGTGAGTCCCAGACAGGGGACCCTCAAACGGGTCCCGGGGTGAAATTGGCTTGCGTGGACCCTCGCTCTCATATGATGCAAAAAATATAAAAATGCGCACAAAATGAACAAGCAATAAAAGCCATAAATAAACGTTTTCAAGTTAAGCCCTCTTTCTTAAAATTAAACAAGTTAAATTAAGAATTGGTCCCCAGCAGTCGCCAGTCTGTGAGCCTCGATTTTAAACCCTATCCTATGTGATTAAAGTTGATTAGGATCTAACCGGGTTTTAGGTCCACTTATAGTCTAAGATTAATAACTATGTCATATAACAATAATTATTAAAACCTAAGCTAGCTCACTGGAACCTATTATGAGTCGCCACCTAATTTTAACCTAGATCAAATTAGGAAAGGAGAGTTCGGGTTCGGGGGCTCGATATTCGACTTAATTAGGGTTCAATTACTTTCATTACCCCTCCTAGGTCGTTTTTCCTCTACTTGGTTTAATTACGGCTTTTTACAAAGTTGCTTTTTAACCTAAGTGCGCGCTTCTGTTTTTTTGTGTTTTTTAGCATTTTTTGACAGAAAATTAAAGTGGAAATTAAAATTACCTAAACTAGGGTTTCGGAGGCAGAATTAGGTCAAATTTTGTTTCCGTCCGTGGCCACGGACCTAATGTCCGAGACCACGGACCCTAGTTAACCTATATGAAAAATAAAAGTCGAATTAAATAGAAAACAGAAAATTGTAAAGTCCGGGGCCACGGACAGGCCGTCCGTGGGCCCGGACATTATTAGAAAAACCTAAATTTTTTAAAATTTAAAAAAACTCGCCGCCGTCCGTGGGCGTCCGGGCTTACGGACAAGGAGTCCGGGACCCCGGACATGACGTCCGTGGGTGCGGACCGCCCTCGGACAGCGGCGTTAAGGCTGTTCCCGAAGGTGTTTTTGGCTCAAATTTTATGGGTGCGTAGCCTGAAAGATGTACAATGCGTTAGTGATCGAAAGTTCTCAATTTGAATTCGAATTATGCACGAAACTTGGTAAACAAGTTATTGGACAGAAGCTTGAATAAACAGCAATACAGAAGCGTACGAAGGTTAGTTTGAGCCCAAATTTTGAGGCAGGACAGATAATACCGTGGAGAATTAGGGAAGTGGAGTTTCTACCTGTTTTACCTTCGGATTCACAACGTTTCTTCACACCGGGATTCGTCGAGTGCTCCGTTGATGGCAGACCCAGAGGATTTCGACCCAAGCTTCTGGTTTTTGTTCCTTGCTGTTCTTCACGTTTTGGTGGTGTTTTTGTGGGGTTTTGATGACTATTGATGCTTTGGGGATTGGAAAACGTGTTTAGATGGTGATTTCGGGGGATTTTCGGTATGATTTGGGTGGCCGGGTGTTGGAAAACGTGAGAGAGAGTGAGGAGGCTGTGTTTTCTGACTCTCTAGGGTTCTTGAGCATATGAGGTTCTGATTTTATCCAAAAACCTATCCCCTTATATAGACTTTCTTAAAGATAAAGAAAATCTAGTAAAAGTAAGATTTTTCGATATTTTAGTTAAGTGACTTCCCAAAGGAATTTTGCTGTGAAATTTTAACCACATGTCAAGGATGGATATTATGAATTTTCTGAGGTGGAACCGAATTTTTTGAATATTGGAATATTTTTAAATTGAATTTCTCGTCAGATTCAGTCAGAAATTGCTAGAAAATTATTGGAAATTCGAAAAATCAAAATTCCAACGCCATTATGCTTAAAATGTCATCCTCTATCATGGGTTAAATATATCAAAGCGTTTCAAGCTGATTTGGGCATCCTTTGGAGGAGAGAGAAAGCTTACAAGAGGTCTTAGGAGCCTTTAAAGATTACCAAAACGCCCCTGAAAGTGACGAAGCTGCTCCCCATGCCATGGAACGTGCCGATCGGGCCGGGATCCCTCACCGCTTGATTAAAATGCCTCTCACAACACCAGTACCACGTAGACCCTAACCAGGGGGTCAAAATTTTGGGTATAACAGGAACCAACTTCTGAGGTAAAAACAATTAATCTAGATATCTCAAATCTCCCAAATGACCTTTCATTTAACTATATTGTGGTGTGGTACAGATTCAACTCATTTACTACGATGCCTACAACAATGCATGTAGAGGACTACTGAGTCTTAACCAAAAACAGAAAAGTACCGAGTCTTTATGATCTCTGTAGAGAGTTTTGAGTACTATTGTGTCTTTTAGTGGGAACCTCTACTTTTCTTCCATTGTGTTGTTAAATCACCAAACCTCTATCAAATTTGCCTCACTTTTTCCAGGACGATAATAAAGGACTACTGAGTCTTTACTGTCTCTACCTAGTTTTGAGTACGGTTGTGTCTTGTAGGGGACATCTTTACCTTTCTTCCTATGAGCCCGACTTTTTTTGAACCTTGTCCTATGTTGATTAGGATCGGATTAGGTTCTAGGTCCTCTTATAACCTAAGTTTAATAAATATGTCATATACAATAATTATTAAAACTAAGGTTAGCCCACTGGAACCTATGATTGAGTCGCCACCTATGTTTTAACCTAAGTAAACTTGGAAAGGTAAGAGTATGGGTTCGGGGGCTTGGTATTATATCTTTTCCGTGTTCAAATTACTTTTACTACCCTTCTAAGCTATTTTTCCTCTACTTATGTCATTAAAGGCTTATTATATAGTATAATTAACTTAAGTGTGCAAGCTTATGTTCTTTTAGGTTTTTTTAACATTTTTCGACAGACATTAAATGTGAAAATAACCTAAATTAGGGTTTCGGGAGCCGAATTAATCAAAATTCACTTTCATCCGTGACCACGGACCTTAATCTATCAAATTAATCAAAAAAATTCAAATTTGCAAAAGATGAACATTTTTGGGAATCCGGTGCCATGAACACGGTGTCCATGGGCCTGGACCTGGCCTAATTTTTGAAAAATATGATTCTCGTCACCATCCGTGGGATGTTTGTGGCTTCGGATAGGGCGTCCAGGATCCTGGACGTGGCATCCATGGGTGCGGACAGTCACTGGAGGACGGCGTTGGTGGTGTTTTTGGCACAAATTTTATGCATGTGTTGCCTGGGACATTCTAAACACGTTAGTGATCAAAAGTTTCCAAATTGGCCTTGTAGACACCAAAAATTCTCACCCCATAAAGCAAATCTCAAAAATAAGAGGGGTCATCGCCTTTCTTTTTCAAAAAGTATCAACGCGGGGGCAAAAACGAAACCATCATTTTACGACAAAAATCTTAAATCAATTTTCAAAACATTTCATAAAAACACCATTTTTCAAAAATGAATTTCCATTTTACTTTACCATTTTTACTTTATCTTAGCCTATTTACCTTTGCTTATTTATTTTTCTATTACATTTTATATTGTTCTTATCTTATATTATTTTATTACTTGTTTATTTCATCCCATTAATTCCATTGATGCTTTTTACTTGTATTTTCCTTATCGGTACTCGTTTACTTTGTCTTTATCATTATTATCTTATAATCATCTTCGTCATTTTATGTATATTTTCTTTCGTTGCTAATTTGATTAAACTTCCTCTGACCTCATTTCATTTTATTACTTGTTTATTTTGTTCTATTTACTGCTACTCATACATATCCAATTCAATTCCCATTTCAATGACATTCGCTTGTATCTTTTACCTCTAATATATTATTAATATTTCATCATTTTTATGTACAATATTTTATTATGTTTTCGTTTTCATTAACTACATTCTATAATTTCATAATTCTTAAAAAAAGAAGACAATTCATTTTACCGGATTAAATTCTTTCGTTTACTGTACATTTACATTGTAAACACTAGAGTTTTCAAGGATTATTCAGTTCAAAGTAGAGCATGAGTATCACTTTCTCATTTATATATTGATTTTGAGTTAGCTTAACTGGATAGTGTGTTCACTTGGATACCTACACATCCCCGGTTCGAATCTTGCAAAGGACCGTGGACGGTTTCATTTTTTTCCTCAGGTCACAACAGAACATTAGTTCTATTTCTCACAGTTACGTACTGAATAAAACCTTAGCTTGACTAGTTACTAGGCGTTGATGTGAGAGCAATTGGCCAGGGTTCAAACCTTGGGGAGAGCAAAAGAAGGATTTTCATTTTTCTTCACTGTGATAGCTCCGGTCAAACGTGGCCTTGATCTCGGCCCAGCTAAAATGCGACCCAGTCTCAATTCCAGATCCGTTTTTCTTTTCTCTAATACCCTCATACAAAGCCCATTTGACCACTGGTCAAACCCGACCCAAAAACAAAATCAGAAAACCTTAACATTTGCTTATAAAAACAGCATCAAACAAACCCTAATACTGGGTCTACGACAGTCACCTCCTTCTTCTACCTCTACAGCAAGATCATCTTCTTGGACATTTTTTTTGGCAACCTGAAGCTGGCGAACAAGAACATTCTTGCTCACCTCCATTCTCCTTCAGCTATCTCTATCACTCCTGTTCGATTACATCCAGTCCTCTCTTTCACTTTGTTCTTCTCTGTGAATCGGTCACTCTCATCAATGGCACTCATCCTCTCCACCCTTTCAATCTCCACCTTCGTCTTCATCCTAAAGCAACCGAACACCCCGTTCTCTTCGTTTCTCTTGATTAACCACCGTCTCTTTCATCCTCCTTGCCACCGATAATTTTGCACCTATATGGCGAACAAGGAGCAAATCGGCGCTGCCCCTTTCCATTCACTTCCCAACGAAGTCCATCGAGGCAAGATCACCCGCGGTTCCTTTCCTCTCCGCGACTGCTATCCACTACGATCTACTGCTCACATGTCAAAATCAATCAATACCTATGGTCACCAACTGCAGATCTGTTGCTTAAATACGGTTGTGATGTTTCCTTTTTGTATCGTTTCGAATCTATCTCTATATTTAAATCACTATATCTCCCTTGATTTTCTGTTTTGCTAGCTATACCGAGCTTATGTATATGTCCTGATTTGTTCCAGACAAGGGTGGATTTCTCTATGTTGTTTGAGGACTGTACTCAGTCGCTTTGAGTAACCCTCGAGTATGGCCTGTTTTGATTTCGCTTACAGTGCCGGCTCGATTGGAGATTATGTTTTAAGGGAATTTGAGTGACCATCTGTGCATAGATTTGGATAAGAAATTAATCACGCTATATGTGATTGTGCAAGGGATTAAACTAAACTACTGCTCTATTGTCCTCTGGTTATACTGTGAATGATTCCCACCCGGTGAGGTTGAAATATGGTTCTATTCAATTGATTCTTTGCCCTTCTGTTGCTCTGGGTCACGAAAACCTTTTTGTGGTCATTTGTGCAATTTGATTTCGGCCATGTCATTGGTTTCTATTCGATTGCTTATTACTGGAATTAAGCTTTGAAACTCATTTGTGTCACCACGAGAAGAGTAACATACATTGGGTTTTGTTGCTTCTGTATATCCTACACTTTCATTGTGAATTGATATTATCTGATGGCTTTTGGGTTATCGATCTGTTTGCCTTGAATCAGACTTGTCGGTTTGGACCATTGACACATGTTGCAGATCTGGTTTAATATCGGTTGTCTATTGCTCTCTGCCCCGGGAGTTTGGTGTCTATTCTTTACGATTTAAGCTTACATACTACCATTAGTGTGCTCACTACTTTTGGTTTATGTCTTGACCGAGGTCCATGTTTAATCACTGGACTTGGGACGAAGATGCATATTGTGACTGTTCAGACTTTACACGTGGGATGGATTTGTGAACTTGAGACTTCACAGTGGCTTCTCATGGGTTTAGAAGCTCAATTGGTTGGTTATTCCTAATTACACCTTGATAATCTGCTCCTGTGCCTATCTGGATATCTGCCCTCCTTTGCGAATGGTTATTTGGTGCGGAGCTGAACTATTTGCAATTTTAATCATACCCTTTGTACACTGATGTAGATCTTGAAATCATCTTGCTTCTAGCTGTTTTAACCCTTGCGCATTGACATGATTTTGTGGTCAATTCGAGACTTATTATTTGCTTCTTCAATGTTTGGAGTTTGTTTGGAAGATTTGCTTTACTGCTCCATTGTACATATATTATTTTGCCTCTATTCTTGCCATTATTAAACCCTAGACTGCCTTCTAGGTCACCCATTTATTATGATAATTCTTGGGGGTACCCCACAACTAGTTCATTTCTATTTACTTTGTGGGGACTCATACCCCCAAACTTTGAGGATCTATTTTGAGTCTTTGAAGGTACCCCACAGCTAGGTCATTTCTATTTGCTTTGTGGGAAACAATACCTTCCACACTTGTAAAGCCTATCCCAAACCACCCCCTTAATTTTTTAAAAAATTACCCAAAAAAATGAGAATAAATTCAAATCCAAAGCCCAATTTCAATTTGAGGCCCAAGCCCAATTTCAATTCGAGGCCCAAAACCAAATCGGGCCATCCAGCCCAAGTTGGCCCATTAAATCCAAATCGGGCCATCCAGCCCTAGTCGGCCCAAAAGCTTAAACAAGGCCCAATTTGGCCCGAATCCTCAGCCAAGGCCCAATTCGGCCGAATCCCCAACCAAGGCCCAATTTGGCCCGAAAGCTCAACCAAGGCCTAATTTGGCCCGGAAGCTCAAACTAGGCCCAATTTGACCCAAAAAGCCCAAGTTCGACCTTGACCCAACTTTGACTCGGTCCAACTTTGACTCGGTCCAACTTTGACCAATCCAAACTTTGACCTTGACCCAACTTTGACTCGATGTAACTTTGACCAACATGAACTCTGACCTTGACCCAACTTTGACTCGGTCCAACTTTGACCAATCCGAACTGTGACCGACCCTACTTCAATCAACCCAAACTTTGACTCGGCCCGTTTTCCAATCTCGGCCCAAATCTAGTTCAAACCCAAATTCAATTCAAACCAAATTCAATTCAAACCCAATTATATTCAATTCAAATCTAGATTCAATTCATCCCATTCAAACTCAGCTTGTAAATTCCATTTAAACTCCAAAATCGAAAATCCCCTTTCTCAAATTTCAAAAAATCATTTTATTCAAATTTCATCAAGTTTTCAAAGAAACTATTTTGTGGAATTTTAAAGGAAAAACTTTTCTCACATCACAGAAAACTTTTCTCAAAATGCAGAAAGTTCTTCTCACATATACAGAAAGTTTTCTCCTAAAAACATTTCTCAAAAATCAGTGTTTCTTTATCAAGATTCTGAACAACTTCAATTTTTTTCAAAATTGGACTTCAAAAATTCAAAATAAAAAAATAAAACCGTTTTCGGGGAACATGGGATGTCTAACACCTTCAAAAGAACGTTTCTTCCTAGTTAGACATCACTTGTCTCTCTTCCAAAATAAAAATCCGAGGTAGGGCACTAGGGTCGTAACCTCCCTTGTCGCAGTCTGGATCTTTTTAGGTGGAGCATTAGGGTGACAAACCTCCCCTAGTTGCAGCCTAGATTTTTACAAGGCAGGGTGCTAGGGAAGTAATGACCTTCCTAGCTGCAGCCGGGATTTTAGAATCGTCTAACTCCCTTCCACTCGATTTCAGTATTTTCGGTTTTTAACGTTTTAAAACCCGGAAGTTAGAGACATTATTAGGGTTTGACCGAGAGCATCTCATTCATGGTGTTTCTCTCTAAAGCCTATATTTCCACATAAATTTATTGCTCCATCTTTCAAGCCTCGACACTTACCATTAATTAAGTGTCGTGTTCAAGAGGGTACATAGGGTAATCCCTCGGGATTATCCTCCCTTTTACAACAAAAATGTTTTTTTTGTTTTAAGAAATTTAAGAGAGACAATTTTGAACAAATCAACCCAACCCTTCCATTAGAGCTTTAAGCCACATAAATAACTCTTAACCCTTCTCTTAAAAAACCCGAACTCACCAGTCTCATTAGCATAGGATCTCCAACTCCTGAGCGCTCCGTTTTTGAGAATCTCAAATCCCAAACAATCTTAGCCATCATAAATGTATACAAACCCAAATTATCTTCAAACCCAAACACCTATAAACCAAATACCCTCTTCAATACTCAACCATCTTGAAAACCCAAACCTCTCTTCAATACCTCTGACTTTCAAAAACACCTCAAGAATCCGACCACTCCAAAATCTGAACTTCATAAACACGAAAAACTCCTCAATTCCACCAAAGGACCTGAATACCCCTTAACTCCACCAAATGACCCGAACACCCCTCAAATTCACAAAAATGACCAAAATGCCCTTTACTCCTTAAAACCACAACATCCTCTTATGCCCTGCAAAAGCCGAAACAACCTCAAACCTCTAAAAAACAATCAAAACCTCTCGACATTCAAAACAAACTTCGCCAACCAATATTTCAAGACCATCCTATTTCTCTAAATCATTTATTCCTCAGCCCACACTAAAATCCTATCCTTTGGCTTTAATTGAATCTCTTTAATAAGGTTTTGAATGAAGGTAATCCCGACAATTGGAGACCAAGGTTTTGTAACACCCCATCCAAACAACATACACACTTAACAACAAACTGCAGCGGAAAACAAACTTCAACACATACTTAACTTCTTGGTGTTACACGCCGTTAACCACCCACGTGGCTAACAAGGCTAATACATATACATTGTACCGGTCTGATGGGCTAAATTCCCGAGCGACTACACATTACTATCCCTTTCCATTAACAACAACAACAACATACACCTTTCAACTATACCGAGTATTCACAAACTGATGCCGATAACAGTTTCGGTCTTACTACGCCTACTGTATATATACACTTAGATGATTACCCATGTACAACGACTACCCGTCCTAGCATGCGAAAGAAGAGAAACAGGAAAGAAGAGAAAGGGTGGCCCCCAAGGGGCTCAGCACCTTTGCTGGTATGGTACTCCCGCAGCCCACATGCTACCGGGCCACGCACAACTAATTGTCGTCTTAGCATGCGATTGATTATTTTTAAATCATGCATGCAACTGTAAACACACAACACATAATCATTTCGCCTCAACGGGCTCAACAAACGGATAATATATCCTTACTTGATAAATCACTCATGGTATTCATTATCCCTAGAGTGTTCCTCCTCTAATGGAGCTACTTCCTTAATAGACGACACTTACCCTTAAATCGGGTTATCCTTAAACGCCTCTTATCACAAACTGGAATTCATTTCCATGATCCACACACTCCATATTTTATAACATATAATATTCCTCGCATAACAAAACATAACAACACCCTTCACGTTTCCACGTGCACATGATAACATCGCAATAGGAATTGCTTTGCAACAACATCACATAACATAACGGGAACAGTCCTCTTGGGAACCGACCCAAACATAGTTAATTCACTGGTGAGCCTAGAGAATGGTGTCACCCTCATGGTAAGCTCGTTATACAACATCAACAACACTCATTACCGTCCTAATAGTCAGACAAGTAACTTAAGTTAAGATGGTTCAGGTTTGGAGGCCCGAACACACCACACAAACACATGTTCCCCCTAAACCGATCATAAGTCAGAATAGCTAAGCTTTGGAATAAGCTAATGGGAGATCATAACCTGTGAGAGAAACAACCATAACAAAGAGAAGGGTAAGGCTAAGAAGGATAACCTCTCCCAAACAACGCGCGACCGGCCAAACCGGATTCCTCACCACTGTTAGTACATACTTACTTTAGAATATTAGTTAGAACCCCACTATGGAGTCTATCATAACTACACACCATACAGTATTACAACTGGGTTAAGCACACAAGGGAGATCCCTACATTCACATACACATATCACACAATTAACACACGCATAGCCGTGGTTAGTACGTCCCATGGTTCGGGTCGTTTACTCCGAATACCAAACTCTCATGTGATCCTAGACTCAGTTAACTAAGGTTAACACTTCCAAGGTTAAATGGTATCGGAGTTGTACACGCCACATAAATGAATTACTGTAAACTCATTACATGTTTAATCTTACAATGTGGCAAACATACAGAAAAACACATTGGCATACAAGCCGGTGTAATCCGGTAGGACACAGGTTGCAAGAAAACCATACCTGTCACCGGAGTCCACTTTACCATGTCCACTTATGTTCCTCGAGCAATTCTCGAACAACTGACAACATTACATGTATTTTTATTAACATCGGGGTAACATGATTGTTTTAAGTCTAATGCTTATAACTTTCCCATTAACTTAGTTACATAACTTTACATTTTAAATTGTTTTACTTTTACATTTTGATACAACTTTTCATCCTTTTAATTGCCTTTAAAACCCACTTAACATGTCTTAATCAACCTCATAACATCTTTACTAGGTAGTTACCATTTTTAGACATCACTTCCCCACTTAAAACAACAATTTTGGTCCTTACAGTGGCCTGTCCGAACTTGTGTCCGAACCTCCAAGTTCGGAAGCAAGCCATGACTTTAGACACAAAACAGACACACGTCCGAACTTGTGTCCGGACATCGGAAGTTCGGACGTGAGTCGAGAATCTCTTTATGCGGAAATCCATGCGTCCGAACATGTGTCCGGACTTCCCAAGTTCGGACATAGTTCGAGTGCGCAAAAATTATTACCCAACAGAGCCTGTCCGAACTTCCATGTCCGGACGGAAGTTCGGACAAGGCAAAATGCTCAATTTCCAAGCCTTTAAACACTTAGCCAAATTCCTCCAAAGCCTCCAACACTTATAGTATCCACTCCCTAGGTTCCTAAGTGATGTTTCATGCTTGTTCTCAACATTATACCAAGACATATCTTCCACACAAACATCATCATCCCAACATCCTTTCTTACAAATCAAAACTCCTTATGTCATTCTTATAATTCCTTTTTCCCAAGCTTACACTTTCTCCTCAATTTATCAAGGCTTACCTAGGTCTCAACTTAAGTCCAAAATGACTTTGGTATATGCTAAAACCCCAAAATAATGCCTAAATCCATATTACACTCTAGAACACTTCCTAGTCCACCAAAATTCCTTTAAAACACTTTGAACTTCTTATACATTTTCCTAAATTTTGACATGGGTTCTCTTAGCACATTATCATTCCAAAACTCATGGTTTTCACCACTAAACATTCAAGAACACCTAAATCCATCAAAACACCATCACACACAAGTCTTCACCAAATTTACTCTACATCACAATATAGTGCACCATTAAAATTGCTTGGCACTTAGGCCCTTAAATAGCATGGCTCTTAGGCCCTTAAACTGCATAAACCTTAAACACTGAATTTCCCACATAAATAATGCCTTTGACCTGCAAATACACCCAACAATACATATGTTCTTTAACTAGTCTCCTTGAGAACACTTTACTAAGTCATTCACCATTTTCTCTTTAGGTAGTTTTAACAAGCATTATAAGCTCATTTCTCCTAAGGCATTAAACAACATTAGATTAGCATATTTACCTCTTTTCCACACAAACTTCTTTCTTGTTTCCTTATAAAACCGGTGAGGTATTTGATTCCTTGTCAACTACTAAACAATATATAAACATTGAAATGAGTATACAAGCTTTAAGCTTTATCTCATTGTAAACCCTAGGTTTACATTGTTTCAAAAACATTAATGTAGTTGTTTTACCTTGATCTTTGAAGAGAGTTTGAATATCTATGAAGAGAGGACTCCACCTAGTCCATGAAAGGTTGGAATGAAGCTAGAACAAAGTCACACCAAGGGCACCATAAATCTGCAATTTCGGTCAAGGAAAAAACTTGAAGAAAACTTGATTTTTCTTTGAGATTCCTTACCTAGAAGCAAAGGAGAGTAATAATATGTAGAAACACAAGCT
Source organism: Limonium bicolor (assembly GCA_023374045.1). Lineage (NCBI taxonomy): Eukaryota > Viridiplantae > Streptophyta > Magnoliopsida > Caryophyllales > Plumbaginaceae > Limonium > Limonium bicolor. The sequence continues at coordinate 50,132,685 of CM041782.1, forward strand.
CAAGCTCCATCAATGGTGATTCTCCATGGCACCAAAATTGAGTTCTTGAAGATTTGAAAAGGTAGAAGTGTAGAGCTTGACCTAACTAAGACAAATATGGTCTTAGAATTTAATTTGGAGCATGGAGTTGGATTTGGCAAGGAAATGAAGATGGAGAAGAGAGGTTGATATAGAAAATCGTAAATGGAGGGGAGGAAGGGAGCTTGAAGATGTGTGAAATGAGAAGGGAATGAAAGAATGAAGATGAGTTCTACTTTTGGAAGATATTTAAGTTAAAGCAAAATAGTACTTTACTTTACTTATTTGATTTCTTTTACATGTTGGTGACTCACACCATGAAAACCGGCCCCCATATAAGTAGAAGGGTATATTGGTCTTTGTTGACCAATTTAATTACTTATAACAACATATGTTACAAACTAGCTTATTAAAATCACTATTCACTAAAACAAGGCACATAGATGTGAAATTTTTGATTTCCTATTGATATAGACATCCAAATGTGATACTATATAGTACACATATATATTTAAGAGTAATGATGGACATTTAGCCACTCAAAACTCATTTACAAGACAATTTTTCAAAAACGTGCTTTAAGACTCCTTAAAGCACTTTTTGTGTTTTAACTTGTTTTCAAGCTTGGTTTTATTTGGTAATTGATTTAATATGTTCATTAACATATTTATAAGGTGTAGTTATGACCATTAGGTCTTATACAAATTTATCCCAAGCTTAGAACACATTTTTGCTCTTATTGACTTTAAGGTATTTTCTTGTGTTTCATTTGGTTTAACTGACTACCAAGGTTTCCTAAGGACTTAATTAGCCCTCTTAAATCATAATTTAATATTATTAAGTCTTGGTAGGCTCTTTGGGTCCTAACCAAGTTCACTCATAGCTTAGAGCATGTTTTTGCTCAAACTGTATCTTAGTGTTTTCTTGCATTTACTATGGTTTAAATTGTTCACTGATGTTTCTAAGGCAATTTTTAGCCTTTACATACCATAGTTTAATATTTAAACAATATATCAGGGTTTGGGGTATTTCAATCTACCCCCCTTAAAAGAACTTCGTCCTCGAAGTTTACACTTCTCTCACATCTTGGATTAGAACGCAGGAATCACTTGGAAATAAACTTCCATAACCAAACACACTTTACATTATAACCTCGGACTTAATGGTCCGGGTAACACATTCACATCCATACATAACATAACATATTCACATGATAACCTCGGACTCAATGGTCCGGGTATCTTAACCAACACTTACATATACATAACAACCCCTTTGACTCACTGGTCTTGGGTAACATAATAACATTTAGACACATAGGTCTATGTAACACAACAACATTTAGACTCATAGGTCTTGATAACATAACAGCCTTTAGACACATAGGTCTATGTAACACAACAACATTTAGACTCATAGGTCTTGATAACATACACTTTAGGAACTCAAGGTCAAAATAATATTTATTACACATACCACACAACATGTCATAGCATGTATAGCAATCAAAAATATCTTTGATATACACTGTTATCCCGTAGAACCCGGTCGTGATGGACACCTTCCGTCCCCGTGCCTTTGGGAGATCAAAACAATCACTTAAATTTAAAATTTTCCTTGTGAGGTTAAGTAAGAGAACTTTAATTATGTAAAGTATCTATCAACGTTTTATAAATACCAATTGAAAATCCTTTTGAAAACACATACAACTCCAAGTCCAACTTATGCTCTTAGCTTCTTTTCTTAGCGTGGTTATTTGTGACCACTTAAGGGGAGCTTCAAGAATCATTCAACCCTAATGTGATCAGCATTAGTGTCGAACTATCCTTCCACTCCAATTTGTGTTCGGCTTCCCTTGATCGCATGCAAATCAAGTTCCACCTCCCACTTCATTTTCAAGCATCAAATAAATCACTCATTTCCAATTTTCTATCTTTTAAATCATTCTAGTCATGATCATAACATCTCCAAGGGATAGAACTTCGTCTATCAGTTATTTCCATTCACTTTAATGTTGTTACCTAGGGAATCTTATTCTCACTAGGTTCTATGCCGGTTTCATACCCTTTCATGAATCACTATATAGTATATATATATACACATATATTTTATCAAAATACAACACACAGTTTCACATTTATACACTGTCGGGGTTTTGTTCCCCGGGAGTTTCTCTACTCCCCACACTTGTACTATCACACACCACTATTAATAAATCAACACACTTATCACAATGGTATTCGCATCTTCTGTGCGCAATTACCACAAATAAACCATGAATGAATGCGTATGTTTACGTAACACACGCACCAATCATCAAAACAAATTATTTTGTGCTATGCACAACATAAATCACGTACACTTGTACGGTAATACACACTAAGTGGTTTTGCGCTCTATCCCCCTTAAAAGGGATTACGCCCACGTAATAAATTACTAAACATTGGCTTAAAATGTTCTGCCGTCGTGAAGTGTTTTAACTTCCACGCGGTTACACAATGGATTCTGATTAGAGGATCTTAACCATATTGGCGGTTTAGTTCCTAAACCAAGAATTCTCATTGGGGTTTGTTCAAACTCTTAGTTGGTTTCGATTCTGGCCTGTTAGGCTTCTAGGCGTTAATAATTAGCCATTCGCTCATGTTCACCATGTACATTCAACACTTGAATCACTGGCTCACTAGTTTCTGCTGCGAAACTCTAATAACTGTAGAGCTTAGTTGCCCCATTTGTTATTATTACTGTATTGTACATGCTCAATTGTCACCTTCATCTTGGTAACAATGGTTTCTCAACCGACGCGTGGTATCTCTTACCGTTAGCGAATTCAGTGAGTTATAAACTTTATATCCACTTCCATAATAATTGACTGTATATGCAGCTATGTATTTCACAATGATTGACTTGTTCCCTTCTGACTTACAGTCGGTTGAGATTGAGCTACTACCTAGTGTGTAGTGCTCTCTCAGGTATTTACAACATTTGGGGTATATTCCGATATTTGGCAGTTAGTGCTACTGTAGTCACTTACTGTTAATCATGTCTCCACATTCGGTTTTGTACAAGTACTCTTTTATTGGTGCGGCCTTGCATTTCCTATGCATCGGCCATTATAACATTATTGCTCCACAATTAACATGTTCCCAATTCCTAGCTATCCCACTCGATCATTACTGCGCAAGTGCAATACCAAAACACTCAGTCATACAGAGTGCAGAGGCGTAAACTCTTGACAGTAAATCCCTTATGCGATTCGCCATGGAATTCACACTGAGTTCCTCATCACACAGTACCTATCACTGGCTTATTGCCCAGTCTGTTTAACACCACTTACCTTGCATCACCACTGAATTTAATTCATAACTGCTCTTATCTGCCATATCATTATTTAACAACACTTATACAACGGTCGCTTACTGTGCACCGTGCTTATTGTATAACATAACACTAACTTACATGGTATTTACTGTCACATTAACTTCCACACACATACTTACATTTTTCACACTATGGTTCGTCATTCATTTGGATGACTACCGAATGCTCTTTGAGCATTGATCATTCGAGTCTCAAATCGACGTTATTTAGCTCGGTGCTTCACTTTATACACACATACTACTAAACTAACTGCTCTCAAATAATAATAATATTGTCCATCCTTAACATATTTCTTGAGCTTGATTCACATAACTACCGCTCCTGCGGTCTCACAATATTGAGAGGTATCCCCACTCTTAATGCAGTGGTTCGTTCTCCACTCTATTCACTTATATAACATAAACTTTTGCAATCAATCTAATTTACATAACACATTTTATTTGTGGCTTATAAGCCTTACTGTTTCGAGCTCTGTCCATTGTGGACGGTTCACACACATTTATTTCTCTGTACAACATTATATGGTTTGGATGTTATATTGAGCTCCATGACAAGGTCGTTGCATTCCGTTTCCTTTCATGGGATGCCCCTTAGGATTGTCAGTCCGTCTCCTGACAAGTTATATCTAAACTGGTGTTAATTTCAACCCTTGTGTTTCTGTCACGTCATTTCGTGCCATTATTGTTGATGTAAACACCCTTCAAGGATTGCTCCTGGGTGTTGCTAAGTTATTCCATCACACCTGGCTTGCACTTATTGGTATATTCGGTTAGCCACGCCGTTTGCGTTCTTAACTGGTTTATTATCTTCTTCTGTGAAGATCAACATTTCCTGGTAGTGTGGGTACTCATTCTGGGAGTTTCATCCCGTTCTTTGCACATTAATGTGTCCACATTAGGCATCTGCTTAGCCATGGACAGGCTGGGTCACCGTTCCAGCTAACATGTTTATCCCTGAGGATCCTTAAGACGTATACGATGTCTTTACATTACAGTTAGTGCACTTCGCACCTTCTGACTCTTAAGCATTTCGTTGAAAATAAATTCACTAATTCCTTTAGTCTAGTTATCTTAACTGAGTTTCTTAACTTCAACCATTCATGGTAGTCCTTAGCTCTCGTTTGACTTATACTGCTGACCGTAGTACGGAGTTGACTACTTCCCGTGTTCCGGACTCTACTCGTATACAAATGTGGGGTACCCTACTGATACATTACTACTTACCCAACTAACCCATAAGTAGGTCTGTCAGGCCCACAAGGTCCTATCGGAGTGCGGTCGTCCCACAATTCAGTTGGTACACTCGTAGTGTCCGTCACACGCCTAGGTGAAGTATTCTGTTGTCAACTCCCTTATATTGTCCCGTGACACTATTCATTCCTTGCTTCCCGAACTTAATCGAGGGAAAGTTTATCCATTGTTGAATTCTTATCAACTGCCCTTGGTTTTACTGGTTTTGTTTAAAAGAAGGTTGGAAAGAAGTGTTGGTTTGAAAGAAAATTTTGGTTTTGAAAGAAAGAGTTTGGATAAATCTGGGTTTAAAAGAAATTTTTTTTTTCATGGTTTCACAACATCTTCTTACCTTAGCCGAGTCTAGCTTCTTGGTGACTGGTGTACTTACAATTACAGAGGTTAGGCTAGCAGGCCCTTCCACTGTTATGACGATCACATTTAACTTTATGGTACTTTACCAAGTACTTTGTAGTGGTTATAAATTTCCCGAACAGCCCTGTTATAGCAGCACTTGCTATGGCAAGTGCGCCATGCTAACTGGCTATCGGTTTAACACATACCGGTTGTGGTATTGTTTTTACCCATACTGTCGTTAGTGGCCTTGTTGGCCCTCACTGATCTTACTGCCTTGATAATAACTCTTGTAGGTGACTTCTCACTGTCTTCACATGACGATCATCAACTAGGGTGTTTCCCATTCTCGAGACCCCTTTTTCTTAGTATTGTATTCTCTTTGTAGCCCGTTCCACGTATTGGGCACTACGTTGTAGTTCCCTTGTCGGTTGGTATACCGTTGGTGTATTATTTATCAACTGTGGTCCCGTAGACACTCGTCTCGGGTTTCACTAATCCACTTCTTGCCTGTTGCACGGTCGGTGCGTTGCAAGTTGGTTATCCTCGACTGCTCGGCATGTCGACCCAGGTTGCCGGAAATTCTATTCTTCTATATACTGATTCTTCACTCTTCGCTATGAAATGCGGTTAACACTGTTTAGATGGGAACCGTCTCTGGGATTCCCAGTTTTCGGGATCTACCGTATGACAGGTCCTCCGTACCTTAAAAGGCATTTAATAACAGCCAGATCGGGTATTCCCGAGTAAGAGTGAACTTTCATCTCTCTGGCCCTGTTTCCCAATTATATAACAGGGATTGTGGAGGGTGGGATGGAGACTGTAGGTTTCCAGTACACACTGGTAATTCCTATCTAGCGTATCTCTCACGCTATCACTCAACCCTTAACCCAAGTACTTAATCCTAACTCGGTACTTCCTAAGCTCGGTAATTCAGTCATCAGAGCGATACTTCACTCTGATACCACTTTTTAACACCCCATCCAAACAACATACACACTTAACAACAAACTGCAGCGGAAAACAAACTTCAACACATACTTAACTTCTTGGTGTTACACGCCGTTAACCACCCACGTGGCTAACAAGGCTAATGCATATACATTGTACCGGTCTGATGGGCTAAATTCCCGAGCGACTACACATTACTATCCCTTTCCATTAACAACAACAACAACATACACCTTTAAACTGTACCGAGTATTCACAAACTGATGCCGATAACAGTTTCGGTCTTACTACGCCTACTGTATATATACACTTAGATGATTACCCATGTACAACGACTTCCCGTCCTACTCTCGAACGGCTTCCAGCTCTCTACACCTGAAACAGGAAAGAAGAGAAAGGGTGGCCCCCAAGGGGCTCAGCACCTTTGCTGGTATGGTAATCCCGCAGCCTACATGCTACCGGGCCACGCACAACTAATTTTCGTCTTAGCATGCGATTGATTATTTTTAAATCATGCATGCAACTGTAAACACACAACACATAATCATTTCGCCTTAACGGGCTCAACAAACGGATAATATATCCTTACTTGATAATTCACTCATGGTATTCATTATCCCTAGAGTGTTCCTCCTCTAATGGAGCTACTTCCTTAATAGACGACACTTACCCTTAAATCGGGTTACCTTAACGCCTCTTATCACAAACTGGAATTCATTTCCATGATCCACACACTCATATTTTATAACATATAATATTCCTCGCATAACAAAACATAACACACCCTTCACGTTTCCACGTGCACATGATAACATCGCAATAGGAATTGCTTTGCAACAACATCACATAACATAACGGGAACGGTCCTCTTGGGAACCGACCCAAACATAGTTAATTCACTGGTGAGCCTAGAGAATGTGTCACCCTCATGGTAAGCTCGTTATACAACACAACAACAACACTCATTACGTCCTAATAGTCGGACGAGTAACTTAGTTAAGATGGTTCGGGTTTGGAGGCCCGAACACACACACACAAACACATGTTCCCCCTAAACCGATCATAAGTCAGAATAGCTAAGCTTTGGAATAAGCTAATGGGAGATCATAACCCGTGAGGGAAACAACCATAACAAGGAGAAGGGTAAGGCTAAGAAGGATACCCTCTCCCAAACAACGCGCGACCGGCCAAACCGGATTCCTCACCACTGTTAGTACATACTTACTTTAGAATATTAGTTAGAACCCCTATGGAGTCTATCATAACTACACACCATACAGTATTACAACTGGGTTAAGCGCACAAGGGAGATCCCTACATTCACATACACATATCACACAATTAACACACGCATAGCCGTGGTTAGTACGTCCCATGGTTCGGGTCGTTTACTCCGAATACCGAACTCTCATGTGATCCTAGACTCAGTTAACTAAGGTTAACACTTCCGAGGTTAAATGGTATCGGAGTTGTACACGCCACATAAATGAATTACTGTAAACTCATTACATGTTTAATCTTACAACATGGCAAACATACAAAAAAAACACATTGGCATACAAGCCGGTGTAATCCGGTAGGACACAGGTTGCAAGAAAACCATACCTGTCACCGGAGTCCACTTTACCATGTCCACTTATGTTCCTCGAGCAATTCTCGAACAACTGACAACATTACATGTATTTTTATTAACATCGGGGTAACATGATTGTTTTAAGTCTAATGCTTATAACTTTCCCGTTAACTTAGTTACATAACTTTACATTTTAACTTGTTTTACTTTTATATTTTGATACAACTTTTCATCCTTTTAATTGCCTTTAAAACCCACTTAACATGTCTTAATCAACCTCATAACATCTTTACTAGGTAGTTACCATTTTTAGACATCACTTCCCCACTTAAAACAACAATTTTGGTTCATACAGTGGCCTGTCCGAACTTGTGTCCGAACCTCCAAGTTCGGACGCAAGCCGTGACTTTAGACAGAAAACAGACACACGTCCGAACTTGTGTCCGAACCTCCAAGTTCGGACGCAAGCCGTGACTTTAGACAGAAAACAGACACACGTCCGAACTTGTGTCCGGACTTCGGAAGTTCAGACGTGAGTCGAGAATCTCTTTATGCGGAAATCCATGCGTCCGAACATGTGTCCGGACTTCCCAAGTTCGGACACAGTTCGAGTGCGCAAAAATTCTTACCCAACAGAGCCTGTCCGAACTTCCATGTCCGGACGGAAGTTCGGACACGGCAAAATGCTCAATTTCCAAGCCTTTAAACACTTAGCCAAATTCCTCCAAAGCCTCCAACACTTATAGTATCCACTCCCTAGGTTCCTAAGTGATGTTTCATGCTTGTTCTCACCATTATACCAAGACATATCTTCCACACAAACATCATCATCCCAACATCCTTTCTTACAAATCAAAACTCCTTATGTCATTCTTATAATTCCTTTTTCCCAAGCTTACACTTTCTCCTCAATTTATCAAGGCTTACGTAGGTCTCAATTTAAGTCCAAAATGACTTTGGTATATGCTAAAACCCCAAAATAATGCCTAAATCCATATTACACTCTAGAACACTTCCTAGTCCACCAAAATTCCTTTAAAACACTTTGAACTTCTTATACATTTTCCTAAATTTTAACATGGGTTCTCTTAGCACATCATCATTCCAAAACTCATGGTTTTCACCACTAAACATTCAAGAACACCTAAATCCATCAAAACACCATCACACACAAGTCTTCACCAAATTTACTCTACATCACAATATAGTGCACCATTAAAATTGCTTGGCACTTAGGCCCTTAAATAGCATGGCTCTTAGGCCCTTAAATTGCATAAACCTTAAACACTGAATTTCCCACATAAATAATGCCTTTGACCTGCAAATACACCCAACAATACATATGTTCTTTAACTAGTCTCCATGAGAACACTTTACTAAGTCATTCACCATTTGCTCTTTAGGTAGTTTTAACAAGCATTATAAGCTCATTTCTCCTAAGGCATTAAACAACATTAGATTAGCATATTTACCTCTTTTCCACACAAACTTCTTTCTTGTTTCCTTATAAAACCGGTGAGGTATTTGATTCCTTGTCAACTACTAAACAATATATAAACATTGAAATGAGTATACAAGCTTTAAGCTTTATGTCATTGTAAACCCTAGGTTTACATTGTTTCTAAAACATTAATGTAGTTGTTTTACCTTGATCTTTGAAGAGAGTTTAAATATCTATGAAGAGAGGACTCCACCTAGTTCATGAAAGGTTGGAATGAAGCTAGAACAAAATCACACCAAGGGCACCATTAATGTGCAATTTCGGTCAAGGAAAAAACATGAAGAAAACTTGATTTTTCTTTGAGATTCCTTACCTAGAAGCAAAGGAGAGTAATAATATGTAGAAACACAAGCTCAAGCTCCATCAATGGTGATTCTCCATGGCACCAAAATTGAGTTCTTGAAGATTTGAAAAGGTAGAAGTGTAGAGCTTGACCTAACTAAGACAAATATGGTCTTAGAATTTAATTTGGAGCATGGAGTTGGATTTGGCAAGGAAGTGAAGATGGAGAAGAGAGGTTGATATAGAAAATCGTAAATGGAGGGGAGGAAGGGAGCTTGAAGACGTGTGAAATGAGAAGGGAATGAAAGAATGAAGATGAGTTCTACTTTTGGAAGATATTTAAGTTAAAGCAAAATAGTACTTTACTTTATAGGCTTTACTTTACTTATTTGATTTCTTTTAAATGTTGGTGACTCACACCATGAAAACCAGCCCCCATATAAGTAGAAGGGTATATTGGTCTTTGTTGACCAATTTAATTACTTATAACAACATATGTTACAAACTATCTTATTAAAATCACTATTCACTAAAACAAGGCACATAGATGTGAAATTTTTGATTTCCTATTGATATAGACATCCAAATGTGATACTATATAGTACACATATATATTTAAGAGTAATGATGGACATTTAGCCACTCAAAACTCATTTACAAGACAATTTTTCAAAAACGTGCTTTAAGACTCCATAAAGCACTTTTTGTGTTTTAACTTGTTTTCAAGCTTGGTTTTCTTTGGTAATTGATTTAATATGTTCATTAACATATTTAAAAGGTGTAGGTATGACCATTAGGTCTTATACTAATTTATCCCAAGCTTAGAACACATTTTTGCTCTTATTGACTTTAAGGTATTTTCTTGTGTTTCATTTGGTTTAACTGACTACCAAGGTTTCCTAAGGACTTAATTAGCCCTCTTAAATCATAATTGAATATTATTAAGTCTTGGTAGGCTCTTTGGGTCCTAACCAAGTTCACTCATAGCTTAGAGCATGTTTTTGCTCAAACTGTATCTTAATGTTTTCTTGCATTTACTATGGTTTAAATTGTTCACTGATGTTTCTAAGGCACTTTTTAGCCTTTACATACCATAGTTTAATATTTAAACAATATATCAGGGTTTGGGGTATTTCAGGTTTCCTCGGGCACCTATCCGAAGTCGTGGTCGTTGCCACTTCTAAGGGGTGTAACCCAATGCGAACCCACAATAGAATCTCTGCAAATGACCAGATAAATCCTAACCATTGGCAACAATTTCAGAGTCAACCAATGGTTCTTAGAACCTTCCTTCCCTTCCTTCCTAGTATCTTAGGTCAAACTAGGTGGCGACTCTAGTTAATTTCCACCCTTAGGGCATAAGTCCGCGTGGAGCCCATTGAGAGCGGGTGTATTGCTCACTAGCATTCCCCTTATGCTTTCTGGAAAGGACGGTCGATAAAGTAGTTATGTAACACCCCTACCATTAATACAATCATTACCGTCCAATCTCCTCGTGCTTTCCGAGTCACGCAGCGGATACATACTTACATACAGTGGGTGATACAATGCCGTTAGTCACCCACGTGACTAACAAGGCTACTACTTCTACTTACAGCATCGGTCTGATGGACCGGAATATCCGAGTGCTACACAAATACAATCTTCACTACGATTGCCAATCAATTACAACAATGCTCCATTCAATACTTTACTCCTTCATAATCCATACAATACAATATACATAACCGAGTTTACTACGTTCCAAATACAATTACCATGATTCTCCCAAGTTCCTATGTACTCACTAGGAGTCTACCCACTACCCATTCCTCACAACTACTTGCTTCCTAAATACGAGGGCGTGCCATCGGTCTCTTACCTTGACCATATCCTCTTCGGGTACCTGCACACTAAAAACGTTCCCCCGAGGGGGTCAGCTTTCACTGAACATGATAACCGCATACCCCGCGTACTAGTGAGGGTACGCCGACCACTTGGTCGAATACATGCAGTTCATTTTACAATACATACATACATACTTGCTTTCATTCATACTAATACAATACTTTACACGGATACATTCATACAGTTCAATACATACACGGAAGACAATACAAGTCAACCATCCATACTTACCTTCACCGGAATGCGCATACACAATACTTACACAAAACACCATACTTGTTAGCTCCATTTGTCCACCCGGGTTAATCGGGTGGAGATTACTCTTTTACTCGTTCCACAGTACTTACGCATACATACTCATACTCATACATACTTACTTACTTACTTACTCTTACTCATGTTAAGTCGTCGGGACCTCCGGCCTGGGGACTACTCCGTCCCACCACCGGGATTTACTTGACTCACCAATCCGGGATGCTACCCATTTAAGGGGTTTGGGCCGCGGACCAGTTTAAGAGTCAGGAATTGGATCCAACCTCTTGTGTCTCCTCATCCTCACGCGTGGCCGAAGCTATATCGGACTTCTACTCATTCCAATTTACTCACTTAAGTTAGGAGTTAGGTAGTTAGGAATTAGTAGAATTCAACATCCAAGCCACATACACATTACATCGTTTATATTCACATCCATTCCGAATACATTACAATATACAAGTATACTACGAGATACAAATACACTTCATCATTATTCATATATTTCATGAATTATACAAACTAGTGTTCAAGACAATAAATATCAAGAACAACATAAGTCAAGCACAGGTAAGTGCAATATAGTCCGATTCATGCATTTATCTTATTTAGGTGATCAAATAAGCACACAAATCGGGGTAACCAGATTAGGTACAGGGCATGAAGAAATCATACCGTTCACCGTTGTACTTGTATCCGACGTTCCTCCGGTGTTCACAATTCAAATCCTATGATATACATACAATCGAGTGATTAATCTAACTATTATTAACTTAACTCGATTACTCTCACGTTTCCTAACTCATACTTACTAAGTCTTTGAAGTTCTTATACTTACACATTGTTTACTTTCTTTAAGTTTATTTCCTTACTTAACATTGGTATACTTACATATATGTACATATGTATATGTGGGTATACATATATATCTATATATATAATTATTATTTAATTTAATTACACATTTTTTTTGTATGACTCGACCGACCTTACCCAAGTCCGGTCTCAGGGTCGGTCGAAGTCAGTAGGGAAATGCGCTGGAAAATTTCAGGGCCGACCGACCTTGCAAGTCCGGTCCCAAGGTTGGTCCATTCCAGTGAGTTACACGACGGAAAATTTTGGCCCGACCGACCTTGCAAGTCCGGTCGCAAGGTCGGTCCATTCCAGTAAGTTACATGACGGGAAATTCTTCTGGCCGACCGACCTTGCATGTCCAGTCCCAAGGTCGGTCCATTCCAGAAGGTTTCCGCTCTTTGTAGATCTGGGTTCGACCGACCTTGCAAGTCCGGTCCCAAGGTCGGTCCGGCCCAGTATTTGCATCTTTATTTCTTTTTTCAGCCCCTCTTCTTACCCATTACTTCCTCAATCTTCCTACACGTAATCCCACATGTTTTAGTGCCATCTAGGCTTCCTAATATACCTCAATCCATCCACCAATCCTGTTACTAAATTCATTGATCAACTTACACAATTTTCTCACTTCTTTTCCCACAAATGTAACAGTTTTTGTTTTACTTATGCTACAGATTTTTAACCCAACTTCTACCACTCAATACATCCTCTACCAATGTCACTCCTAGCATCCCAAATACATTTCCAAGCAATTACACATCTATACCCAAGTCCAACATTCACTTTACTAAGTCTTGTACTCTAATTCTTCCTAGTTCCTCCAATGAAATCCAATACTTCTTGCTACAGATTTTATGCTCTCCTATTCACATACCACTACCACCATTCCATGGTCATTAAACATCTCTACTATCTCCCAATACACACCTTGGTTCTCCTATTCACCAAGTCATCCATAAATGTACATATTCCTACCAAAATTTTGCCATAGCTTACCTACTTTTCTTACTTCTCCACATACACACTTTTCATCAAATTCATTCCTAATCTAGCCACACCCATACAAGGGTCCTACCAGCAATCAATACAATATAAACTCCTCAATACTTTCTCAATCCACAATTCCAATACACATACATATCACATTTGGCTCCAAAGCCTACAATTCAAATACTTGCTCTTAAATACTCAAACTTCACAATCCTCAATACTAGTACAAGGTTTTGGGTTCTTTAAATATTTTACCCATTCCCATTACTCTAATGCAATAGAATTTAACATTAGGAAGGAGCTCTTACCTTGAGCTTATACTTCCTTCTTTCTTTCTCATTTTTCCTCCTTCTTCCTTTCTTTCCTCAAAATCGGTTATGTGGGGAATGGAGTTGCCAAACTCCATTCCCATCACCCAATGAACACAAAACAATTACAATTAATATACTAACCCTTAAATTAATGCTAGTTTAATGAAATGTTTAGAGCAAGATTTCTAGGGTTTACCTTTGGAGTGTTTTAGAAGGGGTTTTAGCCCTTGGTTCAAGAAGGTGAATCCACCACCATTGCAAGGTTGATATTATGCTCTAAAGAGAGAGAAAAACAGAGCATTACAAATGGGGCAAAAATCGGTTATGAAGGAAGGTGAAGAAAACATGAGTTTTTCATGTAGATTTTTACCTTAATGGAGAGAGGAGACTCCAAGCTACCCATGGTGCCATTTTCTCTTTGAATGGGGTATACCCACGAAAATGAACTTCCTCATTTTTGGATTTTGAAAAGAGAGAAGTGTAGAGGAGGATGAGGGGAGTTCAAATATGTAGTTATTTTTACCTTTGGAGTTCAAATGAAGGTGGAGCATGGATGGAAAGGTGAGAAGCCATTGAAGCTTCTCTTGGAGCTCCAAAAATCGCCCACACCAGAGAGAGAGAGGAAGAAATCGGCGGGGATGAAGGGAGAGAGGTGAGAGAGTAGGGAAATGAGTGAGTGAGGAGAGAGAGAAGGGGTAAAGTAGTTTTTACTTTACTACTTTTTGCTTTTGGCTCTCTTATTTAATTAGCTAGTTACATGTGTGTGTGAGGGAGTTATTTGACTATTAAAAATCGGTCCCCTACAGTTATACTAGTTGGAGCGTTTTTCGTCTTTTACAGAAAATGCTCGTTATTTTACCCGGTTTTGATGCTATTCACTAACCAGGCCCGTCTTCCGGGATTTTATCGTTTCTTTATTTTTATTGGTTATTAAGCTTCCATAAATGCTTAATAATATTTATTTAATGACTTATAATTTTTACGGGTTCGTTTGACCACTTAAAATCACGTTTTCGGGTTTTCTCGAAAAACGTGCGTTAAAGCTCTATTAGTGTTTTAATACATTATTTGGATCCGTTTTCTTCGGGAGTTGTTCCCATATATTATTTAGGTCTTACTAACCGTTTAGGATCCATATAATACGCTAACCGAGGTCTCATACCCCCTATGGTTATTTAACTCTTATTTGGCGTTTTTCGCTTTTCAAGCGTTTCTTTACTTCTTTTGAATTTATTTTCCCTTACCAATATTTCTCAATCATTATTAGGCTCTCAAATACCTATTAGGATAATTTAATCACCATATTTGAGGTCGGGGTATTTCAAGGTATTTGAGGGCTGCCAGGATAACGGGATTTCACCCTCCACAGAATGGCAAGTTCTAGGATCTAAGCTGTGTAGTCAGACCATATTTAGATAGACCCCCCCTCATACCGAAAAATCACCTTCCACATGATTCGTTATGTCTCTGCTAGATATAATATTCATGTTAGGACACTAAAGAGTAAGATGAACCAGGTTGGCTATCTATTCTCACTGATTTTGGGCACGTCCGAATTTAAAATTCATTAAGAAGAAAATTCTCTATATTTTATTCAGTTTGGTATAGGTGTGCAAAAAATAGCAAAAACATGCATATATTTATTTAGATGCATGGATAGGATACGGGATACCAGACTATCCACCAGGTGGTAGTTGTCTATCGCAGAGGTAGGAATAATCTGTTCCATTCTTCTACAAGCTTATGAAAATAATCTCATCTTTTTAACTTAAATTTTCTCTGTATGTTATGATTTTGTAAAGATTTATTTGTTCAATATTGAAAATTTTAAGAGTATCATATTGCTACTTCTGGTCGCATATGCTTTTACTATGATTGGAAGTTGATGCCACAATTAGCAACGACGAAAACAATGTTGCAGGAGCAAGTGAGTGCTGGATTAAATCAAGGTTTATTGGCAGTTGCATTTCTTCATGACCCAAGGGTGGTAACTCTCTCAGTGGAACCACAATCAACAACGGTAATAATGTATAAATCACTCCCACCTTTTAATTGTCATCATCCGGTTTTCATTGATATTCCTTTCATTAAATTCTTATTTTCCATGATATGGTTGTTTTCTTGACCTGAGAGGTTATAGCTTGATTTATGTCAAGAGTTTTATGATCCTATCTACAGTGTAACATTGTTCTTTCTATTAAGTTGATTTGTTTAAACTTATAGGGATGTACGTACTAGATCCTCTCTATGTAGATATATTTTTATAAGTGTTCGTATAAATATGTAGACTTTAAAGAGAGAATATATGTATATAGAGTTAGAGAACTGTTGGTGGGGGAGTATAAACTAATATATAAATATAGAAATTAGAAAGCTTAGGTATAACATCAACTTCAAAATAAGCCCAAAGTAGAACGAATTGACATTTTTATTATACATATGGTAATCTCATTAAGAACGTTAACCATAAACTGTGACGTAGTAGTGATCCGCTAAGTCTTTAATCTACATTATTGTGCTATTGTAAGCAGTATTAATCTGCACCTTATCCGGTTTTCTGCCCATAGCTACGTGTTGTTAATAACCCGAATCTTAAGCGTATGAACATAATTTACTAATTTTGTAATAGTTTCCTCCTGTAAGTTTTCCAGCAATGATGAATGCTTTATTCTTTGGATGTCCTTCTTTTTTTTAAATTTAGTAAGAGCATGATCAAATTCAGTTTTTGTTATTATCATTTAGCCTGCCTTCTAACTGAAAGCAAGGTGAGCAGTAGAAGCCTCTGTTGCTTCAAAAGAAACTACTACTACTCACAAGTGTCTTAGCTTTTAAATTTACTCCAACTTTCACCCATTTTGGCTGTTGTGTTTCTCCAAATCTGAGCCTTGCTATTACTGTGTTGCTAAGCAAATTTCAGCATTTGTCGCCTCTATCTGACACGTCTATCACAATGGTGTTGTTGACCACAATTAACCAGCCAATTATAAAAAAACATATGGTATAATAATATTGGTGTGAATGGTCAAATGAGTGCCCTAATCATGAATAGTCAAGTTGTTTTGAATTCAGGAAAAATAAAGGGGTAAAAGTTGTTCCGTTTAAAGTTGTGTAGTGCATGCTGAATAGTTGGTAGCCATACCTTAGATGTTTTAAATTAATGGTGTTAAGTCAAGATCCTTTAGTTTTGATGATAGCAAACCTTGTATTGTATGTTTAATATGTTGTTAAGCTTTGAGATTCAGATTGATAGGCAAAGGAGTGGCTTAGCACGCAAGGTTGCAAGCGCACTCAGTTCGTGACATGTGCCCAACCAGTCGGGTATCTGTCTAGAAGAGGTCACGTCATAACTTCTAGTACACACATGAAGTTAAGCATCACACGACCATATCTCTCATACATCATACTTAAATCAAGGACGAAACACTGCAAGAGAATCGACAAACCTATGCAGATCTTCACATCTACATAAACAACTAGCTCACGACAAAAAGCATAACTCATTAATGTGCAAGGCAACAAGATAAGTCAAGGGCTACTAATACACATTATCACATAGCCATAATGAAGTCTGAAGAGAGCATTTATGAGCCAGACAAAATCAGACAAGTTGAGCACACAAGTGGTGCTCGACCAATCGAAGAAACTGCCGCTGACGTGCTCAATCACAAGGTGACATGTATTCCTGGGTTCAGATCAAGTTGAGGCTTAATCTAAAATTGAGTTGGCTGTTATACAAAAGAGAATAGTAGTAATCGTTTCCTAGAGTCTAGGTGATCATAGGCCGTTAGTTATATCTTAACTAACGTGTATAAGTACGTGCATTTATGTCCTATGTAAGCAGCTCAAAAGATTGCGAAAAAGAAGAGATACTCTTAGCAGTGTGAGTCAGACTAAAAGTGTGTGTAAGGGCTAGAGAGTTGGTGAGCTAGGTAGGACTAGAGTTAAGTGACAATACGTTGTGTTATTGATAAACTGACCAGTTGGGGAACTGTAGGCCGACTGTCAGGAGAGGGTAGAGGGAGATTGAGTGAATTTCTGTGTGCAAATTCTCAATCAAAATGGAGTTTCCAGTTTACGTTTATACCGTGTCTTTCCTTAACTATCAAGTAGTTTTATTAAGACAACGATACGTCCACGATCGATCGGGGACACATCAGGAGAGCTAGATAGTTTCAAATGGGTATGGTGATTAAACATAATATACAAGATACTGAAAATTTGGTTGGCTATGTAGTTGAGATATTAGTATATTTAATAGATTACAATATTCAAAATGCAAATTATTTAAATGTGGACAAATCTTGGATGTATCTTCCAAGAAAAACGAGTGATGAATTCACAAATGGAGTAGAGTATTTTTTAGATTCCGCTTTTGAAAAATCAGCAGTAATGGGGAAAATATTGTGTCCTTGTAAAAACTGTAAGAATAGGTTCTACTATACAAGGGAAGAGGTTCGTGTTCACTTTGCTTGGGCTAGTTTTTGTTAAATGATATACGCAACGGAAGTCTCATAGAGAAATTTCTAGTCCACCCCCTAGTACTACTACTAGACCTAATGAAGAAACAACATGGTTTCAACATGTATACCTGGGATGCTACATGATTTATTTCATACAATACCCACCAAAGCATCTAGTTTTGATGCGATAGGGGGCCAAACAGAAATAGATGCGGCTGATTTTAACAATGACCCTTGCATTGGAAATGAGAAAAACTAATTCTATGACTTGTTAAAGGATGCTGAAAAGAAGGTGTATCCTGATTGCAAATACAACAAGTTATCATGTTTGGTTCATTTATACCATTTAAAGTGCCTTAACGGATGGAGCAACAACTCTTTCTCAATGTTGTTGGAGTTTTTAAAAGATTTACTACCAGAGGGAAATGAGCTTCTAGAATCATCCCATCAAGTGAAAAAGATAATCTCTAACTTGGGCTTGGGGTATGAGAATACCCATACATGTCCAAAGGGTTGCATGTTATTTTGGGGGTGACAAAGAGAATGAAGACACTTATGGGAGTGTGGAGCTTCAAGATGGGGAGTTACTAGGGAGAACTCAAATGACACGGTGGATCATAGAAGAAGAAGGCTGCAAAAATTTTACATTGGTTTCCTTTGAAGCCTAGACTTCAAAGGATACATATGTGTTCTGAAACTGCTGCTTTTATGAGGTGGCACCACACTGATAGAAACAAAGATGGAAAACTAAGGCATCCACTGATGCTAAAACTTGGAAAGAATTTGTTGAAAGATGTACATATTTGTAAATGATCCTCGAAATGTTCGTCTAGCCATGTCAAGTGTTGGGTTCAGTCCGTTCAAAACAATGAATGTTAGCTACAGTATTTAGCCGGCATTTCTTATACCGTATAATCTTGGTTGGTTATGAAGAAACCCAACATCATTCTTTCTTTGATCATTCCTGGTCCTGAAAGTCCTGTAAAAATGGATGTCTATATGCAACCTTTGGTAAAAGAGATAAAGGAGATGTAGGATACTGGCATTGAGACATTTGATGCATTTACTAATGAAACTTTTCAATTGAAGGCGGCTTTGCTTGGCACAATATCAGACTTTCCAGCGTACGCTAGTCTTTCTAGTGCAGCACGAGGGGCCAGCTTGCTTGTCCGGTATGTGGTTTTAACACTTATTCACAATGGCTGCAAAATGGTAGGAAATTTTGCTATTTGTGTTATCTTAGATGGCTAGCACCTGATCACATATATCGATCTGAGACTTTGTCATTTGATGGTAAAGAGGAGTTGAGAGATGCACCTCCCTGCCCTTTTGGAGATGAGATTCTAAAACAACTAGAGGGAATTGATTTCCTCGAAGATAATGTTAACGGGGTCTATGGAAAAAGAAAAACGTACTTTTCATGTTACCTTATTGGCAGCATGTGAAGTTACACCATAGTCTTGACGTAATGCATCTGGAAAAAATTGTTACTGATAACATTACTGGGACTATAATGGCTCAAGACGGGAAGTCTAAAGATAACTACAAAGCAAGAATTGATCTGCGACAAATGGGTTTGAGAAGTGAGCTTCATCCACAAAGGCACCCAAGGCGTAAAACAGTGTATTTACCCAAAGCTTGCTATCAAATGACCAAGGCTGAAAAGGATGCCTTCTTGTAAGTGCTTGAGTCTATCAAACCTACCAATGAGTATTCTTCCAATATCTTTCGTTGTGTGCA
Source organism: Limonium bicolor (assembly GCA_023374045.1). Classification (NCBI taxonomy): domain Eukaryota; kingdom Viridiplantae; phylum Streptophyta; class Magnoliopsida; order Caryophyllales; family Plumbaginaceae; genus Limonium; species Limonium bicolor. Next base: position 50,152,463 of record CM041782.1, read on the forward strand.
GCTAAAGGACAAAAAAGCTCATAGGCCAAAAAATTTATGATTTTCACATGTTTATGCAAGAATTTTTGTCAGTTGCTTTAAGGGGAACTTTGCCTGACTTCGTAAGTTTCTCCTTAGTTGAGCTTTATGACTTTTTAAGAGGATTTGCAGCAAAGTTCTAACAGATCATGAACTTCAAAATCTTGAATATCAAGTAACCTTAACTCTATGAAAAATGGAATAGATCTTTCCTCCTTCCTATTTTACTATCATGGTTCATTTGATCATTCATCTGGTAGAGGAGATCTGGCTCGGGGGTCCAGTAACATTCTGTTGGATGTATCATATTGAAAGGCAAAAACAATATAATATTTTTTCAAAACCTTTTGGTATTACATTCTAGTATTAATCTTTAAGCTGATGTCAGGTACCTTCTTACACTTAAAAACTATGTGCATAATAGAGCTCATCTTGAAGATTCTATTGCTGAAGGATATATGGCTCAAGAGAGTCAAACATTTTGCTCTCAATATTTTTCGGGTGTTGAAACTCTCTTTACTAGACCCATAAGAAATGATGATAACGGTAACCAGACTCGTAATAAAGAGTCAACCTTTCTTTTCCCTTGGAGTCCGTTACGAGTAATTCCCCCTAAGATTCCTAACAGGAAAAGAAAGAGATATTCAACTTGTGAGATTGACAGCCAAGCATTTGCACAAGCACATCGATATTTGTTGTTCAATGTTGACTCAATTGAACCATTTCGGGAGTAAGTGGTCTACCTTTTATTACATTACGAGTCTTTTATCATCGGGTTGGGTTATAATGCTCATTTCTAATAAAATTATAGGGAACATCTGAGTACCATTCGATCACAAAATCGTTCTAGGTGTCGATCTCAATATGAAATTCAGTAAGCTCATTGTGAAAATTATTGATTGGCTTCGAAAACTGGTAACCCTCAATAAATTTTCTTTGACAGAAAGTTGATATGGTTCCCTTTTCTGCATATGTATTGAAAACAAATGTGATATTTTTAAGGTTTTGCGCTTAGAAGAAAGGGGTGAGGCAAGAGTTACAGAAGAAATTAAGTGGCTTGCTTGTGGACTGGATACTTTTGTTAAAGGATACTCAAGTGATCTTGTTAATGGTTATCATTTTCATACCAAAGACCATGAGAAATTCATGAAGTCTTAAAATAGTGGTGTGGCTGTGAGGAGTGATGAAGGAAAAATGATGAATTCTAATCTTTAAAAATTTCTATGATAGTTTCCTTTTAACACATTCATCTATTAGGAAAACTTGAAACAACACATGGATGTTTTTAGTAACCCAACTAGGTCAGCGGGACAAGATGATTGGAAAAATGATGAATTCTCTAAAGTCAAAGGTCCTGAAAAAAGGGGGTACATTAGATGCATTGGGAGAATTCCAAGAGTGAAAGAAAACGCTACAACTCCTTCGAAAGACTCATAGCAACTACAAACAATTGTTGATGAACTTAGATCAAATCTTGCCCATACATAAGAGGCCCTTGCACAGATGAAAGGTTTACTGAGTATTGTAATAGAATCTATGAAATCACATATACTTGAAGCTAATTAATCATCTATCATCAACCACCTAAACTTACAAGTAATGTTACTCTTATACTAAAGCTGTTAATGTTGTACATATTATTTATTTGCCATTGTTGCCTTGGTCTGAATGGTGTCTTAAACTTGTATAAATCATTTTCTCAATGTTAGGGGATAAGCGACATTGCTAGTGGTACAAATCGTTCATCTAGTGTAAATCAAGTAGGTGGTTTGAATGGTGGAATTGGCAAAGGTTAGAAATTTCTTTCCTTTACTTTAGTTCATAATGAAGATCTAGGTATTAAGAACCTTGAATTGCTTTTCTGGTTGCTGCCCTTGAGTTGCTGGTGTTTGGTGTGTTTATGCTACTACTTATTTTCCATGCCGCTGCTTCATTGTCTATTACATGTTGCTCCTTCACCGTTGCTGCTTATAATCTATGTTGTACTTAAGTTGCCATCAAATGCTGCTGAGGGTTCTCTTTATTCTGTCTATAAAACTGGTGAATATGCAGGGGTGCTTTATAAAATTAATAACTAATGATATCCTCTTTAGTTTACATAGATTCTCTGCTATACAACCATATTTAAAACACATATTCTACACAATAGTTTCATGTAAACACATTGGATTTAGTTTTCTGGTTAACTTATATACAGTCGAACTTAGAGTGAGGATCTCTGGATCACAAAGGTTGTGTAAGATTCTTCCTTGGAAGATAAATTCAAATTTAGTAATGTGTTTTCTGATAGCAAGATATATCGTGGGAATTTCTTATGTGAATGGCTGTGTGAGTTGATCATTTGCTGAATTTTTAGAAATGTATGGTCTGCTGCTATTATATCATTCTATTACTACTTATTTTCACTTCTAAATTGATCATTTGCTGTCGTGATGTTGTTTGTCGGTGTTGTTATGATATTGCTTGTTGTTGCTTGTCTGATCAGTGCTGCTTAATTTGTGAAACTAAGACTATGCACTACGAAATCTAGAGTCTCTAATTACGAGCTTGTTGCTGATGCAAAAATGTTAAAGTGGATGTCTTTGTGAGTTGAAAAGAATTGGTTTGTTGCTCTGATTTTTGTACTTACAAGTCAGCTACCAGATTTTTAAAAAATGTATGGTCTGCTGCTGTTATATCATTCTATTGTTGTATATTTTCCTTGCTGAATTGATCGCTTGTTGCAGTGATGTTGCTTGTTGCTGCTGTTGTGATGTTGCTTGTCTGATAAGCTCCGCTTCTTAAGTAAAACTAAGACTATGCACTAGGAAATATTGAGTTGTTAATTACAAGCCTGTTGCTGCAAAGATGTTAAAGTGGAGTTGAAACTAGAGCTCTAACTCTTTGGTTTGGTATGTATACTAGCTAGTAGTCTAGTAGGGTACCATCAATTTATAACGCGTGTACTATTTAATGACCAATAAATCTCTACAAAGACGTTTGTCATTGGTGAATGAGTTCTTTAGCTATATACACATTACTAAAGTGTTTGCAAACAATATTGCAGGTTCCTCACAGACATGAACTATTGGGGTGATCGGATGAAGCAAACGTAGCTAGAAAATCATCCAAATATAGATTTCATAGATTAACTTTAGTTTCCGGATTATGCTATATATTCTCAAATATGTAGTACTTTTTTATTTTAAATCTAGTTAGAGTACAAGGAATTTTCTACATACTTTAAACATTGAAGTTTATATTAAGACCATCATTTTTTGATGGTTTTGTAAAAGATATTTTTTTTAAAAAAAGTTTAATTCTAGTAAAGAAGTTGAAACATGCATTTTATTGAAGTGTTCACTGAATATGCTCCCTCTTTAGTGCGATATAAATGTTAATAGCTAATGGAGAAAATTATATACACAATGTATATTGACATATTAGTATGATTTTCACTGACACTTTATTAGTCACAATAAAAAAATTCAAAAGTAATTTCTACTGACATAAAAAAGTGTCAACTAAATTATAACTAAGTCACTAAAGCTTTTTAATAACATACAAAGAGTGTCACTAAACACCTAACAAAATGACCATCATATGTCTCAACAGAATTCACCGACACTACAATAAGTGTCACTAAAGTGTCAGTTTGACACTGGATCAATCTGTCATGAAAGGGTATACACTAACATAAAGTAAAATGTTAATAAAGATAAAAACCTTTCACTAATGTTTCCATTTTGTGTTAGTAAAACCTTTTAATCATTGGGGTGCTACTGACACTTTTTTTGCGTGTCAGTAAATCCCAATTGTTCCTATACTGACACTTTTTAAGGTTTTCGTGATACTCTTGTGTGTCACTAAATGGTTTTTTTTGTAGCTAGCTCAAATGAAGGGCTCACCTATACTGAAATGGGCCATTGGGTCGGAAGACTAATCCAAATGAAAGGAAATGTAGCTAAGCTATAAATCACATGCAACCAAGCTTGTAACATAAATCAGAGAAGCATAGACACATAAATATTAACCATAGAGAAGAATCACACAATGGTTAGTATGCATGTCCTCACTAGGTGATTCCATCAACTTGGTAACGATAGATCCAGAGAAATGCTTGGGGCTTGGGCCTAGGTCACCACAAAGGAATAGGGTTTTGCACATCATCCTCTCTAGGCTTCTTCACTTTTCTCACACCATCGTCAGGTGTGTGTCTATGGTAGGGTCTTTGACTGACCAACATTAGACTCGGGTAAGGGTACTGTTAGAGAAAATCTAGGGGATAAATCTCAGGTATTAAGGGGATGCGTTCGCACGACATCCGCCTCTTTCCCCCACTTATTCACATCACCGGAATGTGTGAGTCTTAGACAGGGACCGCCTAAAGTGGGTCTGGGTGAAATCGGTTTGCGTGATCCCTCGATGTTCTCATATGATAAATAATTGTATAAAGAAAATGGTGAGAAACAATATAGTAAATCTTTTTATGACATTTTTGAGTCAAGCCCTCTTATCTTAAAATTAAACTAGTTAAAATTCCCATCATAGTGGTCAATCTATAAGCCCGGGTTTTTTCGAACCATATCCTATGTTGATTATGTTGATTAGGATCTGATTAGGTTTTAGGTCCACTTAGAACCTATGTTTAACAACTGTCATAAACAATAATGATTAAAACTAAGGTCAGCCCACTGGAACCTATGATTGAGTCACCACCTAAGTTTTAACCTAAGTAAACTTGGAAAGGTAAGAGTTCAGGTTCGGGGCTTGTTAATGTAGCTTTTCCGGGTTCATATTACTTTTACTACCCTTTGAAGCTATTTTCCCTCTACTTATGTCATCAAAGGCTTATTATAAAGTCTAATTAACCTAAGTGTGCAAGATTTTGTTGTAATACCCCATCTCGTAATCCACAATTAGCGGTAAATGACAACGCCAAACTTAACATATTCACAAAGGAAATTTAAACCAACCCGGTGTTACCGCCGTCAGTCACCTACATGACTAGCTAGGCCTTTCCAATTCCACTGTTACGGTCTGATAGACTGCAAACTTAACCCAACTTAACTTCATACAGATATATACCAAATTTACTACACATCCGAGTCAAATATAAGTTTACTACATCCTTAACTAATATATACATCAAAGTATAAGTTTTAACCAAGATATAAACAAAATTCAAAGGTATACCCGGTCCAAAATCCACCCCACCTACTCTTTGTCGGGTCTCATCTTCGTCAGGTACCTGAAAAATGTTAGGCCCAAACGGGCTCTGAACAACTGTTGAGTATGATAACGTGAAGCCTGCAAGCTACCGGGCCACACACAGTGGCGGATCCAGGAGCTTTCTCTCGGGGGGGGGGGGGCAATTTTTTTTTTGACACAGTCACTCTTTAAAATATTATTTCATTTTGTTTTTTCAAAAATTTATAAGAACATTTGACAAATTTTCAAAAGTTTCGGGGGGGCTGGTGCCCCCCCCCCCCTTTGGATCTGCACACACGACTACTTGGTCGATAACATGCAGTTGATTTATTTCAACAATATATAAAAACTGTAAACACACAGTATACAACATGTATCACACACATCCAATCAAACATAATAATCTAACCCTACAGAAACAAGATGTCAATATCATGAGTCAGTATACTGTTCATTCCTAGGCCATGAGAATATTTTGGAATCTCGATATAGACCATAGCTTACTTATTGTGGACAATCCGCACGATGAGATCGCGACTTCTCACTATCTTAACTTATCTCGGGTATATTTAAACCCTGTTAGAAGAGTAGTGAACTCTCTAATAAACCAACGTCGTTGTGACGTATATTGAATCGAGTTTGTATAAACTCTATTCAACGAGATTAAGACTCTCGTATGTATATATCACTTGGGTGCATTTAAACCCATAGGTGTAACACCCCTACCGCTAGTCAAGTCATTATCTCCTAACCCGTCTCAATTAACAATAACAAAGCAGCAGAATTCTTACTCCAACGGTGGGTGATACAATGCCGTTAGTCACCCACGTGACTAACAAGGCCAAATCCAATCCAAACAATCAATACAAATACAATATCAGTCTGATAGGTTTTATACCGAGTACTGTATACAAACGATACACTCCTTTTCCTTAATCAATTCTCAAACCAAATACAAACTTCAATTCCATAATATACAAATACAATATCAATTTTGTTCTATACCGAGTATCTACAATTCCCAAGTCTATCGATGACCTTTCGGTCTTACGATTCCACAATACAAACAAATACAACTTCTTAAACAAATACCCACGCTTACATAGCAACCCCGCTTTAAAATAAAAACGGTACCCCTAGGGGCTCAGCAAATTGCTGCATATGAAATTCGCATACCCCGCGTGCTAACGGGGGTACACCGACTACTTTAGTCGAGAACATGCGGTTCAGTTTAATTCAATCAACATGCTCACATACATTATATATGTACATTAACACAAGCAATCAAAATCCAACCAAGGAATACAATCCCTAACTAACACATCAAGGTTGTTAGTTCAGATTAATTTACTCTTAGGCCTTGAGGGTTTCTACCTCACTAATTCCTTAGCCAATTCCTCATTAAATACCCATTCTCTTGGGTTACACCTACTCAAGTTCTCTCATTCTCAATCTTAACTCAACTTCAACTCAAATACTCAACTCAACTCAAATCTCAACTCAATCTCAACTCACCTCAATTCTCAAATCAAGTTCTCAACTCTCAATCAAATTCACAAATCTCAATACAATACGCAAATCTCAATATAATACTCAAATCTCAATCAAATACTCAAAGGCATCTTTTAAGTCATTGCCCATGACCTCCGAGCAGAGTCATACACAGGACTCACCACCGGGCTTACAATCAAACAGAGCTATACAATTAGCTCCTCAAATTCTCAAATGTCTGGTTCTCTACCGGACTACTCAAATCCCCAAAACTCCTCTCTCGGAGTCATTTCACAATCTCATAGATTAGCCTAGAAGTATCTCTTTTGATATCCTCCATTAGCTTAGGGAATTCTCATTGTTTAGTATTCTCAGAATTAAGGTTTTACCCAACTTATCGAATACTCTCATGTTTGGGACATTGTTTATATTAGTCGGATCCTCTCATTGTGGGTCGACTATCTTTCTAAGGGGTTTGGTGATCCCTTACCATTCTTTACTTCTCTCAAGTTCTTGTCTTTGAACAATCATCAATCCTCAACATAGAGGTTCCTAATATACTTCCACTGTTAATTGTTTCGTGGATTAAATTAATTCAGTTCTCTAACCGTTATCGAGAGTTTAGTAATTCCCGTACAATTCTTTCACGTTCAAGTGTGTTCATAGGTTTACATTATCGTTATTCTTAATTCGATAGTTTACGTGTGTTCCCCACGTTTAGTTAATTCGCAACTTGACTCTTTCTTCGAGTCTCCAATCAAACAAGACTCAGCTATGAGTCGAACTATAGTACACAATCAACATTCAATCAATTCATCCACAATCACACATTTCATCAATTATACAAACTTTAATCTCAAAATACAGTTCACAAGGAACAATACAATTCAAGCACAAGTTAGTGCAATCAATCCGATTCGTGCATTTATCTTGTTTAGGTGAGAAAATCATACCTTTCACCGGGGTTAGCTTTACCGTGTGACCTCACGTTCCTCGGTTCACACTTGTTCCACTGATAAAATTCAAATGTTTCTATTAACATTAAGGTGTTACGGTATGTAAAACTAATACTCCCGTACTTAACCTCGTCATCCCGTTATTCCTTAGTTTGTTCATGTGTTCTTAAACTCACAACTTTCTCATTCACTTCTCAAACTTGTTTACACTTTCAAGGACCTTTATAGGTCACCAAACAAGTCCTAAACATCATATAAAACCACCCCAATCAATTCCCCATCTTTAGAATGCATTAAAACACTTCCTGTTCAATTTTTGCCTTGGTCCGGGTTTGTGTCCGGGGTTACAAACCCGGACCAAACAATGAAATCTGTTTCTGCCATGTTTTTGCATAGGTCCGGGTTTGTGTACCGGTTTACAAACCCGAACCACTCCCTGGGGTGACTTTATGCCTAATTTTTGGGGTGGTCCAGGTTTGTGTACCGATTTGCAAGCCCGGACCAACCCTGGAACTATCAAATTCTACAGTTTTCACCAGTTTTCAACCCCTAATTCACCTCCAATCCTTCCCTAATCTTTCCACATGTTTCCTACATGTTGAAACACCTTAAAACATGCTCTAAGCCTCTTTAAATCATTGGTTTAATCCTTTCTCAACTTCTTGCTCAAATTCAACTAATTTCCATTCTCATTTTTGCATTTTGCACACTTGTGCATTTCTAACTTCTCCTTAATGGTTTACAATCTTCTGTCACCTTACCAAACCTCTTATTGACCATCACCACTCCTTCCTAGACATTTGAATTATCTATACCCCAGTCCATCCATTTCTTTCCATGTTTTACAACCTAGTTTCTCTTTAAACTCCAAGGCACAACCCCATTTTGCTATAGATTTTCCCTCTTCCTTTTCCCACTCTTATATCCACTCAAGAGTGGTTAACTAACCCAAATGAATTCCTTACAATACCTAGTTCATTCCCTAGGTTGTTCTCTCTCATTACAACACATAAAACACTTTATGTCTACCAAAATTTTGACATAACTTCCCCATAAACCTTACACATCAAAACTCATCCATTCTCACCAAAAATCAATCCTAAACTAGCCACACCCATGAAGGGTCCTACCAGCACTCAAGCTGAACCAAAATTTACCAAAGCAACAATATAGCTCACAAACTCAAATGCAATGACACTTAGGCCCTTAAATCAACTCAAGTTCACAAATTCTCTCAAATATCAACCAAGCACATTCCTAGTACAAATTTTGGTTCATTCTTTTGGTTTTCCCATTCCCAAAAATTCTAAAACAACATGGTAGTAGTTAAGGTAGGTTTCTTACCTTAAATTCTCATGAGTTCCCATTTCAAGTCTTCTCTTCTCTATCTCGATTTCGGCCAAGTGGGCAATGGAGTTTCCAAACTCCATCCCAACATTCAAAGGACACAAAATAGACATAATTAAACCTCTGAACCCTTAGGAAAATTCTATTTCAATGAAAGGCTTAGAACACCATATGTTAGGGTTTACCTTTGGAGTGTTTAAGAGGGGTTTTAACCCTTGAATCAAGGAGATGGTTCCACCACCATTGGAAGGTTGAAATAATGCTTAAAAGAGAGAGAAAAACAAGGCATTACAAGGGGTGAAAATCGGCCACCAAAAGAGAAGGAGGAAAAATGAGTTTTTCACGAATCTTTTTACCTTAGGAGAAATAGGAGACTCCAAGCTTCAAGAAAAGGTAGCTTTCTCTTGAAATGGGATATACCCATGGAGATGAAGTTCACCATTTTCAGATTTTGAAAAGAGAGAAATGTAGAGCTTGGTGAGGGGAGTTCAAATATGTAATTTATTTTGCATTTGGAGCTTGGATGGAGCTTGAGCAAGCAAAGAAATGGTGGAGTAGCCATGAAGCTCTCCTTTGGCGTGAGGAAGAAGAAGAAAATCAGAGGGAGAAGAGAGAGAGGGAGGCTCACGCTGGAAGAGGGGAAGGAATGGGAAAATCAGAAAAATAGAGGAAAGAGAGGGAGGAGTGAGGTGTATATTTGCTATTTGCTTTTTTGATACTGTTTACTTATTCTTTTTGTCTTCTAGTGACTAGTAGCAAATAAAGAGAGGGAGGGAGTCGTGACCCACATCCTCACATATGGGTTTTCTGATTTTTTTTATTTGCAAGTGGGGGAAGTCATTTTGGTTTTATTACGTTAACACCCCACAAGTTCTCGTTTTTGTACTATTCACTTACCGGAGCCCGTTTTCTGAAATTTTCTCGTTTATTTAATTTTAATGGTTCTTAAGCTTACATTAATGTTTAATTATAGTTATTTGGTTGACTACAATTTTTACGGATTCATTTGACCACTCAAAGTCACGTTTTCGGGTTTTCTCGAAAAACGTGCGCTAAAGCTTTATTAGCGTTTTTAATTCATTTTATGGATCCGTTTTCTTCGAGAATTGTTCCCGTATATTTATTAGGCATTATTAAGCCTTGGAAATCCATCTAAGACCCTTGTCGAGGTCGTATTCCTCCTATGGTTACATAACGCTCATTTTAGCGTTTTTTGCTTTTTAAGCGTTTTCTCTTTTCTTTTGGATTTATTTTCTTTACCAAAATTCATTAGGCACTAATAGGCCCTCAAATATCATATTAGAGTAATTTAATCACCCTAATTAAGTTTGGGGTATTTCAATAGGTGAGTATAAGCTCCCTTAACCACCGTCTTGAAAGACAATATTGAATCGAGTACATTGGCGAGTATAAAACTTCTCCTACAACCACCGTCAAGAATGACGTATATTTAATATAAGTCGATCTGATGCAGATGAATCCCTCCTAAACTCAGCATGCATGGCCAGAACATCCTGGACTTCTCACTCTCCCCCCAGTAACCCGAACTCATTAGAAGTCACAATGGAACAATCGTCCTACTTCTAGTGTGTAAGTTCGAACATCGCTAATCCGGATGTCGACTGTATATTGAAGGGAAGTTAGTGAGATAATTCTCATATGTTATCAATCGTGAGGTAATTCCACTTACTTAATCCCGTTGTTACTTCCAAACAACGTTAAGTGTTCTTGTGTGAGTATTAATCTATCAAGTTCTTGTTAGTAGCACATCACATGTAACATAGAGCATACATAATATAACACTTAACAACCCATTTGCATGCATTAATTTTATGGCCATTTAACTCAAACATATAGCACACAAGCCGATGTAACTCGATAGCAAAGAAGCTGCAACAAATCATACCGTTCTCCGAAGACGACACTCACCTAGTCGCGGCTGACGTCTCGGCTATCCCACTCCGATAATTCGATTAACCGAGAGTGTTAATTATTTATCACTCTCATATAATGTTTAATCATATTCGTGGAACATTTTAGTATTTCATGTTTGTTATTTCATGTGAATTACAAGATTATCTTTTAATCTTTGTTAACTCTTTTATTTCATAATCATGTTACACTTAAGGTATTATCTTATGTTCCTTAACCCATGAAACCTTAACATTTAAGAATTATAATCTTATATTATAAGTATACCTCTTTATAGGTTTCTTTTGCTCATTCCACCAACTTATATATATACATATATATGTTTTTATATATATAGTCACTTATACAATAATCTTCTTATCATTATATAGCATTAATTTCCTTTGTTCATGTATTATATACATATGTTATATATATATAATTATAAATTTTTATATTACCCATACCACCATATATTGTATTATCCTCTTAATATACAATATAATCCTTATATATATATAATATAATATACATATACTTACATTATGTATATAGCTTGTTACCATATATCTTAATGACATAATAACTTTGCTATATCTTTAATATTCCTCAATTGGTCACGCATAGCAAGACTATTCTTCTAATACTTTTGTTTATTACAACATAGCCCTAAATGTCATAAAATGTTTACAATTTAATTCCTTATACTTGTATAACCTATAGTTTTCATCCCTTAATTATTTACTCCAAAATTCCACTTCCAACTTCTTCCAACTTCCAAACATAACTTATATTTCCTCAAATTCAAATTCCTACCCAGAACTTTTGGTAATTACATTATGACCACAAATATTTTCTAGTCTTTACACTTTACCACTAATTACATTTATCTTATAATTTTAATCCTTACTTCAATAAACTCCAATCCCCCCTATATTTTCAGTAATTATCACCAGGCCACCATTCTAATTTTAAGCCCACACCCCATATTTATGCTTTGACCCCATAAGTTTTACAACTTTAACAATTATGTTATTGTTCTTATTTAACCTATAGTTTTAACTCCTTTATTTATATAATTCCAAACTCACCCCTTAATTTTTGAAAATTCTCTTACACAACCCATGTCCATTCAGTTTTAATTTATATCTTCCTTTAATTACAATTTCACCCCACAATTTTTATAATCTTTATAATCATATTATATTTCTTGTTTGATTTCGTATTTCATCATTTCTTTCTCCATGTTGGTCAACACTTGACCACCTTTAGCCTTGACCTTATTTATTCTTAAGTACCCATAACTTATAATATTTACGGTTTGGTCCCCATAATTTCCTAATTTTTGCATTTAACTCTAAAACTTTACTTTAACTTATAATTGTTATTCCTTTTCAAACCAGCCCTATGTTTCCGACTTATTTATAGCCCAACACCCCATATTTTATTTTCTTTACATTTAACAACCTCTCTTTAGGCTCAAGTTTATTAAATCATTAGCTAAACTTATAATTCATTTTAAAGTTAAATCTTGTACTTAATTGTACCAAACACTTCCTTAACTCTTTAATAGTTTTCCCCAGTCCTCCAAATATATTAAATTACCCAAAGACCCCTAAATTTCATCACATAACACCAAATTTTATAACCTACGCTTTTATAGCATTTTATGTTACCAAACCTTATAATTTAAAGCCTAAACAATTGGCTATAATATAAACGTTAACATAAGCTTTAGATGTATTAAAAATACACATAGACTATAGTTTATTCTCGGTTTTTTCAGTTCATACTCCAATGTTTTCCGAAATTACATTCTTACCACATAACCTTAATTAACTTTAGCAAATATCCTAACACATGTTTATACACATACTTAGGTCATTATAGACCATTTAAACCAGCACACTCTTGCCTATATTCAGTTCAAAACCTAAAGTTTCCACAATTTCCATTTTAACCCCTTTAACTTAACGTTTTGTACATTAATCACCACTTAACTTAGTCCAAAGTTAGTATGTTGAGTTATATTCATTCCTAGGTCAGAATAACCCATTTTACAGCCCTTAAATTCAGCCATAATTTATTATCAACATTAATAACTTAAAAAACATCAAAATAAGCATTAAGGATGAAATATTAACCTTAAGCTCAAACACTTGTTTCCAACCTTTGAAACTCTTGGCCCTGACCACAGTAAGGGAGAAAGATCACTCTTTGTACAAAAACAAGAGTTAAACCATAATTTCAAGCTTTGAAGTTAGGTTTAAAGCTTACCCTTGCTTTAATGTAGTTTTCCTTATTTTTTGGCACTTGATTTCAGAGCCACACAATTCCTTGATGGGCTTCATTTTCGGTGATGAAAAGAAGATAAAAAGAGCAAGGTTCAAGCCTTTAACAAGATCAATTGAAAGGAACTAGCTCAAAGCACATTGTAAGTGCTAGAAAAGTAATGTTATCTTAAACACTCCTTAAGGAGTTTTATGCCCATGATTGTTTCTAGGATCAAGGATCTGATTGAAGCTTGATAAACACAAGAGAAGATGTAGAAGAAATATCTAGATGATTTAGGGTTTCGGCCAGCACATGAAGGAAAGGAAAAATGGTGCTTTAAGGCTTATTTTCTTACCTTAAGCTTGAATACACGCTGGGTAGCTATAAACCTTTGATATCCATGGTTTTTTCTTGAAGGATGGCTGATATTTGACAGTTTATAACCAAGAAGATGATGAAAAGTGAGCCTCTTCGCCGAATGACGAAGAAAAGGAAGAGTTAAGGCTTAAACTTGTATCTTAGGTAAGTGTTTGGCTAAGTGTGATTTGTGTGCTGCCATAGAAGCTTGTAATGAAGCATGAGGAGGCTGATTAAGAGAGGGAGCTCAGAATCAAAGGGGAGAGAGGGCAAGAGTAATGCTGAAGTGTTTAATGAAGTGTAAGAAAAGTAAGGCTTTAAGTTAAAGTAGTCTTGCTTTTAAGAAGAAAACATTAACTAGATAAGTGAGTCACCAAGGAATTCCGGCCCCCTTCTTAGAAATTTATCTAGGTGGGTTTAACTATAGACCAAGTCAAATGAGAATAAGGCATTGTTTGGCACTATTCACATATTGGTGCACATTTCTGATTTTTTTTGTTTTTCTTAATTAAGCTTCCCCAGGTTGTACATTATGGTTAATTAGTCCCCTATGATGTACACAAGGCTTAATTTCTAGACAATTTCATAAAAATGTATTTTAAGGAGTCTTAAGGCTCCTTTTTGTGTTATAACACATTTTATGACTTGGTTTTCTTTGGTTATTGTTTGATCTTGTTCATACCTTAGATATGAGGTTTAGAAATCCACTTTGGCCCCTAATTGAGGTTACACAATCCCTTAGGTTTCTTAAAGCACATTTTTCCTTAAGTGATGTTAAAGGACATTTTTGCTTATATATGATCTTAGATTGTTCCTCAATGATCTTTAGGCATATTTTATCCTTATTAATCAATAACTAACCATTGACACCTCTTTCATTTATTTAATTCATTATTAATTAATGTAATTAAGGTTTGGGGTATTTCATCTGTATTTTTGAGTTTTTAAACATTTTTATAGGAATTAAATGTAAAAAATAAACTAACCTAAATTAGGGTTTTGGGAGCCGAATTAGGTCAAAATTCATTGTCGTCCATGACCACGCACCTAGTGTTTGTGACCATGGACCCTAATCTATTAAATTAATCAAGAAATTCAAAATTTTGCAAAAAAATGAAAGTTTTTGGGCGTCCAGGGCCACAGACATAGTGTCTGTGGGACCAGAGATGGCCTAATTTTTGAAAAATATGATTCCCGCCACCGCCCATGGGCTTTCTGTGGCTTCAGACAGGGCATCCAGGACCCAAGATGTGGCATCCGTGGGTGCAGACAACCACTACACGACGGCGTTCATCGTATTTCTGATGGTTTTTGGCTCACATATAGATGTGTAGCCTGAGAAATTCTAAACATGTTAGTGAGGAAAAGTTTTCAAATTGACCTCGAATTTAATACGAAACTTAGAACACAAGTAAACATACAGAGAGTTAAGAAAACTCAGAAACACAAAATATCGAGGTTGATTTTTGGCTAAGAAGATGTGACGTATGTGTGAAGTTTACAGATTTAAGAATTGGAAGTTTCTAACATCTGCTTTAAAAGCTCTAAGAGGTTGTCCTTGTATGAAGGGATTCTTTGATCAACTTATTGATGGGCCTTTGATAGGGAAGTGACTCCAAACATCTGATGATTCTTAAGTCAAGCACCTTTAGTTTTGATGATAGTAAACCTGTGGTGTTTATCTAACATGTTTTTCAACCTTATCATTCAGATAAACTGTTGAATAAGTGGCTTAGCACGTAAGGTTGCAAGCGCACTCAACCTACAACATGTGCCCAACCAGTCGGGCACATGTCTGTGAGAGCTCCGGAGAACTTCTAGTAACACACAGATAGTTAAGAACCACATTGTCACATATCTCATTTTGATACCCCGGATCTAGAAATCGTGATTAAATTACTCTAATATGATTATTAAAGGCCTAATGGTGCCTAAAGAGTATTGGTAAAGAGAATAAAACCAAAAGAAAAGAGAAAATGCGTAAAACGCGAAAAACGCTAAAACACATTAAATAAGTATAAGAGATAAATGATCTCGTTAGGGTCCGAGATGGATTCCTAAGGCTCAGTTAGGCCTAATTAGTATACGGGAGTGATTCCCGAAGAAAACGGATCCAAATAATGGATTAAAACGGTAACGGAGTTTTAAAGCACGTTTTTCGAGAAAACCCGAAAATGTGACTTTATGTGGTCAAACGGACCCGTAAAAATTATGGTTGACTATATAACTATAATTAAGTATTAATGGGAGTTTAATAACCATTAAAAATAAAGAAACGAGGAAAATCCGAAAAATGGGCCCGGTTAATGAATAGTGCCAAACCGGGTAAAATAACGAGCGTTTTCTGTCAAAAACCGAAAAACGCTCTAGCTCACACATATAAGTGGGGCCGATTTTAATTAGTATACACACACACATGTAATTAGCTTGTTAGCTTATTAAGTCGCTAGATGACAAAGAAATAAAGTAAAGAGGGGAATAGTAAAATGAGATATTAATACTCTCACCTCCTTTTCTCCCTCTCACTTACGACTCCCCAGCCCCTCTCTGTATTCTCTTCTTCCTCTGAGTCTCCATTTCCGATTTGAAGAAGGGCAAGCAGGCCCATCTTCAATTCCCATTTCCTTGCTCATTTCTCCACCAAATCACACAAAAATAGTACCGTTGAATTCCTCTCGGTGAGAGCTTCGTTTACCACCCAACAAAATCTTGATATCTCCATCTTCACTTCCATGAATGTTGGGCCTTTTGAAGCTTGAAGGGCTGATTTTAACTCTCCTTTACCTCCTTGATGCCTTAAGGTAATTAGAAGCAAGAGTTTTGCTCATTTCTAGCTTGTTCTTGTAATTTGGGAAAATTTCCCCACGTTGAAAATTTCCTCCATTTCAGCCGGTTGCACCTTGCCCTTGTGGAGTATTGGAAATGCCCTCATTTGATTGCCAAGCTCTCCTTTTGAATACTCTAAGGTAATATCTAAGCTAGAGCCTAAAAACTAGTTCTTGTAATACTAGTTTTCGTGTGGAAAAAATTGAATTAATAGGCTTGAAATGTGTGTATGGGGATATGATTGTAGATGGCAATCTAGACCCCCCTTGTGTGTTGTGAAAACAAGAAGAGAAAGAGGGAGCAAAAGAAAGAGGAAGAAGAGAAGGAAAAACCGAAAACTAACAAGGTAATGAGCTCACCTTGAGTTAGTTTTGTTTGCTTGCAAAACATATTTTTAGTGTGGAATTAATGGTCTTGATTTAGTGTAGTTAAGATACTACAATTTGAATGAGAAATGAAGATGTTTAATGTTGTTTAAGTGTGAGAAATAAGCTTGGGAACTAAGCTAGTTTTTATGTGTGAATAAATGGGAATTTGATGTGGTTTTTGATGTCTAAACCAAACAGGGGAGAAGAAGTGTTTGTGAGCATATTTGGTGTGGTGAGAATGCATAGAAAGTAGCCAAGTGCTGTCAAAATTGCCTAGGAGAGTATGAACATGAGTGTTTCATTTAATGGAAGAAACTAGGTGTGTTTAGTGAGTGGTTAATGGTTGAAAACCAAACTAAGAAGAAGAGGGTGTTAGGTGTAAAAATAATGTCATATGAGTGCTGGGAATGGCATTAAAGATGGAGGTTTGAATGGTAAGAAGAGGGTTCCAAAATCTGTTACAAGAAGTAAAAGAACAAGAAAACTAGTTGTGAAATATAAGTGAATTTGAGTGAAATAATCAAGAGATAGTGAGAGGACTTGATGATTTGTTAAGGTGGTTTAGATGATTAATGAGAGGCTAAAACGTGTAGATTATGTGTGGGGAAGATTAGAGAATTAAAGGGTGAAAGAATGAGGTTGTAACAGATTTGGAAAAAATGCCAAATCTGTCAAAATTGCAGCAGGGTCCGGGACTAGGTCTAGGACCATGTTCCGGACCACCCCCTAAAATACCCCCGAGTGTTTTTCAGTTTGATAGGTCCTGGACTTAAGTCCTGCCCATGTCCCGGACCACCCCTTAAATAATAGCCGAGGATAGAAGTCTGCACCTGGTCCGGGACTAGAGATATGGACAAGGTCCCGAACCATATTGAAATTCATGCCGAGAGTTCGAGTGCAGGTTTGGTCCGGGACTTAAGAGATGTATAAGGTCCCGGACCACTTCAAAAATATGGCCGAGAGTTAAGACCAGCATTGGTCCGGGACTTAAGGTAGGGATTAAGTCTCGGACCACCCCCAGAATCCTACATAAAGTGTTTTAAAGGAATATAATTATGGGGGTTAGAATGTTAATGATGTTATAAGATGTTAAGGCCTTGTTTGGTGACATGTAAAGGCCCTAGGAAGTGGAAGAAAGTGTTAGAAGTGATTGAGAAGTGAGAACTCAAGTTAACAAGAGTAAAACCGTGATAACGGGATAACGGGGTATGTACGGGAGTAGCATTTTATTATGTACCGTATGAGCCTAGTATTAATAATAATGTTTGAAACATTATCAGAGAATCGTGCGTGACCCGAGCATGGTGAGATGACACGGTAAAAGTAAAAACCCCGGTGAAAGGTATGATTTTCTCATACTCCGCGTGCTAACCGAGATACGTTGATTTGTGTGTTTGTGTGCCGGCTTTATCAAGACTAAAGCATGAAAATAATCCCTTGTTTGATTATGTATGTCATGTTGTATGTTGAATTAGCTAACATACTTGTATGCCTGTGTGGTCTAACATAGAGTAAAGACCGACTCATAGTGAGTAATGTTTGGCTAGAGACCCATAGATCGGGTCGATGCTTGTGATATCGAAAACGTGCAAACACACAAACTATCCGTTAAAGTATAACGAAAACGCAAACATATGAACTCTCTAGAATGTGAGGAGAAGTACTGGTTGAGTTAATACCCGATAACGGTTAGAAACCATATTGAAACAATCCACGAAACAAATGAGAGTGGAAAGTTAAGGGAACCTCCTTCAAGGGGATTAAAGATAGTTCGAAGATGTGAACTAGTAAAGAAGGTAAATGAGACCTAAGGGATTAGTAGCTCCCTTGAGACATGGTCGACCTCCTATATGAGGATTTTACCAATTTAAGATAATAACCGAAAGTATGAGTAAGTGGAATGTATGAGAAACTCTTAAAACCTGAGATTAACCGAACTTAAGTAATGTTCCCAAAGTCATTAGAAACATCGAGAGTGATGCTTCTAGACTAATATACATACTATTATTATAACTCCGTGAGAGGAGTGTATGGGAATGAGAGTAGTCAGACCTATGTAAAAGAGTTAGGAACTAAGAGAGAGAGTTCCATGAGCTAGTTGAACCTTCCCACCATGCTAGACCAGAGTAGGGTCGAAACCGGGGAAGTAAGACTATGCTCGAGAGCCATGAGTTTTGGCCTAAGTATGTATTAAGAGTAACAAGCGTGACGTAGGAGACCTGTAGTGTCTCGAGAATCTATAAGAGCTTGAGTATAAATAACCCAAGAGTGTGGGAGATAATGAGTATAAGTAACCCGAGAGAATGGGTGAGTATAGTACGAGTAGCCCAAGAGAATGGGTGTGTATATGAATACGTAACCCGAGAGAGCGGGTGAGATATTGAATAAGTAAACAAGGCATAGTGAGGTATAACCCTCATGACCTAAGAGTAACTGATACAACTAACAACCTTGTTATGTTAGTTAGGAATTGTGTTCCGTGAATGGATGTAGATTCCTTGAGTAATATACATATTTATTGTATTGCTATGATGCATGTTGTTTGACTAAATGAACTCCATGTATATCCGACAAAGTAGTCGGCGTACCCCAGTTAGCGCTCGGGGTATGCGAATTTCATATGCAGCGTTAAGCTGAGCCCCTAGGGGCAACGTTTTTATTTTGCAGGTACACCGAAGATGTTACTGTTCGAGAGTAGGACGGGGTCGGTGGGTTGCATGGGTAGTTAGATTTAATTACTTACGTATTGAAAGAGGTGTAAGACCGAATATGTTGTCAGCATCCATATATTGTAGACTCGGTATAGTAAAGAAGCAAATTGAGTACTGTATTTGTATTGTGTATTCGGTTGTTCCAGTTCATCAGACCGTTACTCTATGTGGAAATAAGCCTGGTTAGCCATATGGGTGGCTAACGGCGTTGCATCACCCTCTGTTGTATTTAGAGTTCCGCTGCGAGTCTATTGGTAATTGTGACAGTTTAAGAGGAAATGGCATGATTAGCAGATGGGGTGTTACAAAAATGGTATCAGAGCGAAGTATCGCTCTGATGACTGGAAATACCGAGCTTAGGAATACCGAGTTAGGAATCAGAGACTTAGGGCTAAGGGTTGAGTGGTAGCGTGAGAGATGCGCTAGTTAGGAACTTCCAGTATGATCAGGATACCTACAATACCAGACCCGCC
Source organism: Limonium bicolor (assembly GCA_023374045.1). NCBI lineage: Eukaryota > Viridiplantae > Streptophyta > Magnoliopsida > Caryophyllales > Plumbaginaceae > Limonium > Limonium bicolor. The sequence goes on from CM041782.1 coordinate 50,172,385, forward strand.
CTCCACAACCCCCGTATTAAAAGTTTAGGAAAGAACGCCAGAGAGACGGGGAATTACCACACTCAATGACGGATGTCGAGACCTCCTAGTCCAAGGAGACCGGAATCTGCGGCGGCATGGGGCGACATGCCTAGCAGTCGCGAGAACCCAGCTGGCCGAGCAGCAGCAGGAAGGAAAGCACCACCTGTGCGACAAGGCGGATTCTTGAGAAATAACAAGAACCGGGACACAAGTCTACGGACCGCTATAGTTAAATAATACCACAAACGGTATATTGACCGCCTAAGAATCTAGTCAGAAGTAGATACACCCACCCAGCCACACCCAAGAGGTTGAAATACTTAACTGATATAGCTTAGATAGCTACAAGCAAACTACGGGATATACCCGAATGGGACTACAAAAGTAGTGCCTAAATGACTTAACCTCTGTAACCACAATAAAGACGTGGGAACGAGCAACGAGGTAGAGCATAGAACCAAGTAATTAAGGAACTCCGACAGTGGAGAAGCACCTAAATGATTGACAGTCATGTCAAGATGTATGAGAAGCAGCTCTAAGGAGTAGTTATCTAACTAGAGGATTAAGGAAGAGCCAATAAGGCTACCAAATACAATGTGAACAATACCTAAATCCGTACAAGTTATCCTAAAAACCGCCTGTACCGCGCACTTGCCTCGGCAAGTGCAGTAATAACTGGACAGTGAAGAGGAACGTTAACAAGCAAGAAGTACTTAACAGAGTACCAAGATGGCGAGAGAAGCCAAGATGCTAAACAAGAAATTGTTAGGATAAACTATATACATAAAAAGAATGAAATAAATTAATAACTAATCCTAAAAACTCTACTACGGGTAGCAAAATAAAACCCGGTCGGAGTATAGTGTAAATATATTACGACCGAGAGTATCGAACCCAAGGGACTTATAGAAAACTAGTCCTAATCCGGTAATAACCTATTCTAAGACAAGGGGGGAAATTGAAATATTTTCTAATCCTAATCAAAACTAACTAAACTAAGTGGTAATTACAATGAAATTATCCTTGATCCAGGGTGTAAAACCATCTAGGTATCAATATGAACTCGAAACATAAACACAAGCCTTCGAATTAACCAACAACTGAACACGCCGGGTGTCCTGCCGGATACCACTTGCACGGCATATTCAAAGACATTGAATACGCCGGACATTGGCCACCCGGCAGTGCGTCCGGCATAGTCATAATGCATATTCTTTCTCCAGTTTCCGAGTAGAAAACAGAAGAGTCACTACCTATTAACAATCCGAGCATATATCATGCCACGAAATGAACAAAGTAATGGGAAATGTGGGTTAATCTTCACTCTCACTACTAACTCTTAATTCATAAGAAGAGAGTAGGAAGACCATTAAGAGAGTCTAACCTATCTTACTTGGGACTTGTCTTCCACAAGTAAGAATTGCATGAAGAGAAAAAGAGATCAACCTATTCTCTTTCAATAAGAACCTTACTCAAAATAAACTTGAAATTATATTAAGAAGAACACATTGTTTTACAAAGAGAGTTTCATTCCCTAACCAAGAACTAACAAGGAATTTCCTACTCCACATCCACACAAATCAAGAGAGAGAATACACGGGAGATAAGAAGATTGGATGTAGCCTTAACCCGCCATGGATTCTTCTCTTCGCGTGGAAAGTTGCATAGAACTTCCTTGGACACCAACACCTTGGAGGAGTGCGGAAATTGAGATGTGAATGGAGTGTATAGGGGTGTTGAAGTGTGTTCAATTGTTGCCTTCCTCGGCCTATTTATAGGCATCAAATGTGTCGTTGCCGGGCGTAGTGCCGGATCACCAGTAGCCGGCACACGTGATAAATGCGCCCAACTGTTAACGGTCAAACCGTCAATTCACGCGAAACAGTGCATATGCCAGGTAGAAGATACCCGGCATCACACCCGGCATCATCCTTTTCACCAACGGTCAATAACTGCTATCGCTTGGTCAACCGTGGCGTCTCTTCACTTATGCCGGATGGAATCTACCCGGCATTAGGTCCGGCAAGGCCTCTTTTCTGTTCTGTACTTATGCCGTGCAGAAACAACCCGGCATGGAGTCCGGCTTCAACTGAACTTTTGCCTAGAAAATCATTCCTTGCACAGAAAACTCATAAAAACATAAGTCTGTACAAATATTATATTTTAACACATAATAAGCATATATAACATATATTTAACCTTATTTAGATAAATATAATACTAAATCTAATGCATAAAATATGAAAAGTCTGCGGCTTATCACAAGACAGCACCACAAACCTTAAGAATTGTGAAACGAAACCTTGAAAAGGCCTAACGGCCTGATCATTGTATAAGAACATACCAGTCAGCGAGAAGCTGGACTCGGTAAGGAGCAGTCGGCATTGAAAGGCCATGGAGAATTTACTTTCAAAACTCAAACTTTTCTTTCATAATATAAAAATTTCCAAAAACCCCCAAATTTTAAAACCAAAACCAGAAGAACCACGGCAAGTTATCATAGAATGATACAAGAGGAGTTGACAAAAGAATACTTCACCTGTGTGTGTGATCGACACTACAGTGTACTAAACGAGACATGGGACGACCGCACTCCGAAGAATCTTGCGGGCCTGACAGACCAGTTATGAGTTAGTCGGGTAAGTGGTAACGTATCAATAAGATACTCCATGTATGTATACAAGTAGAGTACGGAACACGGGAAGTAGCCCACTCCATACTACGGACGAAAGAACCAATCCAAACCAAGATATTTGGACACCTCGAATGATCGAAGAACACAAAGAAGTTTACGAAGCTAAAGGAGTCTAGAAACCAGTAAGGTGACGGACCTAAGGGTGTAGCGTGGATAGGTGCAAGAAGCACAGAGTATTAAGTATAGACATTGGATATGTCCCAGAAATCAAGAAGGAAATACCTAATAATTGGAATGAACACCAGTGTAAGCAATATGATGAATGCCTTAAATGATCATATCAATGTTGATAAACGGGATAGAATCCCCACAACATACCTCATTGAGGAGAATAACGACCTGACCAAGGAGTTAAAGGAAAAAGAATCAACGATCTACCCAATAACGGGAGACGTCACAACCCAAAATGGGATAATTCAAGTATATAACCGCAAGGCGGGGTAAGGAAATGAACATACCCGTGAGTTCAAGCCAAATGTAATGGCACAACTCAGTGACACCCAGGAGCAATCCGTGAGGGTGCCGAAGTCAACAGCAGTTGAACGAAGTATCGTGTTGAGAACACAAGTGTTAAAGTGAACACTCGGGTAGAACCCGAAGGGATCCCACATGAAACGGGATACCCTAAATTGCCAAAGGGCCTTCGTGTACAGAAGCGAGATGGGGCAACCATATCAAAGAGCCCAGCAATACCTCCAAATCATATAATGGTGTACGGAGGAGCAGACATTGTATAAACAGCCGCACAGAGCATGGCTCGTGGCAATGAGGTGGGTAACCAGAAAACCAACTACAATGTGTAGATCCAAACATTGCAAACCTATGCATAAAGGCATAAGAAGAAATAGTGGAAAATGAACCACTACTTTAGAGTGGGGATACCACTTGTTATTGTGGGGCCTATGGAGTGACAATTGCGTGAATCCTCCAGAGAAGGGCTACCACATAAGAATGTAATGCGAAACCACTAGAGCGGCGTGGTGATACTTGAGCATGTGTTTGTTGCCAAGGAGTAATGCGAACAGAGATAGAATGTAAGGAAGCTTTGATAGCGGTGGAAAGAAACCGAGAGAGTAATCAGTTAAGTAGTAAACACAGTATGTGTGCAATATGAACTACAGAGTAAGAAGTGCGCAAGTGCGTAGAGAGAGTTAACGAATACCGTATTTGTTGAGCCATGTGAATGGCAAGCCATAGTGTAAATGGCGAGAACACCTAGGCGGAAGCTAAAGTAGTAGTGGATGCCACGAAAATGAGTAAGATCATGGTACGCAGCAAGCGACCGTTGTAAGAGTATAGCCAGATAATGATATGGAGCCTATGAGTAAAAAAAATGGGAAAGGAGACATCTTCATTCCTATCTCATGGGTGATTTACTGCCAAGCGTTTACGCTTCTGCACTCTGTATGACTGAGTGTTTTGGTATTGCATTTGTGCGGTAATGATCTTATGGGATAGCTAGGAACTTGAGAAATGTCAACGAAGCCTGTTGAGCGAGAATCTAGAGAGATAACCGTGCGGCTGTTGGCCAAAGATGCACAAAGAATGTGGGCTGTAACCCACAAGTCCCAGGACCAATGAATGGTAAATGTAGAGTAGTAGGAATGAGGAATTCTTGTACTGAAACAAGTGAACAAACATAATTGAGAAGCACTATCAAACGAGGAAGCACTACATACTTAGTAGTAGCTTGACCTCAACTGACAACAAGTCGGGAAAAGTAAGTGAATAATCACAAAGGTATACAGAGTTATACGAATTAGATACCTAGCGACTCTATAACTCATCGAATTCGCATAAGGTAAGAGATACCTAGCGACGATTGAGAACCCTTATTCCCAAGACACAAAGGGATTAAAGGGAGTGGATTAATACATTGTGAATACCAAAGGGCGAATTAAGCTCTAATTATCAGGTCACGCAGCAAAAGCGAGTGGACCGTAATTCAAGGCTGCCAATGTGAGTAAATGGCTAATCATAAACGCCTTGAAGCCTTAGAGGCTAGAACCGAACCCGGTTAGGAATTAAGTAACCACATCGAAGTTAAAGTACTTCATGATGCCCTTGTTAGTGAACCAATGTTCAGTGATAACATATGGTCGTTTACGCGGGCGTAACCCCTTTTAAGGGGGTAGGGCGAGAAACCGCTTAGAGTATGTTTTACGTATAGATGCGTAAACTACTATGTGCATAGCACAAAGAAAATTGCTTTGATGTTTGGAACTCATGTTATATAAACATGTGCACCCATTCATTGTGTAATTATGATTATCGTGCATGAGAGATGCAAGTAACGAGTATATAATACTTATGAAAAAGGAGTAGAGAGACTCCTGGGGAATGAGAATCCCTATAGTATATGTCTAGTGAGATTAGACATGAGACATAATGAGTATGAATCGGTATGAAACCGATGTGTAACCTTGTAGGGAGTGAGTTCCCTAAGTGATATTATTAAAGAATGATTGATGGAGTGAGTTCCATCCTTTGGAGTTGTATGTGTTATGTTTTAAATTGAGTAACAATCTGACTAATGAGACCATAAGTATGTAATGCCTAGGCAAGGTAAGTGAAACAAATAGAGGATAATGGATGACTTAAGTTCCATAACTAAGAGATAAGTTGAAATGAGTTGGGTTATGAATACGACTAGAAAGAGTCAAAGATAGAAAACAAAAATGTTTGACTATCTGATTGTTTGAAACTGACGGGGAGGTGGAACTTGATCTGCTAGCGATCAAGGGAAACTGAACACAAATTGGAGTAGAAGGATAGTTCAACACTGATGCTGATCACATCAGGGTTGGATTATTCTTGAAGCTCCCTATAGGTGGTCACAAGTAATCACGCTAAGAAAAGAGGCAGCTACCATAAATTGGACTTGAAGTTGTGTGATGTTTTAAAAAGAATTTTCAAACAGAATTTGGAAAAGGATTTTCTTCAAGTATGAAGATGGAAACAAAAACTGGTTTTGAAACCGCTATCACCCGCTGATGGCTGTGGCCTTAAGTCTTGATGACCGGTAGAACGGTGGGCGTGTATTAGTTTTGAAACCATGTCACCGTACGTGCGGCTGTAACACCCCAACTATAACCGTACACTTAACATCAAACTACAGCGGAAAACTTAACTCAACACATTACTTAATTCAATGGTGTTACACGCCGTTAGCCACCCACGTGGCTAACAAGGCTAATACATATATATTGTATCGGTCTGATGGACTAGATTCCCGAGCAGCTACACGCGACTATCCCTTTCCATTAACAACAACCATTATACATATACATTCCAACTGTATCGAGTTTTTACCAACTAATGCCGATCACAATTTCGGTCTTACTACACCTACTGTACATACACAACTTAAACGACTACCCATGTACAACGACTACCCCGTCCTACTCTCGAACGGCTTCCAGCTCCTTGTACCTGAGATAGGAAAAAGAGAGAAAGGGTGGCCCCCCAGGGGCTCACCACCTTTGCTCGTATGGTAATCCCGCATCCCGCATGCTACCGGGCCACGCACAACTAATTGTCGTCTTAGCATGCGGTTGATTATATTTGAATCATGCATGTAAACTATAAACACATAACACATATTCCACCACAATGGGCTCAACAAACAGATAACACATCCTTACTTGATAAGCCACTCATTGTGTTCATAAACCCTAGAGGGTTCTCCTCTAGTGGAGCTACTTCCTTAATAGACGACACTTACCCATTAATCGGGTTAGCCTTAAACGCCTCTTATCACAAACTGGGATTCATATCCTTGATCCACATACTCCACGTTTCACAACATATAACATACACCACATAACAACACTTTTCACGTTTCAACATGCACATAACGACATCGCAATGGGAATTGCAGTACAATAATAACACATAACATAACGGGAACGGTTCTCTTAGGAACCGACCCAAACATAGTTAATTCACTTATGAGCCTAGAGAATGATGTCACCCTCATGATAAACTCATTATACAACACTCATTACCGTCCTAATAGTCGGACGAGTAACTTAAGTTAAGATGGTTCGGATATGGTGAGCCGAACACACCACATAAACACATGTTCCCCCTAAACCGATCATAAGTCAGAATAGCTAAGCTTTGGAGTAAGCTAATGGGAGATCGTGACCCGTGAGTGAAACAACCATAACAGAGAGGAGGGTAAGGCTAAAAAGGATACCCACTCCCAAACAACGCGCGACCGGCCTAACCGGATTCCTCACCCCCGTTAGTGCATATTTACTTGTAGGTAAGTAGTTAGAGCCCCACTATGGAATCTATCACATCCACACACCAAGAAGGTATTTCGACTGGGTTAAACACACGAGGGAGGTCCATACATTCACACACAACATCACACAATTAACTCACGCATAGCCGTGGTTAGAACGTCCCATGGTTCGAGTCGTTAAATTCCGAATACCGATCTCTCATGTGATCCTAGACTCAGTTTGCTAAGTTTAACACTTTTATAGGATCGGGTAGCTGACTCAAACCAACTCAAGGTGTGAGTCTAAGAGTTGGTTTGACTCAATCGGTCTTTGAAAGTAAGAAACACTCTGTGATGTAGAGGCACTCAATCGAACTTCGTATGTGACAACACTTGAGACGTAGAAACACTTAGCCGAACTAAGTGCGCGGAAGCAGTTGCTCAAGGTAGTGAAGTAAGATAGACTTAGCGGAGCTAAATGGATTAACACTCGAAAGGTGGAGGACTCTGTCGAACTCAGCAGGATACACAATATAAGTTATTTTATTTCCTGGTCAAAACAAAACAACTTATAATGCCCACTCAGTAGATGAGATCTACTTCGTGGTTTTCACTCACTCACCCAATACAATCTCTGATCAGCTCAATGATAAGTGTAGTGAAAACTAGGTCCTACCTAGAAAGACTCTATCGATATGCACAAACGAATCTAGTACTTCTCTCTCTCTTTTTCTCTCTCTAAAATAGGCAAAGCTTTCTCTAAACAAATGCTCTGAATGATTCTCTTTGGAAAGCTGCAATGAGAAACGAAATGACAACTCTCTTATATAGTGGAGCCGGTGAGGGAGTCTGCTTCCGAAATTTCTGCCATCTGAACGTTGTAGTTGCTTAAAATTCGGTCCTAACTTCTTTATGAACGTTGCTAAGCCTTGGCCCTTAATTTTCGGACAATTACCAATCCATTGGACGACTTGGCAACGTTCAATTATGACTTTCACGTCTGATGTAGTAGACTGACTCTGTCAGTTCCGAAATTTCAGGAACCAATGACTCTTTCCTTGAATTTCGGAAGCTGGAGCCATATTTCGGAAGCTGAAGCCAAGTCTTCTGATTAGTGCCATGTTGAGAGAATTTTGGTCCAAGTCTGAACGTTGATGACCGTTGTAAGTCAATGTAGTTGCTGTACTTGCTCCTTAATTTTCGCAACTGACCGACAGACTCCTCGAATTACCAGAAAGTCAAGGCTTTGGATTTTGCTCACATTTTGCATGAATTTCGGCCCAAGGATGATAGTTGATGACTGTTATGGTTTAGTGGACGTTGCTCCTTGAATTTCGTTACTGATTGATGAATTCACATGGATGGACTCTCTCGCTCTTTCGGTAAGGACAGAGACTCATTCGATCTTTCAAGGTTGACAGACTCTGTCTTGTTTTGAGAAGTGTGATTGACTCGTTTGATCTGGTTGACTATCTCAGCAACACCTTCATACTCCAACAGTTTCCCCCTTGTTGCTGATGATAGCAAAACTCTTTTTGTGAATCCCGAATGAGTCAATCTGCAAAACAAGACAAGGGAAAAAAGTATTTTGGGGAACCGACCCTGTCCAAGTTCCCCCTTAATCACAGCATAGATTGAGTAACTCTTGTTAGAGTTCCCCCTGAATCGATGAGTACAATTTGGCAAACCACAACCTACTAAGAGAGATTGGAAAAGGGAATATATGACTAAGTTAAGAAAACTGCAACCAACATGATCTAGTACCAACAGAGTAAAAACGAAACAGAATATCCAAACTTCACCTAAGACCTAGTCGCACAGAGACAGAGTCAATCCAGAACATAACCAGAGTGACTCGTTCGTGAGAGACGGGATTCACTACTTCCCCCTTTTTGCTGTCATCAGTAAGGGAAGTTTGCAACAGAGTCTAAGTCAATCCGTACATTAAAAAACAAATAGACTGTATCCATAACGCAAACATACTCATGGACGACAAGGGGCAAGAAGTATTGTCATATTCCACAAACCTTTCATTGCCACATACTCATAACTTGTAATGATCCCTGTTGCATTGCATTGTATTTTTGAAGACTTTATAGCTCTATATTTGCAATGCATAGATATTTAACAAGTTTGAGCACACAGGGACTGTCTCCATCCCCCAGACTTTTCTCTCCACCCATGTAACAGCTTTGGGCCAACTTTCCCAGGTTTCGCATCCTTAGGAAGTTAGGTGATAAAGCACCCTTAAAGGCTTAATAACCGAGTGGACGAGGTCCGTTTTGGTTCAGGAGAAACAAGTTAGCGGAGTACCTTGCCTTTGTCCTCTCTCCTTTTTTTTGAAATCGAAAAGGGACACAAAGACAGACAAGTCTATCAATATGAGAACACGGATTGACTCAAACAGTATGCAAACAACACCTACTAATTATACCAAAGAAGGAGAGAGACTACCGTCTTACGTTGATTGAGTCATTAATTGTTGAACGGAGTGCCTCGAATCTGGTGGTAGGAAGAGGCTTGGCAAAGATATCTGCTAGCTGATCCTCTATTGGAACAAAGTCAAGTTGAATTAGCCTTTTCTCGACACAGTCCTTCAAGAAATGGAAAATATTTCAATGTGTTGGTTCTCGAATATGGTTTCCAGAGATTTTACATGTGCAATTGTTATCACAGAAAATACCAATTTGATCTCGGCAAAATTTTGCTTTGTAGAGGGCCAAGAGACTAAGCATGGACCAAGGAATTGTGCATTGCTAGATGCACTCTTTCGATCATAGAGGGAATATGTCCAATCAGAATCACTAAAACCAGATAAAATAATATAAGGGAACGAATGTACCATAGATGAAGTTGACTGGTTCCTTTTAAGTATCGAAAGATTCGCTTGACCACCTTGAGATGGGACTGTTTGGGTGCTGCTTGAAAGCGAGCACATAGACAGACTTGGTCGTCAAAATGTATGGCATTTAGACACTTCTTGTGTGTATTTCCTTCTTTACGTCCTGTGGTTCTAGAGATTCTGTACGTTCATCAAAAACTTTGCAAACGACATATGAGAGAAGTACTAAATTGAATCTTTCACAAATTTGAAAAATGCTTAACAGACTAGGTTGAAGTCCAGTGACCAGATGGACTCCATCTACCTTAAACTTGGAGGGGTTACCTATGGTGCCAACTCCCATGATTTCACCTTGGTTGTTGTTTCCAAAGGTGACCTTACCTCCTTTGTAGGATGAAAGCGAGCTGAATTTGTCAGGATTTCCAGTTGTGGAGCACCCTCTGTCCAAGTACACATAGTCCATCTCCACGCTCGCTTCCACCTGCAAAAAAAAATCACTTGGTACTTTTGGGAACCCAAATATACTTGGGTCCCCTTTTTGAACCAGATTTTTTCAGCTTTTCTCGTGCCTCAAGGATAAGATTGAGTCGCTTGATATTAAATGACACATCCTTGTGAAGCTTTTCACAGGCACTATCTCTATGTCCAAGACTCCCGCAATAACCACAAATCTTAGTGGGAGGAAGATTGACGTATTTTTGCTGTCCTTTCCACCAAGAATCAAAATTTTCTTTTTGTTGTTGGCCCTTGGGTTTGTTGTTGGATTTGGACATATTTTTAGGGATATCGAATTTTCCTTTATGCCACTTGGGCTTCGATTGAGTGGATCCAACTCCAGATCGTATATTGACTATCTCTTGGGAAGTTTTTCAACTTCCTTTCGAAGATTATCACGATCTTGACTAACTTCCTTGATCTTGGAGTTGGCCCACTCGGGCAATTCTGATGGAGTGACCTGTTTGATGAAATTGACTGGTTTGAGAGAGAGTGCATGTTCCTTTTCTTTCAATTTTCGAGAGAGTTGCTCAACAGAAGAGGTTAGAGAGATAACTTGAGATTCTGAACTATTTAGCTCATTCTGCAAAGAACAACACTTGTCAGCGAAAACAATGAGGTCATGTTTGAGAGAGTCAATCTGAGTGGGTGACTCTTCCTGTTCCCTTTGGTTGGATCCAGTAAGACTCTTGGTTTTGTTGAGCTCCTTTTTAAGGGAGTCAACACGACGCCGAGAGTCTCGCAAATCCAATCTAAGTGAGCAGGAAATAGTCTTATGTTCCTCAGCTTCATCTCTCAAAGCATACATAAGACTTTTTGAGATCTAAAGTTCCTCACTTAACTCGGAGATTTTTCTGTTAAGATCAGCTTTAAGAGAGTTAGTTTCAGAAGCCATTTTAGCAATTATAGTCATAAAACCCATAGGAGTTATACGATAAAGGTCTGTTTCAAGATGGGAACGAGTTACCTCATTGTCGGGGATCATGGACTCCGTCGTATCATGTGCCATGAGACAAACTGTAACACCCCAACCGCTAATCCTATGCTTACCGTCTAATCGTCCTATTAATCCTACGAGTTCGCAGCGGAATTATTACATACTTACTACCGCGGGTGAAACAATGCCGCTAACCGCCCATACGGCTAGCTAGGCTACTAATACTTACAGTCACGGTCTGATGAACAATAGTTACCGAGCTACTAATATAATGCATACTGAATACAAAATAACCTACTTACATTCTTGGATCACCGAGTATTTAAAGTATTACTTTACATCCTTTACCACACTTCCCAAAAGAATGAGTTTCTATCTTTTGCTCATCTATACCAATTCCCTTCCATCAATATCCAAAAAGGTGTACCCCGTGGTACACCGGCTAATCAACAGTTACAGCCATGTACTACTTAGTACACCCATCGTAAATTCAATGTTTACATTCCAAAAAGAGAAGATAAAGAAATAGAACTAAGTCCTCAGCATCTTCATCAATCTCGAGTACCTGCGTGTAGTAAAAATGGTGCCCCAAGGGGCTCAGCAAAGTGCATATGGGATGTCCCTCCGCATCTATACCGCGTCGTAGCTAGGGCACGCCGACTATTTGACGTCCACTAAACATGCCATTCATTATTCATACATACATGCTCTTCATACAATATACATGCTATACAATTCGTTACACAATCAAGGCAACATTACAAGTACACATCATACTTACCTTCACAAGGTTAGCCAAATTATGCATCCGGGTTAATCGGAATGCTTTACTCTTTTACTCATTACTTACTTCTTCTTACTTACAATTACTTACTTTCAATTACTTTACTTACTCATTCTTACTTACTTACTTATACTCAAGTCAAGTCGTCGGGACCTCCGGCCTTGGGGACTACACCGTCCCACATCCGGGATTTACTTGACTCACTAATCCGGGATGCTACCCACTTAAGGGATTTGGGCCGCGGACCAGTTTAAGAGTCAGGAATTGGAGCCAACCTCTCGTGACTCCGCATCCTCACGCGTGGCCGAAACTATATCGGACTTCTACTCATTCCAATTTAATTACCATTTTAAGTTAGGATGGTTAGCTTGTTAGGAATAAGTTAGAAGTCCAACTCATCACAATCGGTCACAGTACAATACAAAATTCATACACACGTTCATATCATCCATACATTTCATGAAGTATACAAACTAAGAGTTAAAGAAAATGTACAACATCATACAACACTACAGATTCACGAGTATGCATCTTAACTCCGATTCGTGCATTTATCTTATTTGGTGATCAATTAGCACACAACACACAAATCAGAGTAACCAAGATAGCACCCGGGGCATGAGGAATCCATACCGTTCACCGTTGTACGTAGTTCCAAACGTCCTTCGATGTCACAGATCAAGTCCTATTACATATATACAATCGAATGATCAATTTACCATTCATCAACTTAACTCCTACTTACTATGTCCTTACATTTCTTACACTTATACTTTACTTACTTACTTTTCCTTTACTTAAGTTTCTATCTTCTTACTTAAGGTTCGCATGCCTACACACATGTACATATACATATATGTATGGGTATACATATACATATATATATACAATTATTATTTAAATTAAAATAATTTTTTTTTTTGTCAGGACCGGACTTGCGACCGACCTTGGCAAGTCCGGTCCATTCCAGTAGGTTTCATCGGGAAAGTTTTTGCCGACCGGACTTGCATGTCCGGTCGCAAGTCCGGTCGATTCCAGTAACATTCTTACGGAAAATTTTTCTGCTCGACCGGACTTGCAAGTCCGGTCGCAAGTCCGGTCGGTTCCAGTAGCATACCGAGGGGAAATTTTTCTGCTCGACCGGACTTGCAAGTCCGGTCGCAAGTCCGGTCGATCCCAGTGTTTGCATTTTAATTTCTGTTTTCAGTTCTCTCTTCCACCCATTACTTCCCCATTGTTCCTACACTTAATCTTACATGTTTTAACACCATTTAAACCTCCCAATACACCCTAGTTCATTAATTAACCCCTTACACAATTTTATACTCATTCACTCATCAAATTTCCTAAATTTCAACTCAACACTCAAACTAGTTTCTTCTCTAGTTACCTTATGCTACAGATTTTAACACTTACACTTCTCCTCTACATCTCCCTCTTCTAATGTCATTTCTAGCGCCACTAATACATTACAACTCCATTAACTATCTCTCCCCATCTTCCCTCTATCTATCTATATCAAAATCTGTTACACTTATATCATCCACCTAGTTAAAATTCACTAAGTGTTCTAATTCTAAGTAAATTTTGCCATAGTCTCCCTTGTAATTTATACACTCACCACATTGTTTTAGTTCACATTACAACACTCATTTCACCTGTTTTCAACAATCAAAATACACAAGCTCCCATTTACAATTCCAATACTAAAACAACACTGAAACACTACAAAATTCCTGCACTCAAGATTCCATTCCCAATCTGTTTTAACTGAGTTTTACACATCTTTTAAAGCTTCCAAAATATTTATATTCTTCTACACATTACACTACTAATACATTACCATTTTTCAATACCAATTTTCATTACTAAAATCTGTTACGCATACATTTACAAGGCTATACAAGGGTGAGCATCATTACCTTGATTCTCTTCTAGATTTCCTTTCCCTTCTTTCTCCTTCCTTCCTTCTTTCCACCGGTTTTAACTCAAGTTTTCTACTACTACAACCATACAAATACAGTTCAATATACTATTTTAATACACTAAAACTAACCCTAACCATTGCTAAGTCTTAACATAAGTTTTAGGGTTTAGAATTTATACCTTGCAAGGGTTCAAATGGAGCTTGGAGTGGCTCAAGAACAATATTTCCAACTCCACCAACAAGCCAAAATCGGCTAGAACAAGAGGAAGAACAAGGGTTTAGTTCATGAATTTCGTTTTGCCCACAAGGGCTAGAAAAAGATGGAGTTTTCGAAATGTTTTTACCTTAGAAGAACAAGGAGACCAAGGTGGCTCTAATGGTGGTGTTGAAACTCCAAATGGTGCATACCCATGAAATCGAAAATGGTGTTTTCGAATTTTGGCAAGATGAAAATGTAGCTCTTGAGGAGAGGATTACAATGGTGGTGTTTTTATAATTTTTGGAGAATGTATGAGGGAGAGAATAGAGAGAAGTAGAGTTTTGTGGGTGTTTGCTCAAATCTCCATTAATGTCGCATGGAGGAAGGAGAAGAAGAAAAGAGAGAGTGTGAGGGGGGGCTTGTTCACGTGAGAAGAGAATGAGAGAATGGGTAGGAGAGAGAATATGTGAGAGTGTGAGAGTAATAAAGTGAGTGGGGTTGTTTAATTATTTTTGTTTGTTTGTGAGTAAAAAGAAGAATAAAGAGGGGTGTGAGGGGGATGAAAATCGGACCCCTACAGAACCCACATGGGTTTTTAAAATTCTTTTTACAAAATTGGACACATAAATTTGTGTTATTTATACTTCTACCCCACAATTTCCCGTTTTTGACAGTTTTTACTAATTTCTCGTTTTCTTGATTTTATTGGTCCTAAAGCTTCACTAATATTTATTAATGATTATTTAGTTGACCAAAACTGTTACGAGTCTATTTGACCCGCTTAAAGACACGTTTTCCCGGTTACCTCGTAAAACGTGCTTTAAGGTTCGGTAATGTTTTTAAACCGTTTTGAAGGTCCGTTTTCTTCGGGATTTGTTCCCTAATAATTATTTACACTTAATTAAGCTTCTAAATTATTTATTAGCCTAATTAATCACTATTTTTAATTACGGGGTATTTCAATCTACCCCCCTTAAGGAACTTTGCCCTCAAAGTTGCTCAAGGTTAATAGTTTTATAATTCTACTCATTATGCAACCCAATTGTCATAATGTATCTTCCTACACCTATGAGGTGTTTACTTCATTCCACATTACCAGCATACACAATTCAACATCATACACAATTCACATGCACAATGATCATTTCCATTCATACCATACCACAATACAAAATACATCATTACCATCCACAATACACATTACACCAATACACCATACATTACACATACATATTCATTCATTACACATTACACATACAAAATCATCCATACAAAGTTCACTTGCACTACATGTGCCATACAAAATGCAATGCTTACCCCGAAGCAATGCTAAAGCAAAGGGTTCTACCCCCCTTAAAAGGGGTACGACCCGTACCCGTATACTAAATACTAGACTCTCTAGTCTATGAATAACTGCGGGTATTTAGCCTTCATGGCATCTTCCAACTCCCATGTCGCTTCTTCGACATCATGGTTAGACCATAGGACCTTCACCATTCGTATAGACTTATGGCGAGTGTCTCTGGTCTTCCTATCAAGGATTCTCACTGGGTTTCGACATATCGCATGTTTGGCTCAATGGATAGTCCTCGGGCTCCAACACATGAGAAGGATCAGCCAATACTTCTTGAGTTGTGACACATGAAATACATCATGGACACGTCCCAAGTCCTCAGGTAGTGCTAACTGTAGGCTACTGAACCAACTCTTTCGTGATAGTGTACGGCCCTACAACTTTGGGCTTAGTTGCCCTTCTGACCAAAACGGAAGACACCCTTCATAGGTGAAACTCGCAAGAACACTTGGTCGCCCACGGCGAACTCAAGGTCGCGTCGTCTCACATCCGCATAGGATTTCTGTCTATCTTGGGCTGCCTTCATGTTAGCTCGGATTTGTTGCACTTCGGCTTGTACTTGCTCAAGGTATTCCGGTCCTATTATGACCGCTTCACTTGACTCATCCCAACACAAGGGTGTACGGCAAGGTCTACCGTATAGGCTTGGAAAGGCGACATCTTAATCGAGGCGTGATAACTATTATTATACGAGAACTCGATAAGATGAAGCTTATCTAACCAACTCCCCTGAAAGTCCAAGGCACATGCCCGAAGCATGTCCTCCAGTGTCTGGATGGTCCTTTCTGTCTGACCGTCGGTCTGAGGATGGAAGGCGGTACTCAACTTCAGTTCTGTACCCAACGCTTCCCTTGTAGCTCTCCAGTATCTCGAAAGAAATCTGGTGTCGCGGTCAGATACTATGGTCTTAGGGACTCCGTGGTGTCTGATAATCTCCTTATCAAAAAGCTCAGCTAGCTTTACTACCTTCCAGGTGTCCTTCATCGGTATGAATCTGGCAACCTTGGTAAGGCGATCTACTACAACCCAGATCATGTTGAGTCCTCCCCTAGCAGGTGGGAGTCCTACAACAAAATCCATGGAGATATCATGAAATTTCCACTCCGGAATTGGCATTGATTGTACCATTCCGCCCGGTCTACGGTGTTCAAATTTTACCTTCTGGCATGTCAAGCATCTCAATACGAATTCTGTCACATCTGACTTCATTCCAGACCACCAGAAGTACCTCTTCATGTCTTTGTACATCTTGGAGGCTCCCGGATGGACTGACAATGTAGAACTATGTGACTCTCGCAGGATGCGATCCCTTAGCTCGGCATTGCTTCGGGGGACGCATAGCCTGCCATTCAACCGAATCAAACCATCTTCATGTAGCTTAAAATCATACTTTTTCTTCTCAAATGTGCCATTCTCGATCTTTTGTCTGATTTCGGTTAGGTAAGGGTCGCTCGACTGAGCATCTCGCACCTCGTCAACCAAGCTAGAAGAAGCGAGTAGCGAATGGAGCGAGTGTGCTCGACGGCTCAGGGCGTCGGCTACCACATTAGCCTTCCCTTCCTTATACTGCAGATTGATGTCGTAGTCTGAGAGAAACTCCATCCATCTTCTCTGTCTCAAGTTGAGTTCTTTCTGAGTGAATACATACTGTAAGCTCTTATGATCGGAGTAGATGGTGATGCTTACCCCATAGAGATAGTGTCGCCATATCTTCAAGGCGAAGACAATGGCTCCTAACTCTAAGTCGTGAGTCGGGTAATTCTCCTCATGTTTCTTCAGCTGGCGGGAGGCATAAGCAACAACCTTGCCATGCTGCATGAGTACGCATCCCATTCCTTTGCCTGATGCATCACAGTACACCTCAAATCCCTCTGTGCCCTCTGGAAGAGTAAGGACGGGCGCTGAGGTCAATGAGTCTTTCAGCTTCTGAAATGATAGCTCGCACTCGTCTGTCCATACAAACGGTGCATCTTCTTCATCAATGTAGTCATGGGCTTGGCGACTTTCGAGAAGTCCCTTACAAATCTCCGGTAGTAACCGGCTAGACCAAGAAAGCTCCTAATGTCGGTAACAGTCTTGGGTCTAGGCCATGATCGTACAGCTTCTATCTTAGAAGGGTCAACTGAGATACCTGCGCTCGAGATGACATGTCCAAGGAATGATACCTGATCAAGCCAAAACTCGCATTTGGAGAACTTCGCATAAAGCTGGTTCTCGCGCAGTGTCTCAAGCACTTTCCTCAAGTGGGTTTCATGTTCCTCTGCTGATTTGGAATATACAAGGATGTCGTCGATGAAGACCACAACCGAAGTGTCCAACTGCTCACTGAATAGTCGATTCATGAGGTCCATGAATTTTGCCGGTGCGTTTGACAAACCGAATGGCATCACTGTGAATTCGTAGTGGCCATATCTGGTACGGAATGCCGTTTTCTCAATGTCTTGCTCTTTGATTGCAATCTGATGGTACCCTGAACGGAGGTCGATCTTGGAGAAGACTGAGGCTCCTTTCAACTGGTCGAATAGATCATCAATACGTGGTAGTGGGTATTTATTTTTGACTGTGACCGCATTCAGCTCGCGGTAGTCAATGCATAGTCGGAGGCTACCGTCCTTCTTCTTCACGAAGAGACCGGTGCTCCCCAGGGTGATACGCTCGGGCGTATAAACCCTTTGTCTAGAAGATCTCTCAACTGTTCTTTCAGTTCGGTCATCTCTGCTGGTGCCATGCGGTACGGTGCCCTAGCAATGGGACCGGTACCTGGCAATAGATCAATTTCGAATTCCACTGCTCTCGGTGGTGGCATGCCGGGTAGCTCCTTAGGGAATACATCGGGATACTCGGATACAATAGGTACTTCGTCACTGAACTCTGGATCTCGCTCCAGGTCTTGTACATAACAAAGGTACACCTCTTGGCCCTTTCTAAGCTCCCGGTACATAGCCATGGCAGATATAAGTGTGGTCGAAGGCTCTCTCGGTCTCTGGCGGTAAGATACGGTAACCCCAGAAGGACTCTTGAGCAGCAAACGATGCTCGGCGCAGAGGATTCTACCCTTGTGCCGCTCCAACCAATTCATCCCAATGATTACGTCGAATCCCAATCCGTTGAATTCGATGAAGGAAAGGGGAAACGATTCGCCTTTGATTTGGATTGTGGCTGATTGATAGTATTTGGTGCACTTTACTCGCTCCTTCGATGGGAGAGTAACCATGAAGTTCGGTAGCTCATCCGCATCTAGCTTCAACCTCTTCACAAGGATGGTGATACGAAAGTGTGAGAGGCGCCGGAGTCGAATACATTGGCATCAATGCCATTTACTGGGAAGGTTCCCGTTAGAATGGTGCCGCTTCTGCCGGCTTGTGCTTCGGTGAGGATGCTCAGGTTACCTTCGGTACCGAGTCCACAACCTATTGGATTCACAATTGGATAAGTATTGATGGTGGACACAAGTGGAATTAAATCAACACTGCTCTTTATTGATAAACCAACCATCATACATGTCGTGTCTCTAATACACGTTACTAATGATTACATGATACTAGGAATTTAATACTTTCTAAAGGTAAGGTTCAGGCGTCCTGGTTTCATGTGTGTGGCATTGATTATTGCCGGCGGTGCCGTATTCAACTTGATCTTGTTGATCCCGTGATACAGCATCCTGAGTTTCCACCCATGATTAGGACATCTCCTGATCTCAATACCAGTTTCTCTGCGAGGTCCACACGCTTCTGCTCGCTATACAGGAATACGGCGTCATCACCAATGGACCAAGACACTACGGGCACTCCTTGTTCAAGAGATTCCGCTGTCTCGTCCTTGTCTTGGTGTAACCCAAGTCGTCCTTCTTTTCATAGAAGTTGACGATACAAAGGTCCGCTTCAAGTGCGGGGATTGGTTCAGGTTCACATTGTTGCAAGTTCACTGCTTGAGTGATGAGGGTCTGAAACTCTGGTGGTATTGTCGGTGGCGTCGCCCATCGTGTGTCGTGTCTCCTGGTATGTCTTGGTATAAGGATTCCAGTCCTTTCCCAAGCACATCATCTTCAGCTTCATCTTCGCTCCACCGGGGAATTCGGGTGTGTAAAATCCACCTTGACCCGTTCCTAGCTCGTTGCATCGTCGAATATTGAGATTTGCGCTTCGGGTGTCAGGTATCCCCTTAATAATCATACCTGGGCGGATGACCTGACACTGTTTGTTGGTGTAGTCGTGGTTGGTGATGTCGATCTCTTCTTGATTCAAGGTTACCGGTATTGGGTAACAGATACTAAAGTTTCCTATGGTTACAAATTTCATCTACGGTGAGTACTAGTTTCAACTACTCCATTTCATGCTCAATATACACTTCATTGATTTACTCATGCATTCACTCATACAATTACTCTACTACTAATGCTATTTCAAGGATTAAAGGTTTAGGTGATTACCTTGGCCGGATTTCGAACCGGGCCCATCGCGGTCAATCACATGCAGAACAGGCTGCCTCTGAGGTGCGCCTCTCTGAGGGCCCCGGGATCCCTGTCCCTGAGGTGCCTGCTGGGCCGGTGCATCGCCAGATGCCACCTCCTTGCCCTCTCTCTGCTTATAGTTTGAAAGTTTCCCTTCTGCTTCCCACTCTCCGGGCACTTGTTAGCTGTGTGTCCCAGCTTCTGGCAGTTGTAGCATTTGATCTCCCTCCCGTAGCAATCCTTACCAGGATGGTCCTGGTTGCACTTTCTGCACACATAGGTGCGGCCGTCGGAGAAGGTTTTGGCGGCTCCGGAGCTAGAACCTGAGGTTAGAGGGTTAGCACATGTGTGCGTGGATATACTATACGATACTTATATGAATACGAATTGGAAGTAGAATTTACCCTTAGGAGGGTGTGATCTCAGTGGCTTAGCTGCCACCGGTGCAGAATAACCAAGCTGAAGGATCTCAGCTGGTTTGCCCTGCTCAGCATGGGCACTGCTCTCACTTGGGGACTTCTTCTGAGAAAAGAAGTTCCCTTTCTTCTTCTTCCAGCTTTTACCCTGGTTCTGCTCCTCAGTGCTGGTATTTTTGTTATTGGCCTTGCGCTTCAGCGCGGTTTCTTCATCCCTCAGTTGGCAAGTGATCTCAACGCGAGAAGCCGCGTGATAACACTCCTGAAATTTCAGGTATTAGCCGGGATTCTTATTTAAGGAAAGGATAAGGAAAAGATTCAAAGAATTCAAGGAATTAAGGAATTGACATGATACTAAGGGTTAACCGTCATTTACCTGAAGGGAGGTAAATCTGGTGTAGCCCATACCGTACCGTAGGCGATGGCTCAGACCGCCATAGAAGCGATCGACCAACACCTGGCCGGTGTATCCAAGATCAGGGAGGAGACGGAGAATGGAGGTGAAAGTCCTATAGTACTCATCCACAGACATCTTGTCTGTCATCTTTAAGGCGTCAAGTTCAAGCCTCTTCTTGGTCTTGACATGTTCCGGATAGTACTTAGATCGGAGAAGGGATGCAAAAGAATCCCAGTCGAAGGTGGGGTCGCTTACATGCTCGTGCTTCACCAATTTCCACCAATCCATGGCCGCATCCTTCAAGTAGTAGGCGGCTACTCTGACTCGAACTCCAGCAGGAGCTTCGAGGGTCAAACGCCGTCTCCATTTCGGAGATGTAGGCTTCTAGCTTAGCCGGATCACTCTCGCCCCTAAAGCAAGGAGGGCGGAGTTCCGCTACAGCTTTTACCCAGTTAGCTTCTCTGGGTGGAGGGGGAGGGGTTGGCCCCGTTTGAGTTTGGTTTTGCTGTGTTGTTGTACAGCTTGGATTACTTGGGTAGCATCTGTGCTACCGTGGCGGCGACGATCTCAGCTATCGTCTGCGCGCCGGTTCCATCTGAGGCTTCGCCTCTAGGTCGGCCTCGGCCTCGTCCTGACATCTGAATGTTTAACAGTTACATTAGGCTTTGCAAGATAGGACTCAAAGGTCTTGGAATTTAAGCAAGGTATCGTTCAAGAACGTTAAGGGTATCCGTTATAACAACGGTAGTTCCTAGTTAGGTTTCTAAGTATCCGTCTTAAGACGGTTGAAATCCTAACTCGGTAATCCCCTATGCTCGGTACTATGGACATCAGAGCGTACTACGCTCTGATACCACTTTTTGTAACACCCCAACCGCTAATCCTATGCTTACCGTCTAATCGTCCTATTAATCCTACGAGTTCGCAGCGGAATTATTACATACTTACTACGGCGGGTGAAACAATGCCGCTAACCGCCCATACGGCTAGCTAGGCTACTAATACTTACAGTCACGGTCTGATGAACATAGTACCGAGCTACTAATATGCATACTGAATACAAAATAACCTACTTACATTCTGGATCACCGAGTATTGAAAGTATTACTTTACATCCTTTACCACACTTCCCAAAAGAATGAGTTTCTATCTTTTGCTCATCTATACCAATTCCCTTCCATCAATATCCAAAAAGGTGTACCCCATGGTACACCGGCTAATCAAAAGTTACAGCCACTACTTAGTACACCCATCGTAAATTCAATGTTTACATTCCAAAAAGAAGATAAAGAAATGAACTATGTCTCAGCATCTTCATCAATCTCGAGTACCTGCGTGTAGTAAAAATGGTGCCCCAAGGGGCTCAGCAAAAGCTGCATATGGACTCCGCATATACCGCGTGCTAGCTAGGGCACGCCGACTATTTGACGTCCACTAAACATGCCATTCATTATTCATACATACATGCTCTTCATACAATATACATGCTATACAATTCATTACACAATCAAGGCAACATTACAAGTACACATCACTTACCTTCACAGGTTAGCCAAATTATGCATCCGGGTTAATCGGAATGCTTTACTCTTTTACTCATTACTTACTTCTTCTTACTTACAATTACTTACTTTCAATTACTTTACTTACTCATTCTTACTTACTTACTTATACTCAAGTCAAGTCGTCGGGACCTCCGGCCTTGGGGACTACACCGTCCCACATCCGGGATTTACTTGACTCACTAATCCGGGATGCTACCCACTTAAGGGATTTGGGCCGCGGACCAGTTTAAGAGTCAGGAATTGGAGCCAACCTCTCGTGACTCCGCATCCTCACGCGTGGCCGAAACTATATCGGACTTCTACTCATTCCAATTTAATTACCATTTTAAGTTAGGATGGTTAGCTTGTTAGGAAGTTAGAAGTCCAACATCACAATCGGTCACGTACAATACAAAACATACACACTTCATATCATCCATACATTTCATGAAGTATACAAACTAAGAATTAAAGAAATGTACAACATCATACAACACTACATATTCAGTATGCATCTTAACTCCGATTCGTGCATTTATCTTATTTGGTGATCAATTAGCACACAACACACAAATCAGAGTAACCAAGATAGCACCCGGGGCATGAGGAATCCATACCGTTCACCGTTGTACGTAATTCCAAACGTCCTTCGATGTCACAATCAAGTCCTATTACATATATACAATCGAATGATCAATTTACCATCATCACTTAACTCATACTTACTATGTCCTTACTTCTTACACTTATACTTTACTTACTTACTTTTCCTTTACTTAAGTTTCTATCTTCTTACTTAAGGTTGCATGCTTACACACATGTACATATACATATATGTATGGGTATACATATACATATATATATACAATTACTATTTAAATTAAATAATTTTTTTTTTTTTTGTCAGGACCGGACTTGCGACCGACCTTGGCAAGTCCGGTCCATTCCAGTAGGTTTCATCGGGAAAATTTTTGGTCCGACCGGACTTGCATGTCCGGTCGCAAGTCCGGTCGATTCCAGTAACATTCTTACGGAAAATTTTTCTGCTCGACCGGACTTGCAAGTCCGGTCGCAAGTCCGGTCGATTCCAGTAGCATACCGAGGGGAAATTTTTCTGCTCGACCGGACTTGCAAGTCCGGTCGCAAGTCCGGTCGATCCCAGTGTTTGCATTTTAATTTCTGTTTTCAGTTCTCTCTTCCACCCATTACTTCCCCATTGTTCCTACACTTAATCTTACATGTTTTAACACCATTTAAACCTCCAATACACCCTAGTTCATTAATTAACCCCTTACACAATTTTATACTCATTCACTCATCAAATTTCCTAAATTTCAACTCAACACTCAAACTAGTTTCTTCTCTAGTTACCTTATGCTACAGATTTTAACACTTACACTTCTCCTCTACATCTCCCTCTTCTAATGTCATTTCTAGCGCCACTAATACATTACAACTCCATTAACTATCTCTCCCCATCTTCCCTCTATCTATCTATATCAAAATCTGTTACACTTATATCATCCACCTAGTTAAAATTCACTAAGTGTTCTAATTCTAAGTAAATTTTGCCATAGTCTCCCTTGTAATTTATACACTCACCACATTGTTTTAGTTCACATTACAACACTCATTTCACCTGTTTTCAACAATCAAAATACACAAGCTCCCATTTACAATTCCAATACTAAAACAACACTGAAAACTACAAAATTCCTGCACTCAAGATTCCATTCCCAATCTGTTTTAACTGAGTTTTACACATCTTTTAAAGCTTCCAAAATATTTATATTCTTCTACACATTACACTACTAATACATTACCATTTTTCAATACCAATTTTCATTACTAAAAATCTGTTACGCATACATTTACAAGGCTATACAAGGGTGAGCATCATTACCTTGATTCTCTTCTAGATTTCCTTTCCCTTCTTTCTCCTTCCTTCCTTCTTTCCACCGGTTTTAACTCAAGTTTTCTACTACTACAACCATACAAATACAGTTCAATATACTATTTTAATACACTAAAACTAACCCTAACCATTGCTAAGTCTTAACATAAGTTTTTAGGGTTTAGAATTTATATTACCTTGCAAGGGTTCAAATGGAGCTTGGAGTGGCTCAAGAACAATATTTCCAACTCCACCAACAAGCCAAAATCGGCTAGAACAAGAGGAAGAACAAGGGTTTAGTTCATGAATTTCGTTTTGCCCACAAGGGCTAGAAAAAGATGGAGTTTTCGAAATGTTTTTACCTTAGAAGACAAGGAGACCAAGGTGGCTCTAATGGTGGTTGAAACTCCAAATGGTGCATACCCATGAAATCGAAATGGGTGTTTTCGAATTTTGGCAAGATGAAAATGTAGCTCTTGAGGAGAGGATTACAATGGTGGTGTTTTTATAATTTTTGGAGAATGTATGAGGGAGTTACAAGGGAGAGAAGTAGAGTTTTGTGGGTGTTTGCTCAAATCTCCATTAATGTCGCATGGAGGAAGGAGAAGAAGAAAAGAGAGAGTGTGAGGGGGGCTTGTTCACGTGAGAAGAGAATGAGAGAATGGGGAGGAGAAGATATGTAGAGTGTGAAGTAATAAGTGAGTGGGGTTGTTTAATTATTTTTGTTTGTTTGTGAGTAAAAAAGAAATAAAGAGGGGTGTGAGGGGGATGAAAATCGGACCCCTACAGAACCCACATGGGTTTTTAAAATTCTTTTTACAAAATTGGACACATAAATTTGTGTTATTTATACTTCTACCCCCAATTTCCCGTTTTTGACAGTTTTTACTAATTTCTCGTTTTCTTGATTTTATTGGTCCTAAAGCTTCACTAATATTTATTAATGATTATTTAGTTGACCAAAACTGTTACGAGTCTATTTGACCCGCTTAAAGACACGTTTTCCCGGTTACCTCGTAAAACGTGCTTTAAGGTTCGGTAATGTTTTTAAACCGTTTTGAAGGTCCGTTTTCTTCGGGATTTGTTCCCTAATAATTATTTACACTTAATTAAGCTTCTAAATTATTTATTAGCCTAATTAATCACTATTTTTAATTACGGGGTATTTCACAAACCAAGCCGCTGGACTCTGTGTCTGGATCGTCGGAGTCTGAATCACCCCAACTGACAGCTGCCATTGCTCGTTGATTGACTGTCAGCCTACAAGGCTCTGATACCACATGTAGGATCGGGTGGCTGACTCAAACCAACTCAAGGTGTGAGTCTAGAGTTGGTTTGACTCAATCGGTCTTTAAAAGTAAGAAACACTCTGTGATGTAGAGGCACTCAATCGAACTTCGTATGTGACAACACTTGAGACGTAGAAACACTTAGCCGAACTAAGTGCGCGGAAGCAGTTGCTCAAGGTAGTGAATAAGATAGACTTAGCGGAGCTAAATGGATTAACACTCGAAAGTGAGGACTCTGTCGAACTCAGCAGGATACACAATATAAGTTTTTTATTTCCTGGTCAAAAAACAAACAACTTATAATGCCCACCAGTAGATGAGATCTACTTCGTGGTTTTCACTCACTCACCCAATACAATCTCTGATCAGCTCAATGATAAGTGTAGTGAAAACTAGGTCCTACCTAGAAAGACTCAATCGATATGCACAAACGAATCTAGTACTTCTCTCTCTCTTTTTCTCTCTCTAAAATAGGCAAAGCTTTCTCTAAACAAATGCTCTGAATGATTCTCTTTGGAAAGCTGCAATAGAAACGAAATGACAACTCTCTTATATAGTGGAGCCGGTGAGGGAGTCTGCTTCCGAAATTTCTTCCATCTGAACGTTGTAGTTGCTTAAAATTCGGTCCTAACTTCTTTATGAACGTTGCTAAGCCTTGGCCCATAATTTTCGGACAATTACCAATCCATTGGATGACTTGGCAACATTCAATTATGACTTTCACGTCTGATATAGTAGACTGACTCCGTCAGTTCCGAAATTTCAGGAACCAATGACACTTTCCTTGAATTTCGGAAGCTGGAGCCATATTTCGGAAGCTGAAGCCAAGTCTTCGATTAGTGCCATGTTGAGAGAATTTTGGTCCAAGTCTGAACGTTGATGACCGTTGTAAGTCAATGTAGTTGTTGTACTTGCTCCTTAATTTTCGCAACTGACCAACAGACTCCTCGAATTACCAGAAAGTCAAGGCTTTGGATTTTGCTCACATTTTGCATGAATTTTGGCCCAAGGATGATAGTTGATGACTGTTATGGTTTAGTGGACGTTGCTCCTTGAATTTCGTTACTGATTGATGAATTCACATGGATGGACTCTCTCGCTCTTTCGGTAAGGACAGAGACTCATTCGATCTTTCAAGGTTGACAGACTCTCTCTTGTTTTGAGAAGTGTGATTGACTCGTTTGATCTGGTTGACTATCTCAGCAACACCTTCATACTCCAACAACTTTCGAGGTTATATGGTATCGGAACTAGACACGCCACATATATGAATTACTGTAAACTCATTACATGTTTTATCTTACAACAAGGCAACATACAGAAAAACACATTGGCACACAAGCCGGTGTAATCCGGTAGGACACAGGTTGCAAGAAAATCATACCTGTCACCGGGGTCCACTCTATCATGTCCACTTATGTTCCTCGATCAATTCTCGAGCAATTGGTAATATTACATTTACTTTTATTAACATCGGGGTAACACGATTGTTTAAAGTCTAATGCTCATATCTTATCCTCGTTAACTAGTTAAATAACTTCACATTTTAACTTGTTTTACTTTACATTTTAATACACTTTTCCCCCACTAAATTGTCATTATAACTCACTTAACATGTCCTTAACAATCTTATAACATCATTACTTAATAATCCCCATCATCCTATAACCTTAAACAATGTTTTTGGTCCATACAGCGCCTTGTCCGAACTTGTGTCCGGACTTCCCAAGTTCGGACACTGTTTGAGGCTCAAATGGGTGTAAACAGACGACTATCCGAACATGCGTCCGGGCTTCCCAAGTTCGGACGCTGTTCGAGGCCGAAACAGAATTAGAGTTGGGTGTGTCCGAACTTCCAAATTCGGACGGTAGTTCGGACACCGGTCGAAGTTCAGGTGACTTACGCGCAACAGGGCATGTCCGAACGTCCATGTTCGGACGGTAGTTCGGACGTGCCCAAAACTCCATTTTCTATACCTTAATCACTTACTCATTTCTTGCCTAAATGCTCAATACTCATAATACTTCCCCCTTAGGTTTATAGCATGTTCCCACACTATATTTAGCACACCAAAAATACTTCATGTCCTTCCAATTTTCTTCACAAGTTCAAACATCTTCCTTACCTAAACATCATTTCCTCCTTGTACATCAACATTACCTAAACCTTAACAAACTCCTCCAAGACTTTAGTACATCCCAAACACCCACTGGATTTCTAGAACTTCCAAGATAATGCCTAAATCCTTTTTGCCTTTTAACACCTTAATACACCTTTCTTTCCCTAGTAAAACACTTAACCATTCTCAACGCTTCCAAACTCACCAAACTCATTTAAACACTTAAAACTTCATATATATTATCTAAATTTGACATGGGTTCTTCTAGCACATTGCTATACCAAAACACATAGCTTTCACCATTAGACATTCAAGAACACCTAAAATCCATCAAGAGTATTCTCACACACAAACACTTAGGTTTTCACCCTTTCACAACCAATTACACTTAATCACTTAAAGCACATTCCTTACACACAAACATATTGTTTTTCCTCCTTTAACCATCCAAGACACTCATCTTCACAAAGAATGTTCTTTACACACATCTAAATCCTTAAACTACACTACATCACAATATAGTGCATAAACTTAAATTGCTTGACACTTAGGTCCTTAAAAAACATGGCTCATAGGCCCTTAAATGCATTTAACTTAAACACTGAATTTCTCACATATATATTGCCTTTAACCTGCAAATACACTCAACATTACATATGCCTTTTAATAATCTCCTTAAGAACAATTCACTAGCTCTTTTCCCATTGGCTCCTTAGGTATTTTATTAAGCAAATCAAGCTCATTTCCCTAAGGCATAAATTACATTAGGTTAGCACATTTACCTCTTTTCTTCGAGATTTTTACTTGAACACTCTTGTTCTTCCTTGTTTGGAAATCGGCAAGAGGACTAGGTTACTTGTCAATGTTCTAATCAACATACAAGTAAAACCAATGAGCATTCAAGCTTCATGCTTAAACTCATTTACAAACCCTAGGTTTATATATTGTCTTAACACATTAGGATAGTTATTTTACCTTGGAATTAAAAGAGCTGAATAAGCATCAAGAGAGGACTCCTCCTTGTCCTTTAAAGATAGAAATCGAGCTATGGAAACAAGAGAAGACCCATTAATGGTGAATTTTCGGACATGTAATAAAAATGAAGGAGATGTTGTTTTCTTTGGTTTTTCCTTACCTTGAAGCAAAGGAGAATAACATGGCATGAAAATATGA
The DNA here is from genome assembly GCA_023374045.1 of Limonium bicolor. Classification (NCBI taxonomy): domain Eukaryota; kingdom Viridiplantae; phylum Streptophyta; class Magnoliopsida; order Caryophyllales; family Plumbaginaceae; genus Limonium; species Limonium bicolor. Next base: position 50,201,152 of record CM041782.1, read on the forward strand.
GCTCAAGCTCCTTCAATGGTGAATCTCCATGGCACCAAAATGGAGTTCTTGAAGATTTAAAAAGATAGAAGTGTAGAGCTTGGTCTAACTAAGACAAATATGGTCTTAGAATTTTATTTAGAGCATGGAGTTGGATTTGGCAAGGAAATGAAGATGAAGAAGAGAGGTTACTATAGCCCATTGTTTTTGAAGAAGAGAGGAGAGGATGAAGATGGTGGGAACAAGGAAAAAGAAGAGAATGAGGTGAGAGGTCTACCTTTGAAGATATTTATGTTATAAAGTAACTTTCTTCTTTTTACTTACTTTTCCTTCCTTTCTTGAATTGATTTTTACATGGTGGTGAGTCACCACTTAGAAAACCGGCCCCCTCCATGTAATTAGGGGTAATTTGGTCTTTGTTGACCAATTAACTTACTTATATTGACTTATGTCATAAACTAGTACAATTTAGTTACTATTCACAAAAACAAGGCACATTCTAGTGAAATTTTTGATTTCCCATTGATTTAGACTTCCTAATGTGATACTAAGTAGTACACATATTAATTAAAGAGTAATGATGGTCATTTAGCCACTCAAAACTCATTTACAAGACAATTTTTCAAAAATGTGCTTTAAGACTCCTTAAAGTACATTTTGTGTTTTAACTTGTTTCCAAGCTTGGTTTTCTTTAGTAATTGATTTAACATGTTCACTAGCATATACATAAGGTCTTGGTAAGCTTATTAGGCCTTAACCAAACTTATCCCAAGCTTAGAGCACATTTTCGCCCATATTGGCTTTAAGGTATTTATTCGTGTTTTGTTTGGTTTAATTGTCTACCAAAGTTTCCTGAGGACTTAATTAGCCTTATTAATCATAATTGAATGCTATAAAGTCTTGGTAGGCTCTTTGGGTCCTAACCAAGTTCACTCCAAGCTTAGAGCATGTTTTTGCTCCAACTGTGTCTTAGTTTTTATCGTTTTACTATGGTTTAAATTGTTCACTGATGTTTTCTAAGGCACTTTTTAGCCTTTTATACCATAGTTTTAACATTTAAACAACATATCAAGGTTTGGGTATTTCAATCTACCCCCCTTAAAAACTTCATCCCCGAAGTTCACATTTCCCACGCATCATTAGACTAGAATACGGGAATTACTTGCAAAATAAAACTTCCTAACGAACAGCTTTACATCACAACCTCGGACTTAACGGTCCGGGCAACATATCCACATCCATACATAACATACATAACATACTTACATGATAACCTCGACTCACGGTCCGGGTATCTTAACATTTAAACACTACTAACAACCCTCAGACTCTTAGGTCTGGGTACATAACACATTTAGACTCAGTCTAGGTAACATAACAATTTTCGTAACTCAACCCATTAGGACCTCAAGGTCAGAATATATTTATTACACATACCACGCAACATGTCTTAGCATGTATATCAACCAAAAATACCTTTTTATATACACTGTGATCCCGTAGAACCCGGTCGCGATGGACACCTTTCGGTTCCCGTTCCCTTGGGAGATCAAAACATTCACTTAATTTTTCAAACATATGTACTTCTCATGTCACCGGTCCGAAGACAAAGGCTCATACGTCCTCAGCTCGTGAGCAAGTACTACAAAAATATTCTTTACTATGTTAAGTATATAAAAGAATCCTTTATTCAAAATATTAATCGACTTTTTTGGAAATACCAATTGAAAATCCTTTTTGAAAACACAACTCCAAGTCCAATTTATACTCTTTGCATCTTTCTTAGAGTGGTTATTTGTGACCACTTACAGGGAGCTTCAACAGTCATCCAACCCTGATGTGATCAGCACCAGTGTTGTACTATCCTTCCACCCCAATTTATGTTCGGCTTCCCTTGATCTCATGATAATCAAGTTTCACCTCCCACTTCAATTTCAAGCATCAAGTAAATCACTCATTTCCAATTTTCTATCTTTTTAATCATTCTAATCATGATCATAACATCTCCAAGGGATAGAACTTCGTCTATCAGTTATTTCCATTCACTGTTAATCAAGTTACCTAGGGAATCTAATTCTCACTAGGTTCTATGTCAGTTTCATACCCTTCCATGAATCACTATATTGTATATATATACACATATTTTATCAAAATACAACACACAGTTTCACATTTAGTGTCATATGAACATATAATGTCGGGGTTTTAGTTCCCCGGGAGTTTCTCTACTCCCCACACTTGTATTATCACACACAACTGTTAACAAATAAACACACTTATCACAATGGTATTCGCATCTTCTGTGCGCAATTACCACAATTAAAGCATGAATGAATGTGTATGTTTACGTAACACACACACCAATCATCAAAACAATTATTTTGTGCTATGCACAATATAGGTCACATACACTACGTAAACTTGTACGGTAATACACACTAAGTGGTTTTGCACTCTACCCCCCCCTAAAAGGGATTACGCCCACGTAATCAATCACTGAACATCGGTTTAAAATGTTCTGCCGTCGTGAAGTGTTTTAACTTCCACGCGGTTGTATATAATGTGTTCTGATTACAGGATCTTAACCATATTGGCGGTTTAGTTCCTAACCCAAGAATTCTCGTTGGAGTTTGCTTTAACTCTTAACTAGTTTCGGTTCTGGCCTGTGAGGCTTCTAGGCATTAATAACTAGCCATTCACTCATGTTCACTATGCACATTAAACACTTGAATCACTGGCTCACTAGTTTCTGCTGCGCAACTCTGACAACTGTAGGGCTTAGTTTGCCCCATTTGTTATTCTTATTGTATGTACATCCCCAATTATCACCTTTATCTTGGTAATAATGGTTTCTCAACCGATGCGTGGTATCTCTGACCGTGCGCGAATTCGGTGAGCTATAAACATTCTATCCACTTCCATAGTAATTTACTGTGTATACTGTTATGTGTTTCACAATGATTGAGTTGTTTCCTTCCGACTTACTGTCGGTTGGGATTGAGCTGCTAACTAGTGTGTAGTGCTCTCTCAGCCATTTCTCACACTTAAGGTATATTCCATACCGATATTTGATATTTAGTGCTACTATAGTCACTTGTTCTTAATCATGCCTCCACATTTGGTCCTGTACAAGTACTTTTTCATTCGTACGTCCTTGCATTTTCTATGCATCGGTCACTATGGCGTTATAAGCCGCTTTCTACTTCCACCACAATTAACATTTCCAGAATCCTATCCATCGCACTCGATCATTACTGTTCAAATGCAATACCAAAACACTCAGTCATACAGAGTGTAGAGGCGTAAACTCTTGACAGTAAATCTCTTATTAGCAACGGAATCCACACTGAGTTCCTTATCACATAGTACCTACCACTGGCTTATTGCCCAGTCTGTTTGCTATCACTTACCTTGCATCTCCACTGAATTTAACTCATAACTGGTCTTATCTGTCATATTATTATTCAACAACACTTATACAACGGTCACTTGCTGCGCACCGTGCTCTTACTCATTGCATAACACTAACTTACATGGTATTTACTGTCACATTAACTTCCACACATATACTTACATTATTCGCATTATGGTTCGTCATTCATTTGGATGACTACCGAATGCTCCTTGAGCGTTGCTTATTCGAGTTACAAGCCGGAGTTATTCAGTTCGGTGCTTCACTTTATACCCACATGCTACTCAACTAACTGTTCTCTCGCAATGACAACATGGTCAATCCCTAACATGTTTCTTGAACTTGGTTCACATAACTACCGCTGTTGCGGTCTCACAATATCGAGAGGTATCCCCACTCTTAATGCAGTGGTTCGTTCTCCACTCTATTCACTTATACAACATAAACTTCTGCAACCGATCCAATTTATATAACACATTTTGTTCGTGGCTTATAAGCCTTATTGCCTCAAGCTCTTCTCTTTGTAGGCTGTTCACACACCCGTACTTCTCTGTACAACATTACATGGTTTGGATATCATATTGGGCTCCCTGACAACTTATGTCTAAACTGGGTGTTAGTTTCAACCCTTGTGTCTCTATCACGTTATCTCGTTCAACTATCGTTGATGCGAACACTTCTCAAGGTTTGCTCCTGGGTGTTGCTATGTTATGCCGTTCCATCTGGGTTGCACTTATTGGTATATTCAGTTAGATACGCCGTTTGCATTCTTAACTGGCTTATTATCCTCTTCTGTGAAGATCAACATTTCCTAGTAGTGTAGGTACTCATTCTGGGAGTTTGATCCCGTTCATTGCACATTAATGTGTCCACATTAAGCATTTGCCTTGTCATATACAGGCTGGGTCACCGTTCCAGCTATCATGTTTACCCCTCGGGATTCTTAAGACATATGTGATGTCTTTACATAACAGTTAGTGCACCTCGCACCTTTGACTCTTAAACATTTCCTTGAAATGAATTCACTAATTCCTCTAGTCTCGTTAACTTAACTGAGTTCCTTTACTCTAGCCATTCTTGGTAATCCTTAGCTCTTGTTTGACTTATACTGCTGACCGTAGTATGGAGTTGACTACTTCCCATGTTCCGGACTCTACTTGTATACATATGTGGGGTACCATACTGATACATAGCTACTTACCCAACTAACCTATAAGTAGGTCTGTCAGGCCCACAAGCTCCTAACGGAGTGCGGTCGTCCCACATTACAGTTGGTACACTCGTAGTGTTCGTCACACGCCTAGGTGAAGTATTCTGTTATCAACTCCCTTATATTGTCCTATGACAACATGCATTCCGTGCTTCCCGAACTTAATCAAGGGAAACTTTATCCACCGTTGTATCTTTATCAACTGCCCTTGGTTTTACTGGTTTGGTTTAAAAGAAGGTTTGAAGGAAGTATTGGTTTGAAAGAAAAACTGGTTTTGAAAGAAAGGATGAAACACCCCTGAACAAATAATCACATAAAATCATAAACGCTAGGAAAAATATCCGTAAATAACGAGTTATATAGTTCAGACATAAAATAAAGTATGAAGGATTAAACTTAGTATACGCATGTCCAAAAGCATGACAACGTTATATATTAATATAGTCACGTACTTGTACGAAAACTACATGTACATAACGTTACGACATTGTAACGTTGTAATAAAAAGGATAACGTCGCGTAACTTTGTAACAAATAAATAAATAAATATAACGGGGTATATTATATGGTCTTACATATGTAAATAAGCAAGTATAACTTGTACAAAAAAAAGAAAGAAAAAAGAGCAAAGACGCTCCCGTTGAGGTTCGAACCCTGATAAGCCATAGACTTATCATATTTTATAAGCTAGATTTGTAGTGTTATTAGTTAAAATAAGGTCAGAATAGTTAGTATTTGTATTAATTTATATAAGAAGTCATTTTATATGTTCAGACTAATGCTCTTGGTGTTTTTCATGCAAGGAGCAAGTTTTTCATCAAACACCGAACCTTGCCGGATATGAGGCCGGATCTCTCATGCACGGCACAAGTACACAGCAGAAATGGGACGCTGCCAGACATGGTGTCGGGTATGTTGTATCCGGCATAAGCAAAAGACGCGCCTGTCTACCAATAGATGTCGGTTATTTACCGTTATCCAAACATTAGATGCCGGGTATGATGCCGGATGGAATATGTCCGGCATAAGTGACTTTTCGCGCCAGGGCAGTTTCGACTGTTACGGAAATAGCACGTGTTTAATCCCAATGCCGGATGACTTAGACCCGGCATCTGAAGAATTTTTTGTCTATAAAAGGCGCAAGAGGCTGAACATTTTGGGGGTTCATTTCCACCATATTTCCACACACTTACTCCACAGAATAGACGTACTTTCGACTGAAGAACTGCTGCACAACCATTCAAGATAAGAAGAAGAAGATCTGGAAGAAGATTTAGAGGGTGAAGGCCATATCAAAACTCTCCCTTCTCCTTGTATTTCCTTCTTCAATTCATGGGTGATTGAGTAGTAGTTCCTTCTGTTCTTGGTTGGGATGAAACTCCTTTTGTAAGACAATATGATCTTCTTAATATAATTTTCAAGTTTATTAAGAGTAAGGTTCTTAATGAAGGAGAATTGGTTGATCTCTTTTTCTCTTCATGCAATTTTTACTTGGGGAGGATTAATCCCAAGTAGAATAGGTTAGACTCTCTTAATGATCTTCCTACTTCCTTCTTGAGAATTAAGAGTTAGTAGTAAGAGTGAGAATTAACCCACATTTCCCATTACTTTGTTCATTTCGTGGCATGATATATGCTCGGATTGTTAATAGGTAGTGAGTCTTCTATTTTCTTCTCGGAAACTGGAAAAAGAATATGCATTATGACTATGCCGGATGCACTGCCGGGTGGCCAATGTCCGGCATATTCAATGTCTTTGAATATGCCGTGCAAGTGGTATCCGGCAGGACACCCGGCGTGTTCAGTTGTTGGTTAATTCGAAGGCTTGTGTTTATGTTTCGAGTTCATATTGATGCTTAGATGGTTTTACTCCCTTAATCAAGAATAAATTCATTGTAGATACCACTTAGTTTTGTTAGTTCTTATTAGATTTAGAAAAATCTATCACTTTCCCCCCTCTTTACTTAGTAATTACCAAGGCTAGGACTAATTTTCTATACAAGTCCCTAGGGTTCGACTTGCTTGGTCTTAATTTGCTTCCCTACTACTTTTGACCGGGTTTTGGTTTGCTACCCGTATAGATTGAGTAGGTTTTTCCTTTATATTTATTTACTGCCGTGCTTGGTGTCGGGTGAGTTATACCCGGCACATTCTTGATTTCTTCCCCATGTTTATGTTTAAGTTCTGTACATAAATGTGTATATAATACCTACTAAAATCATTGTTAGCAAAATGGCGCCGTTGCCGGGGACTTGGAATTAGTCCAAGTCCTTAACCTGGTAATTGACATATTATATTCTTTCATTCATTAATTTTTTTTTATGTTGTCTTGCAATTGTTGAATGTGCCGGATTTAGTGCCGGATGTATATTACCCGGCAAAACCAGAGGAAGTCTGTGCCGGATAGTAGACGCCCGGCATTGTACCCGGCTAAGTTAAACTTAGCATTGTTTTTATTTTTCTACATATATATGTGAATTCCTTCCTCTTATAATTATCTCACCTTTGTTCAAACTTTGTACTCAGGATGCCTGGAAACATCTGGATGGCAAAGTTACTAACTGGGGAGTCCGATCTTTTCCATTTTCTGCATATTTATGTGGTTAATGAACTCTACCCCCGTACAGGGGTAAAATATTAAGAGGAGGAAGTTGAGACCCGCCCTTGCTTATCACCGCCTTAGGACTACGGCACGCATGAGGGTTCTGCCCGTGGATGAACTTAGGCGGAGATTCCCTCATATGGGTATCTTCACCAATAGGGTTCACCGAAGGCCCCCTCCTATGCTATCTTTACTAGTAGAATTAGGCGCACTAGGTTTAGGGCTGTCTTTTAATATACTTTAGTCTCTTTATATATTTTTTAGTTATTTTGTTTTTATGATATGTAATGACAATGATATTATATATTGAATAAAAGCATATTAGTGATTACATGTTATTTTCATATTACTTAAAAATAAATTCTTTTTATCTTTTAGGTACTTGTTCTTCTAACGTGAATGCCACTTACAAGATCACATAGTCTCCCTGGATCCCTCCTTGATTACAATCCAGAAATAGAAAAGACATTCCATCACCTACGAAGGCAGCACAGAAATCACCAGACCATGGCTGACATACCGGCAACCGTCAGGAACATTAACCGACCTTCCAACCAAGGTCAACAACCTGCCATAAACCTTCCCGCTCTTTCCCAAGCAGATTATGAGGAATGGCAGAAATTAAAGCCTTACCATCAAATCCGTTGTGTGAAAGAGTTAGGAATGTTCGATGGAACTAATCCTGATGAAGCCTTACTCCACATTACAAAGTTCCTCCAGCACGTAAATAGCCTTACTTCCAAAGATACAGTTCTCGAATACGCTAGACTTTCCCTATTTCCTCATAGCCTCACAGGGAAGGCAAGTAAGTGGTACCATAGCATAACCCCACAAACTATTCACACATGGGATGACATGGCCACTAAATTCCATGACAAATTCTTACCCCCAAGCCGAACCTTAGAGATGATTGCTGAAATTTATAACTTCAGGCAACCAGGCTCAGAGAACATCGGCGAAACGTGGGATAGATTCAAAGGTTTGCTTCTGACTTGCCCCCACCATGGTCTCACCAAGGAACAACTCTCCCAATTATTCTATAAAGGATTGGTGAACCAATGTAAGACCATGGTACTTTCTTCCCTTGGTGCTGATATCCTGAAGAAACCCGGAGAGCAGTTCCTTAATGGAATTGAATCCCTTTGTGAAGAAATAAGGGATTGGGCTACCGGTGGTTCCAGAGGCAGCACCCCAGGTCTATACCAAGTAGGAGGAAGCGACAGCAAGATCGAGCAATTGTTGAAGAGTCATGAACAATTAATGGAAAGTAACGCACAGCAATCCACTAAAGTTAGTGCCTTGCAGAAAGTGGTGGAGCAATTGGCCATGAGTTCTCTTCCCCAGCATGCAAAAGTGGTAAATTCAAGACAACCTCAGGTATCGCACCCCTCTGTGTTTCCTTTACCTTCTGATGTGTTTTGTACACAGTGTGGAGGACCACACGATTTCGAACAGTGCCCTGAGTTGCAGGAATTAAAAGCATCTGAGGAAGTGAATTATGTCAACAACAACCAAGGATTCAGACAACCTTGGCAGAGAAATATTCAAACTTCTCCAAACTCCCAGAACCAACCAGGATTTCAGGGAAATCCAAGACTTCCAGCAACCAACATATGGTGGTAGACCACCCCAATATTCATCAATCATGAAGCCGAGATGGCCGAGATGCGGATTTAATGAAGGCTTTGATGAACAAGTCACGAGATACACAGGAAGACATCTCAGCCCTTAGGAAAGATCAGAAGTCACTACACTCTCAGATCCAGCAAATGCTTACACAGCAGAGGCCAGCCGGCCAATTACCTTCACAACTCAAATAAACCCAAGGGAGCACGCAAAATCAGTTACCTTTGGAAGTAACGATTTAAGCGCGGTCACTCTCAGAAGCGGAAGAGAGGTTGGTAAGGATCAAAGGAAAGAAAAAGAAAAGCAAATTGATCCTATTGACTTGGAGGAAATCTCCACAGAGGTACAATCTCAGGAGACACAGGCTCCTGTCCCTCTCTCTCCCTCTTCTACTTCTACTCCTCACAATAAAAATCAAATTTCTACTGAAAAACTGCCATTTCCCAATAGGCTTAAGAAAAAGCATTTAGATGAGCAGTTTAAAAAGTTTTTGGGTATCTTTAAGCGTTTAACTATTGATATCCCTCTGATTGATGCATTAAAGCAAATGCCCACTTATGCCAAGTTCCTGAAGGAATTAATCAACAATAAAAGACAGATGGAGGACGTTGAGATGATCAGTTTGACCGAGGAGTGCTCCGCAGCATTGCTACGAGCCCTACCGCCCAAACAGAAAGACCCCGGACTACCGATTGTACCATGCTACATCGGAGATATTGATTGCGGCCATGGTCTATGTGACCTTGGGGCCAGCATCAATATCATGCCATACTCAATTTTCACCAGGATTCATGGCAGTCAATTAAAGCCAGTTTCCTTTTCCCTACAATTGGCTGATAGATCCTCAATAAAGCCGATGGGAATGGTGGAAAATTTGGTAGTTGGAGTCGACAATTTCATCTTTCCCGCCGACTTCGTGGTTCTAGACATTGATGAAGATACCGAAGTCCCCCTAATCCTTGGAAGACCCTTCCTAAGTACCGCACGCGCGATCATTGACGTCCAGGAGGGCAAAGTCATCTTCCGAGTTGGGGACGAAAAGATCGAGTTCGATATGGCAAAAATGGTAAGAAAAAGTGTAAATGCTCATACTGTTTGCTGTGTCGGTCTTTTGGCAGATAATGGTGAGAGCGAATTCCAAGATGATGAAGAAACATTCTCCATCCCCTCAATCGAAGCACACGAATTAGAGGCATTGGAGCAAATCTTGGTTTCATCGATCGAAGAGTCTCCCACAAGGGAAATCAAGGTGGTTATTGACCAACTCAATGGTGGTAAGCGAAAAAGTGCCATGGATGTCAACCGCCATTAGAGAGCTTAGAACGCTCACCATTTAAAGCCATCCCATCAATCGAACAACCTCCCGAGGTAGATCTTAAAGCACTTCCATCCCATCTCAAATACGCCTTCCTAGCAGGTAACAATGCTTCCTGTTATCATCTCCTCACTTCTAACTGCTGAACAAGAAACTAAATTGTTAGGAGTCTTAGGAGATCATAAGAGAGCGATAGGTTGGTGTCTAGCTGATTTAAAGGGCATTGATCCTAGTTTTTGCACTCATCGTATATTTATGGAGGAGCACCATAAATCGATTAGGCAAAATCAGAGGCGATTAAACCCAAATTTGAAAGAAGTTGTGAAAAAGGAGGTTTTGAAATTGTTAGATGCAGGTATCATCTATCCAATTTCCGACAGCCCTTGGGTGAGTCCTGTCCAAGTGGTTCCAAAAAGGGAGGCATAGTGGCCGTCCCTAATGAAAAAGGAGAATTAATCCCTCAGAGACAAACAACTGGCTGGAGAATGTGCATTGATTATAGAAGATTAAATGCAGCCACTAGGAAGGATTATTTTCCTTTACCATTTATAGATCAAATGTTAGAAAGATTGGCAGGTCAGGAATTTTATTGTTTCCTAGATGGATACTCAGGCTATTTCCAAATTCCAATTGCACCAGAGGATCAGGAAAAGACCACCTTTACCTGTCCTTATGGTACCTTTGCTTATAATCGTATGCCATTTGGACTTTGCAATGCTCCTGCCACTTTCCAACGTTGTATGCAAGCAATATTTTCTGATTTCATAAAAAAGTATAGAAGTATTCATGGATGATTTTAGCGTATATGGTTCCACTTTTGACGATTGCTTGCAGCAGCTGGATTTGATTTTAGACAGGTGTGAAGATACAAATTTAGTCTTGAATTGGGAAAAATGCCACTTCATGGTGAAGGAGGGCATAGTGTTGGGACACAAGTGTCAAAAGCTGGTATTGAAGTAGACCGGGCCAAGGTCGAAATCATCGAGAAACTCCCACCTCCTACCACCGTCAAAGAGGTTCGAGCATTCTTAGGCCACGCCGGGTTCTACCGTCGGTTCATTTCGGACTTCTCCAAGATTGCCAAACCCTTAAGTGACTTACTAGGGAAGGATACAAAGTTTGAATTCACTACGGAATGCTTGGAAGCATTTGAAGTCATCAAGGAGAAGTTAATTTCAGCCCCTGTAGTCGTCTCCCCGATTGGTCTCTTCCCTTCGAGATCATGTGCGATGCAAGCGACTACGCTGTGGGGGCTGCATTATGTCAGAAAAAGGATAAGGTATTGCGAATAATCACGTATGCAAGCAAGACCCTGTGATGCACAAAAAAATTACACAACCACGGAAAAGGAGCTTCTTGCAGTTGTCTTCGCCCTAGACAAATTTCGCTCTTACTTATGGGGGAGTGAAGTCATTGTGCATACGGATCATTCTGCCCTGAAGTACCTCTTTACCAAAGCGGAAGCTAAGCCAAGATTATTGCGCTGGATCCTTCTACTCCAAGAATTTGATGTTTTGGTTGTTGACAAGAAGGGTTGTCTCAATGGTGTTGCTGATCACCTCTCCCGCATTGAACGACCATACGACGGGATCCCCATCAGAGAATATTTCCCAGACGAGACGGTGTTCAGTGTTCAGCAGCTTTCATGGATGGAATCTGCATCGAAAGATGATATTGCACATAATTTTACAGAACTAGTTGCATTGTGTGAAGCCTTGCAGGAGCCATGGTTTGCAGACATGGCCAATTACTTAGCCTCCGGAATCCTACCTCATGGTCTCTCTTCTCAGCAAAAGAAGAGATTTTTGTCTCAAGTAAAGCATTTCTTCTGGGATGATCCATACTTATTCAAAGTTTGTGCCGATGGGATCATCCGGAGATGCATTCCTGAAACGAGGTCACTTCAGTTCTCCAGCTTTGTCACTCTAAGGAGGCCGGCGGACATCATGGGGCTACACGAACAGCAGCCAAGGTATTGGAATCAGGGCTCTATTGGCCAACCTTGCATAAAGATTCCCATCAGTTTGTTTCTCAATGTGATAGTTGTCAAAGAATGGGAAACATCTCCAGGCGTCATGAAATGCCGCTAACAAATATTGGAGGTCGAATTATTCGATGTGTGGGGCATCGACTTCATGGGTCCCTTCCCCTCATCGCAGGGCATCAATACATCTTAGTCGCCGTCGACTATGTTTCCAAATGGGTTGAAGCCATTCCATGCTCTTCTGCCGATGCCAAGACTGTTCTGAAATTTCTAAAGAAAAACATTTTCACCAGATTTGGCGTCCCGCGGGCTATCATTTCTGACGGTGGTTCTCACTTTTGCAACCGTCAGTTTGATAACCTCTTAACGAAGTATGGAGTTCATCATAAGATTACGCTTCCCTACCATCCACAGGCTAATGGACAGACCGAAGTCTCCAACCGTGAATTGAAATGGATCTTACAGAAAACGGTCCGTTCATCTCGCAAGGATTGGTCCCCCAAACTCGATGATGCTTTATGGGCATATCGAACTGCCTTTAAAACTCCTATCGGGACCACACCATTCCGCCTTGTGTATGGAAAAGCTTGTCATTTGCCCGTAGAACTTGAGCATAAGGCCTACTGGGCTCTCAAAGCACTCAACTTTGACATGGAGAAAGCAGGAGTCAAAAGGAACTTCCAGTTATCTGAGCTTGAAGAATTACGCCACAACGCTTATGAGAATGCTCAGCTCTATAAAGAGCGTACTAAGAAGATTCATGACCAAGCTATTCTTCCACGCAATTTTCATGTGGGTGATCAAGTCCTCCTCTGCAATTCTCGCCTTCGACTTTTTCCGGGAAAGTTGAAATCTCACTGGGCTGGACCTTTCACCATCACTTCCATGACTGAATATGGTGCTTTCGAACTCGAAAATTCTACGGGTGCAAGATTCAAAGTCAACGGTTCCCGCTTGAAGAAGTATCTAAGTCCTGAATGCAAGATTTCAACTCCGTGGCTCTAATTTTCAATGATTCCACCTCGACGAAGTTGATGCCACTGCAAACTACAAAATGCTGCTATGTTGCCAAAGGCCAAGTGTAGGGCCTTTCCACATCCCCACGTACACCTTCCAGGGAAGTTGTGTTCTTTCTTGCTATTAAATTTTATTTTATTCATTATTTCTTTACTCTTATTAAACACTGGGGACAGTGTTCCTGCCTAGTGTAGGGCAGGGGGACTCCCCCCTAAAAAAAAACGTTATAGCATGTCTAGTTTATCCAATATAGTAAGATTTAAGTTTATTAACCTTCTACTTAACTTTTTGTATGTCCTTGATTAAGTTGACATTAGGGAAGACTTAATATTTGTTCTCTCAAGAGGTAAGCTTTCTAATGACCCTTAGATATCATTTCTCACTTCATGATTCTTTTTGTTAACATGAGTAAATGAACTTACTTCTACTTTGTCTTTGATCTACTTTTGGGTGATATGTCTTTCCTTCCTTTTCAAAATAGTTCAAATCTTATGGGTGAAAATCTTAGAAAAGGGTGATGAAAAAAAGAAAAAAAAAGAAGCTTCGAAAAAGAAAAAAAGAAGAAAACCTCTTCCAAAAAAATATATGAAGCATTATGAGGTTGCAAGATTGCCTCAAAATAAAAGCAAGAATTGAGAGTTTTTCCTTTTGTTTTTCTCCTAAATTCCCCGTTCTTTAAAAAAAAACAATCATGGTTAGATTCAGAAACCCTTGAAAAATAGGGCTGAATGAAAAAAACACACAACCATGATGAGAGTCTTGGCCACATTCAGAAACTCTTGAAAAATAGAGCTGAATGTTGGAAACCGGAAGAAGGAGAGATGCAAAAACCCCTTATACAAAATAGCCCATGAGTTCTTGTTCCATTTTTTGAGATTGAATGTTTTTACTTACCCACTTGTATATTATTGATAGAATGAGAAGATTAAGTGATGCTTATGATTAAGAATCAAGTAGTTAGGAAAGAAATATCTCATTGTCATTCTAAAGTTTATTTGTTTTGTGCACAAGTAGTTACTCTTTCTGATTTAATTTTGCTCGAGGACTAGCAAAAGGTAAGTGTAGGGCCTTGATAAGCCATAGACTTATCATATTTTATAAGCTAGATTTGTAGTTATTAGTTAAAATAAGGTTAGAATAGTTAGTATTTGCATTAATTTATATAAGAAGTCATTTTATATGTTCAGACTAATGCTCTTGGTGTTTTTCATGCAAGGAGCAAGTTTTTCATCAAAAACCGAACCTTGCCGGATATGGCCGGATCTCTCATGCACGGCACAAGTACACAGCAGAAATGGGACGTGCCGGACATGGTGCCGGGTATGTTGTATCCGGCATAAGCAAAAGACGCGCCTGTCTACCAAAGATGTCGGTTATTTACCGTTATCCAAACATTAGATGCCGGGTATGATGCCGGATGGAATATGTCCGGCATAAGTGACTTTTCGCGCCAGGGCGGTTTCGACCGTTACGGAAATAGCACGTGTTTAATCCCGATGCCGGATGACTTAGACCCGGCATGAGACCCGGCATCCGAAGAATTTTTGTCTATAAAAGGCGCAAGAGGCTGAACATTTTTGTTCATTCCACCATATTTCCACACACTTACTCCACAGAATAGACGTACTTTCGACTGAAGAACTGCTGCACAACCATTCAAGAGAAGAAGAAGAAGATTTGGAAGAAGATTTAGAGGGTGAAGGCCATGTCAAAACTCTCCCTTCTCTTGTATTTCCTTCTTCAATTCATGGGTGATTGAGTAGTAGTTCCTTCTGTTCTTGGTTGGGATGAAACTCTTTTGTAAGACAATATGATCTTCTTAATATAATTTTCAAGTTTATTAAGAGTAAGGTTCTTATGAAGAGAATGGTTGATCTCTTTTTCTCTTCATGCAATTTTTACTTGTGGAGGATTAATCCCAAGTAGATAGGTTAGACTCTCTTAATGATCTTCCTACTCTTCTTAGAATTAAGAGTTAGTAGTAAGAGTGAGAATTAACCCACATTTCCCATTACTTTGTTCATTTCGTGGCATGATATATGCTCGGATTGTTAATAGGTAGTGAGTCTTCTGTTTTCTTCTCGGAAACTGGAAAAAGAATATGCATTATGACTATGCCGGATGCACTGCCGGGTGGCCAATGTCCGGCATATTCAATGTCTTTGAATATGCCGTGCAAGTGGTATCCGGCAGGACACCCGGCGTGTTCAGTTGTTGGTTAATTCGAAGGCTTGTGTTTATGTTTCGAGTTCATATTGATGCTTAGATGGTTTTACTCCCTTAATCAAGAATAAATTCATTGTAGATACCCTTAGTTTTGTTAGTTTTATTAGAATTAGAAAAATCTATCATTTTCCCCCCTCTTTACTTAGTAATTACCAAGGCTAGGACTAATTTTCTATACAAGTCCCTAGGGTTCGACTTGCTTGGTCTTAATTTGCTTCCCTGCTACTTTTGACCGGGTTTTGGTTTGCTACCCGTATAGATTGAGTAGGTTTTTCCTTTATATTATTTACTGCCGTGCTTGGTGCCGGGTGAGTTATACCCGGCACATTCTTGATTTCTTCCCCATGTTTCTGTTTAAGTTCTGTACATAAATGTGTATATAATACCTACTAAAATCATTGTTAGCAAACCCCGTACCTCTCGTATGCCTAGTGAACATCTTAACCAGTTGAGCTATGCTCGTATTCGGTAACTATTATGCAGCACTTAAAACTTGTTATAAAGCAACAAATAAAATCAGACCCCACCCATGCCCTATGTCCGAGAAACCATATCCTTTAATTCTACAAGTGCTACTAACTCACATTTAATTACCCACTCAGCATTGACTAACCACGCAGCACATGTATTACATCGATGCACACTTACTAATACACTTATTAATCTCTCAAACTCCTCCACATGCAACCGGTGCCTTTCCTCCTTGCCAGTGTGCCCGTATATGTTGCAGAGTTCACAAACTCTTATGCGTTATCCCCTGCATGCTAGCCCTATTCTGCGTGATTCAAAAAAAAAATCCTCACGCCCACATGCACCCAGCATCCTCTAACAATCCCTTTATTCAAATTGGTGCTCACTCTTCCTCGGGTGTGTGTGTGTGTGCCCCGAAGAATAAACTTCTTCCACCTTCTCCCATTTACCTCACACTGTGCGCACGTCCACTTTTAGGTTTTCCAGCGCCAGTGTTACAGACTCCTGGAAGGCAGCTGCATTTTTTTCCCCATCGAGATTCAGACAAGGAGCATTCCTGTTTTGACATCTAAGACAACAGTGTTGACCTCCCTCCTTGCCTCACCTTCTGCATGCTGGTACCTTCCTGCAAAACCCCTGCAAAGATTACACCAAACTCTCAAGAGAACTCACCCCACGGTAAGGACCCAAATCAACCCCACTCACACCCTCTCTTTTGTTTCTGTTTCTGTCTGGGACTTCATGACCGTGTGCATCTAACCCTCTACATTGGTTCCGCAAGATCCTGGCATGCTAACTGCGGGAAGAGTCCTGGGAGAAGTTCTGAAACAAACTCACTGCAAGATCTTCTAAAGGTAAGCCTATGAAAGCAGAAGAAAAAAAACTGGTTGCTCAAGCCATTGTTCTGCTATCTTGTACCCGAAAGTTTGATGAGTTGACTTCCCCCCCCCCCTTTTTCTCAGCTGTTCTCTTGCGTGGACTTCCTTGACAAGACCCCCCTGAGTTTGAGCCAAAAACCCATTGGGAACTATTGTTTCAGTATCAGCCTAAGGTGAGGCCACACAACCTATCGGGTCACTGCCTTTTTATTTCTGATTTGCAAACTTCAAACATGGTTTTTGTTACGTATTTGTTCTCTCCTAGTTTTGTTTAAGTACATGCAGGAGTAATGTAAGAAACAGATAGATTCTAATCTAAGGAAAATGGTCTAGTTACCTTCAAAAAAACTGGTTAATGTCAGTAGTAGTCAACAACTTCAAAGCCACTGTTGTAATTTCCCCCAACTCACACCTGATCCAAGCCGTAGGTCTGTACTGATGCTAAGAGGAGTGAATTGATGTATTGACTTTGATGTTGGCAAAAATGATGCTGAAAACATACAGAATAAATCGAAGAAAAATAAACCAGAAACAGATTGAGAATGGAAAAAAAAAAAACAGAAGCTGAAGAAGAGAAACGTAGCAGTTTTGCTTCAGTTTTACAGTTGCATGTTCCTGCTTCCTTTCAGTTAGTTTGCGGGTGTTTCAGTGACACTAGTAGGACTGTTTCTAGGATTTTAAAACCGTGATAGAACACTTAACTAGGTAAGCCAACAAAGAGGTGAAGCTAGAAGTTAGGTTAATGAACAGAGAGAAAACAACTGAAAGGAATGCAATCAGTTTCATGATTTCAGTTCTTACAGGTTTCTGTTTTTGTTGTGTAAAGAATTTCCAAAGAGTTTCCTAAGCGATTGTGGGTTTGTTTGAATCTAAAACCTTGCTAAACCACTTAGCTAACTGAGAGGGTAAATAACTGGGGGAGCGAGAAAGAAACTAGATCAATGAATAAAAAAGCAAATAGAAGGGAGTTATCGGGTTCAGGTTAGTGGAAATTCAGAAGCAGTATGAATTTAACATGGAGTTAAGAATGTATTCAGATCATTATTGAGTCACAGGTCTAGTCACCAATACGTGGGATTATTTTTAAAAGGAAAGAAAAGCTAATCTGTTGCATCAGTAGAAAGGAAGAACCAAAGAAGTTGTAGCAGTTTTCTATGTTACAGTTTAAGCTTAGTTTCTGTATAATGACTTTTCTTAGGATGAATTCTTACTGTTTTAAGTTGTTTTCGAGTTTAAAATTGTGCTAGAATATCTAACTAAATAGTGGAGCACTTTGGGAGAGAATTGAAAGACAAATTTGAAAACAACAGAAGAAGAAAGAAAACACTAACAGAGAATGTGCATTAGTTTCAGATTTTGGTTCTACAGTTTTATTTTTGGGTTAGTCTTGAGGTTAAGACTGGGTTAACACACAGGCCAAAGTGTTTATAAGTTGGGAGAACTGGAAACACACAGGTTAATGAACAGAAATAGAATAACAGGAAGGAATGTGGCAGTTCACGGTTCTGGTTTGCTGTTGCAGTTTTCCAGATTCTTGTAAAGGAGTTTGGGAGTTGATGTCTTAATTGTGTTAGGGTAGATTGGAGTTTAAGATCATATTAAGAGGATAACTAACTTGAGGAGTGAGAGAACAACCAGATCAGAGAATGAAAAGCAGATCAGAAGAGAAAAAAAAATGCTGGTGCACCAGTTTAGTCTTTCAAGTTTTCTGGTTTTGTGCTGGGGAACTTCGGGGGCATTATCTAGGTTAGCTTTGGTCTGTTGTTGGAGTTTAAAAGCTTCTTAACCCACTCAACTAAGTACAGATGCGTAGAAGTAAACAGGAAATAGGTTCAGAACAGAAAAAGAAAAACAGGAGAGTTATCAGTTCTTTCCTAGTTGCAGATTTTGTCGGGTTTTAATTTTCAGTCTCTGTCCCGTTGATATCTATGTCATCTTGGGTCTGTTGGAACAAAAAAAAATGTCACACCCTAAGCTACTTGAGTTAGTAAGGAGAGTAAACTGAAACTTAACTCATGAACAAGACTGGAAAACCGATCACAACAGAGGGAAAACTTACATCAGTGCTTGATTGCAGTTTCAGGTTTTTGTTTCCTGTGTAAGGAACTTTCAGAGTTGTAGGATTGGTTGTTTTGGGTCTGTTTTAAGGATTTAAAAGAAAAAGACTATACTGAAACGTGTAACTAAGTATCTAGGTTATTGGGGAGAGTAAAAGCCTGTTTATTGAACAATAAGAAAAAAACAGAAGTAGGAAGGTGTGGATGCACACATGGCTATTTCAGATTTCTGAAAATCGGGTTTCTGTAAAACAAATTTCCAGAGGCATTGCCTAGACTAGTTGGGTGTTATTGAATTCTAAAACTTCATAACACACTTAAGCACACGAGTAAGTGAGGGAGAAGGAATGAAAAGTCAAATTCAGGGACAAGAAGTGAGAAAGAACAAGCTATAGCAGTTTTGGTACTTTCTGTTTTTCTGCAACTATTACCAATTCAGTATGAGGAGTTTCCAGAGATGTTGTCTAGGTGAGGTTGAGTCTGTTCTGGAATCCAAAAGCTTGATAAAACACTTAACCAACTGGGTAAACAAATTGGAGTCAAAATTGTGAACTGAGAAAAGACACAGAGGGAGGAAATGATGTTGCGGTTTCTGTTTCAGCTTCTTTTTCTTTGAAATCTTTGCCTCTGTATAACCGAAGTTCAGGTGGCATAGAAGTGTTGTATTCACCTGCTATTTAACCCAACACCTAGCCAATCAACCCAACTGATTTTATATGAGGAAATTGAGTGGATCAGAACTGATAAGCGAACTAGGAATAAGGAAGGAGGAAGAAATAATACAGCTTGGATTCTGTTTTCGGTAAATACTGTTTCTCTACAGAAGTTAGGTGAGTGTGTGTTACTAATTTATTTTTGAGGTTAAAACGTTGATAACACCCATATTCAGTGGGGTAGCTACCATGAGAAAGAGTAAGCCTCAACTAAAGTAACTAGAAACAAGAATCACAAGATACATGGGGTTGTTGCCTCAATTTTTCTTTGAAATGATATTACGGTTCTGTATAACTAGGCTTTAAAAGTATTTTAAAAATTATATTACCTGGATAACAGGGTTAAAATAGTGCTAGTATACCTAGCTAGTTGCTGAAATGTTTTGGGATAAAGAAAGCCACCAGTGATTCATTAAATGAGAGGTTAAGTGTGATTCAATACCGTAACTATGCGACAGTTTACAAATGTTGAGACTTCTGTATAAATGGGTTATAGGGATATTTTGAAGACTATACTATTGGGATACTAGGTTTAAAACATTTCTCACCTATGTGGCTAAGGAGAGAATACATTTTAGACAAGTTATATCCCTCTTATGTAACTTGTTACATAATTAACTCTTAAAACGCCCCATAACATTAACTAAGGAAAAAGGACTTAGTTAATGAATAAAACAAAGGTGTGAATGTCCTAGGAGTAAGTTAAGCCTGGAATTTATACATGTGAAGTTCTAAGAGTAGTATAAACTAAGCATTTAACAACATACCTAGGGAATAATACCCAATATAAAGTGTCCTCACATGAAATGATAAACTGACACATTGTTTTAATTACCGCTAGGGACGTAACGAACTCCGACCGGGACTCCGAGTGTGAGACAACTCGTACTTTCGAATAAGGTATGGACATGTGTGGTTTGTATGTTGCCGTGTTACACGGCTTGTGTGCTGTGTGCTTTGTTTGACAATGACTCTAACACTAAAGCATGAAAATTGGATTGCTTCTTGTGGCTTGCTTATATGCTTGTTATATATCCTTGTGGCATTTTACATGCGCGCACACAGTAGTTTAGTCCCTCTCTCGTTTATGGAACTCGAGACGAACCACAAACGAACTATGAAAACCAAGAAAACTCTATAAGGGGAACTCTTCTCTATACCATTGAGGACTACCATGACACCCACTATGGTGTCTACTCATTAATGATAATGAAGAACAAGTCTCCTTTGGTGGGACATGGCGAACCACGAAGACAAAACAAAAGAACTATACAAAGAGACAACTCCTCTCTAACTTTAGAGGACCGCTAATGACACCCACTATGGTGTCGAGATTATAATGATAATGAAGCGAAAAGTACCCACTGTGAAACATGAGAATAACCTGGGAAGACAACAGCTCGGGCCACGCGGTATGGCTGATCGGGAGTTGGTATCTGCATCAGATGCTTCGACCGTCTATGGTGGAATATGTTTTGGGTGTCCCTGGGTGACCCCACTTTCTCAGCACATCCCGGAGTCCAGAGGTTGCAGAGTGGATTTATCGTGAGTGAAAAGTGCTGGTGAAATTGATAAAAGAAAGAAATTAATACTCAAAATATCCGTCGGGCTGCAAATAAAACCCGGTCGCAGTAGTATAGAAGACAGAAGCGGCCGGGGTCAAACCGTGGGACTTATAGCGAGATAAAATAGTTCCTAAGCTTGTCACAAAAGGGGGGAAGTTAATTGACTTGTTTTTAGAGAAAATATTAAGCAGATTAGAAAACTGAGTGCAGATGAATTAAATGGAACTCCAGGTTCAGGTTTTACATAATCTGATTAATTATGCTATCTCTACCGGTTTAATATATTAGTTTGGCAAAATTCCTGTTATTATCCTAAGGACTAAGTCATAGACCCTTAAGAACTCGTTTACCAGAAAATGCTCGGTCTAATCAAGGTTCGAGCAATACTATGTAAACGGACGTTAAATTCGAGGAATTATAATTGCATCTGTAAATACTAACTTATTAAATCATAATAAGTTTTCTCTAGATTTACGGCTTAGTTAACCTGTCTATTTATCACCTGGTCTGATCAAAATAGACTTAGGAAAGCATTTTAATAAATTCATGTAATTTATTAAAATGGTGAGAGAAAACCTTTAAGCGTAACAAACTGTATTTATTTTAACCGGTAGAAATATTGATTACAAAATTAAACGAACCATAATTAAAACCTTTGCCCGGAGCAAATCCTCCTTAGCCTGACATATTAAAGACAGAATAAGAAGTAGAGGAATACATCTGAGAAGATGTTTATTTTCGCTCTACTATCTTATCTGCTAATATTTTTGACAGAGGTTGGACAAGATACGGTATGAAGTGGAATGATTTATGGGATGAGATGTAGTATGGAATTTATGTGGATGAAATGAGTGATTTTATGGAGAGTTTTATGGTATTTTTATGGAAATAAAATGGCATAAGTTTGGGGTGGAACGTGTGTATTTGATTTGAAGTAGCAGTGGCTTTTTATAGAGGAGAGGAAGAAGAAGAACGACTGCAGTGGAAGAGCATTGAATGCTCATTAATTGCAGGGGACAAACTGAAGACGTGTGAGAGAATTTAAGATAGGTGGTGCGGAGTAGATGGATAACTCCCAGAAGTAAGTCGACGGGCGAAGCAAGTCGACAGGCGAAGAAGGAAGTCGACCGGCGAAAAGAAAACTGGCGCGCTAATATTTTAGTCACGCCTGTACGCTTGTCCGCCTGATAACAGGCGGTCCTCTCTGTATGTTGTCCGCCTCGTTTGAGGCAGTTGCCTTATGTATTGTCCGCCACTTATTAGGCGGTTTCTTCAAGTTTTGTCCGCCTGTTAACTGTGTGCTGTCCGCCAGTTTATAGGCGGTTGTGCCTTGGTGGTGTCCGCCCAATATGGGGCGGTTGCCCATACTCTTGTCCGCCAGTTAATGGGCGGTTGAAACCTCTCACGTCCGCCTCTTCATGGGCGGTTGCCTATGTGAGTCGTCCGCCTGATTTAGGCGGTTGCCCTTGACCGTGACCCATTTTCCTTCAAATTTGACCGGCTCTAGATTCTTCGTTTGGACCCCGTTTTTCGAGCCGTTTGCGGCTATGCGTTCGTCTCTTGTCTACTTCACTCCCAGCTTGGTTTTCCTCATGTTAAACCAATAATTTGTGAGATAAACAATAAAACATAAACTAGAGGAAAACTAACCGAAGTGGAGAAATGAGCAAGAAAAGTGCTAATATTATATATGAAATACACCTATAAAACATGCTCATTTGGACACTTATCACACCCCCACACTTATCTTTTTGCTTGTCCTCAAGCAAAACCACGTACCCAAGTAAGTAGGAATGCTCAATACTAACAAATATTATTATGAAGGGTAGGATAAACATGATCTTTAAACTTATTGAGGAGTGTGAAAAATCAACTGCTGGGTGGCATAGGTGTGCTCAGGGTAAAAATAAAATATAGAGTTTCGGGGTATGATCTAAGGTACTTCAATGTTTCTTTTGTGACTCTGAGAACTTTTACCATGGCCAACTTCTCTCAAGAATGGGCATTGAGGAAAAACAAAAGGAAAAATAGATTTATGCATTTGTTTCACTTTTGCATAAGAGATGAGAAAATTAGGCATACGCCTTTGTATTTAAGAACACTCAACTCTCTTTGTTGGTTACCAATGGTGTCTCGCAAGTCCCTTATTTTTTTTGTATTCTTTTTTTTTTTTTAACAGAAGCACCCCTTAGCAATCCCTAAGAGAGAAGACAGAAAGAAACCCTGAGCAATAAAATCCAACCATTTGATTATTTGGTCACACCGCATATAAAATGCTCCTCAAAAGTAATCAAAATTTTAAAATTTGTACCATTTATCCCACAATTCATAACATTATTTGTTTTTAAAGAGAACAACCTACATTAGCAGGGTACATAATTTTATTTTTGAACAAATGCAAGATAAGCAGAGAGATTTAAACAATTAAAGCACAAAATGCCCTAAAAGGCTCTTCCCCCACTTAAGCTTAAGCAATGCCCTCATTGCGTAGATGAATAAAATTAATAGGGCATGCAATTAATAAAGGAAAGAGTGTACTCCCCAGATTTCGTAGAGTGTGTAGAGCTCCCCCACACTTGAGTGCAGCTGTGGAATGTCATGAAATGAACCTGTAAAGAATATTCTACACAGCCAGAACTCAAGTGAAACCTGCATTTTATTATAACAAATAAAAGGGAAATATAGTACAAAAAGAAAACAACATTAAATTAAAGGAAATAAAAGATAGATAGTGGGTTGCCTCCCACCAAGCTGCCCGGGTTTAACGTCTCTAGCTAGACGTATTTGACCAAGCTTTAGTTTGGAGAAGAGTTCGAGGGCGAGTTGTCCCGCTGTTCTTGGACAAAATAAGTTGCAGAGGTCAGTTGAAATATTAGAATGAGAATTATACCTTTTAAGACGTGCCCCGTTGACCTTGAAAGTTTCGCCTTGTTTGTTCTGGAGTTCAAAGGCACCGTACGGGTCACACTAACAATCTGGAAAGGGCCGGCCCAATGAGACTTGAGTTTCCCAGGGAAGATCCTTAATCTAGAGTTATACAAGAGAACCCAATCACCAATTTCGAAGTCCTTCTTGAGGATCATCCTGTCATGGAACTTTTTGGTGCGCTCTTTATAGATCTTAGCATTCTGGTAAGCCTGATCTCGCAGCTCTTCTAATTCGGAAAGTTGGAATTTCCTTTTCTCTCCTGCAGAAGTCATGTCAAAGTTTAGGGCCTTGATTGCCCAATATGCTTTATGTTCCATCTCTACAGGAAGGTGGCATGCTTTCCCATAGACCAGCTTAAAAGGAGACATCCCGATGGGAGTCTTGAATGCAGTGCGGTAAGCCCAAAGCGCATCATCCAGTTTAAGTGCCCAATCCTTTCGTGATGAGTTAACCGTCTTCTGGAGGATCCATTTTAACTCACGGTTGGAAACTTCTGCTTGGCCGTTTGTCTGGGGGTGATAAGGTAAAGCTACCTTGTGACGTACCCCGTACTTAACCATAAGCGCTTCGAATAAACGGTTGCAGAAGTGAGATCCACCATCACTGATAATAATTCTGGGCACGCCGAAACGGGTAAAGATGTGCTTTTTGAGGAACCTGGTTACTGTCTTTGCATCGGCATGATGACAGGTATAGCTTCTACCCACTTCGACACGTAATCAACTGCCACTAGAACATATTGGTGGCCCTGCGAGGAAGGGAACGGTCCCATAAATCATGCCCCAACAATCAAAGAGCTCCACTTCTAGTATCCCCTGTTGTGGCATCTCATGTCTCCTGGATGTGTTACCCATTTTCTGACAATTATCACATTGTTTGCAGAATTGGTACACATCTTTATGAAGGGTCGGCCAATAAAAACCTGAGGCCAGGATCTTAGCAGCGGTCCTTGTGGGTCCATGGTGACCTCCGGCTTCCCGTGAGTGACAAAATGAATGACGCTTGAAACCTCTTCTTCCGGGAGACATCGTCGAATCAACCCATCAGCACTAACTCGGAACAAACGGGTCCTCCCAGAAATAATGCCTTGAGTCAGAAAGAAATTTCTTCTTCTGGGAGTAGGAAATCATAGGGTACTGTTCCGAGACTAAATAATTGGCCAGGTCCGCGTACCATGGCTCCTGTACTTTGGTGATGGAGAAGACAGTCTCATCGGGGAAGAATTCGTTGATAGGCACACTATCCGTAGGAGTCACCAACTAGAGAGATGGTCAGCGACGACATTCAATTTCCCGCTCTTATCTTTGACTTCGATGTCAAACTCTTGAAGTAGAAGAATCCAGCGCAACAAGCGAGGCTTGGCTTCTTGTTTTGTAAATAAGTATTTGAGAGCGGAGTGGTCTGTATGCACGATGACTTTGCTTCCCCATAAGTAAGATCTGAACTTATCGAGGGAGAAAACTATAGCCAGAAGTTCTTTTTCGGTGGTCGTATAGTTTTTCTGGGCGTCGTTTAGTGTTCTGCTAGCATAAGCGATCACTCTCAAGATTTTCTCTTTTTTCTGGCATAGAGCTGCCCCCACGGCGTAGTCACTTGCGTCACACATGATCTCAAACGGAAGAGACCAATCAGGTGGTATGACACAGGTGCTGACACCAATTTTTGTGTTATAGTTTGGAAAGCAGCTGAACACCTTTCATCAAAATGAAACGGGGCATCTTTCTGTAGCAGGTCGGTCAATGGTTTGCTGATTTTGGAGAAGTCCTGAATAAACCGCCGATAAAATCCTGCATGCCCTAGAAATGCTCGTATATCTCGAACTGTAGTTGGTGCTGGTAACTTCTCGATAACCTCTACCTTGGCTTTATCCACCTCTATTCCTTTTGCTGATATTTTATGTCCAAGGACGATCCCGTCCTTGACCATAAAATGACACTTCTCCCAGTTTAAAACGAGATTCGTATCCTCACACCGTCTTAGGATTAAATCAAGTTGTGCCAAGCATTTGTCGAAACTAGAGCCATAGACTGAGAAGTCGTCCATAAAGACTTCTATGCTCTGCTCGATGAAGTCAGCAAATATTGCTTGCATACATCTCTGGAAGGTAGCAGGGGCGTTGCATAGACCGAAAGGCATTCGTCGGTATGCAAAGGTACCGTAAGGACAAGTGAAGGTTGTCTTGTCCTGGTCCTCAGGTGCGATTGGTATTTGAAAATAACCCGAGAACCCATCTAGAAAACAGTAGTACTCTTGCCCTGCTAGTCGTTCCAACATCTGGTCGATAAAGGGGAGAGGGAAATGATCCTTCCTGGTTGCCAAGTTCAAACGCCGATAGTCAATACACATGCGCCATCCTGTGATCTTTCTTTGAGGGATAGTCTCTCCCTTTTCATTAATAACAGCTTCGATGCCCCCCTTCTTAGGGACAACTTGAACAGGACTGACCCATGGACTGTCAGAAATTGGATAAATGATGTCCGTCAAGGAGTTTCAGAACCTCCTTTCGAACTACCTCCTTGAGGTTAGGGTTTAGCCGGCGTTGAGGTTGCCTGATAGGTTTGAAGTTTTCCTCCATGTAAATATGGTGCGTGCAATAGGAGGGATCAATTCCTTTGATATCAGCGATAGTCCACCCGATTGCTGTCTTGTGCTTCTTTAATACCTCAAGTAACCTTGTTTCCTCCCCGGAATTCAGAGAAGAGGAAATAATGACAGGCAAATGGTCATTTTCAGCTAGGAAAGCATACTTGAGGTTAGAGGGTATTTCTTTAAGCTCGAGTTCAGGTGGTTGTTCCACTGATGGAATTGATTTTTGAGGTTTTCTGTCGAGTTCTTCGATTGGTGGCCGGTACGCTTGATAACCAGCCCTTCCTTTCTCTACGTACGCCAGCATGGCGTTAACTTCTGGATCCTCCATCTTTTCTTCTAGAGAAGTAAATAATACTCGCTCTAGCGGTTCTGTTTCAGCTTCCTGGATGGAAGATGGAGAATACGTGTCCTCATCTGTAGCAAAATCGCCTTCCTCCTCCTCATCATCTGTGAATCCCACTGTCTTAGCATGAGGAGAAAAGTTTGAGCTTTTCTTCATCATTTTTTGCATGTCGAATTCAATCGTTTCATCCTCGTACCGAAGAGTGATTTTTCCATCATGGACGTCAATGATGGCTTTGGCGGTACTCAGAAACGGTCGACCTAGAATCAGGGGAACCTCACATCGTCATCCATTTCTAGAATGACGAAATCAGCTGGAAAGATGAAGCGAGACACTCCAACTACCAGATCCCGGACTATGCCCATGGGCTTGATCTCTGATCTGTCTGCTAGTTGGAGTTTGAAAGGAACCGGTTGCATTTCTCCTCCTTTACTTTCAAGAAGGTGGCGTATGGCATGATATTAATGCTGGCTCCTAGGTCGCATAGACCACTTCCACAGTCCACCACCTATAAAACACGGGATCACGGGATTTCCCGGATCTGTTTGTTTGGGAGGGAGTGCTCGAAGAAGGGCCGCAGAGCATTCCTCTGTGAGGTGCACTGTTTCTTTTCCAGGTTTCTTTTCTTCTTTGTCAAGAGATCCTTTAGAATTTGCGTAGTTAGGCATCTCTTGCAAAGCATCATATAGGTATGTCGAGAGTCAGTTTTTGAAAATGCTCAAGAATTGGAGAACTGCTCATCGAGGTGTTTCTTTTTCATTCTGTTTGGGAAGGGAGTTCACTGTTTTTATGAGTGGAAGTTGGGATGTCGATGGTAACTCGAGATGGAGGTGGAGTAACAGGAGTAGGAACTTGGATTTCTGAGGGAGGTGAAGTTGGTTTGGTGGTTTCATCAACATTGATATAGGAATCTTCAAGATTTTCTTTTTCTTTTCCTTTGCTGGTGGCAAGTTCCCTTCCACTCCTTAAAGAGACTGCACACAAGTTTGTTGATTGTAATGTGCCATCGTCTATAAGGACTGAATTTGCTTGTTCCTTTGGATTGGGATTAGTCTGTGAAGGGAATTGACCAGGTGGTCTTTGTTAGAGTAACTGTTGGATCTGAGATTGCAAGGCTTTTTGGTCTTTGCGCAGAGCTGCGACCTCTTCTTGCGTATCTCGGGATTTACCCATCATCGCCTTAAACATCTCTGCATCTGAGACATATCAGACTCAGGATTCAAAGGAGGTGGAGCTTGGCGGCTCGATGAAGCTTCATTGCCATAAGGCTGTTGTTGATATTGCCTTTGGCCTCCTTGGAAATTGGACTGAGGTCTGTAGTTTTGAGATGGTTGAAGGGTATGTGGGTTTTGGATATTTCCGGTGTTTGAGTAGCTAAGGTTGGATTGCATGTTACGCTGCCATGATTGTTTGTATCCTGAATTGTTGGTGATGTAGTTTGCTTCCTCCGCTGCTTTCATTTCTTGTAGTTGGGGGCATTGTTCATAATCATGAGGCCCGCAACATTGCGTACAAGAATTAGTTGGAGATGGTTGGGATTGAGGAGCATAGCCTGGAGGGGTAGTAGGTGGTCGGGAAATCATCGACTTAGCTTGCTGAGGGAAGGAATTCATAGCCATCTTCTCAACCACTTTTTAGAGTACTGACTTTTGTTGCCTGCTGAGCATTGCTCTCCATGAGTTGCTCATGGCTTTTCATCAATTGGTCGAACTTGTTATCACTTTCCCCAACATGATATAATCCTGGAGTACCGCTCCTTGATCCACCGGAGGCCCAGTCTCTGATTTCCTCACAGAGAGATTCCATGCTGTTCAGAAATTGTGCTCCTGGCTTTTTCAGAATGTCAGCCCCTAACGAAGATAACACCATTGTTCTGCACGGACCGATCAAGCCCTTGTAGAACAATTGTGATACTTGTTCTTTCGTCAGACCGTGGTGAGGACAAGTGAGTAGTAGACCTTTGAAACGGTCCCAAGTTTCACAAATATTCTCCGACCCTGGTTGCTTGAAATTATAAATTTCAGCAATCATCTCCAAAGTTCGGCTCGGAGGTAGGAATTTGTCATAGAACTTGGTGGCCATGTCGTCCCAGGTACCAATGGTACTCGGTGTTAGGCTATGATACCACTTGCTCGCGTTTCCCGTCAGGCTGTGTGGGAATAACGACAATCTTGCATATTGAAGTACTGCGTCGGTTGCAGTAAGACTATTGGCATGTTGCAAGAATTTTGTAACATGTAACAGGGCTTCGTCTGGACTGGTGCCATCAAACATGCCCAACTCCTTCACACATCGAATCTGATGATATGGCTTCAGCTTCTGCCACTCATCGTATTCGGATGGGCTGAGGTGAGGAAGGATGATAGCAGGCTGTTGTCCTTGGTTAGACGGCCTGTTGATATTTCGAACCGTTGCTGGTGTAGCTGCCATGTTAGCTTCCGGGTCAGAATCTATCACTGTGGTGGTATTTCGTTGAGTTCGTCTCTGCCTTAGGCGCAGAAAGGTTCTCTCGATTCTGGATTATACCAACCGTGTGATTATTAATATTTTCTGGGAGCTGTTGACCTGGTAAAAGGCATTCACCACTCAAAACAGAGAAAAGAACTGGTTATACGTTAGAATAATAAAATGTTAGGAATTAGTAGACAGAAATTTAAAGTTAGTAGTTAGGGACAATGGAAACGAAATGACAATGGAACGAAATGACTGGAAATTTTAAGTTAGTAGTTAGAGACAATGGAAAGAAATGACAATGGAACGAAATGACAATGGAAAGAAATGACGAAATAATACAATAATTAACAAGTTAGTAGTCAGATGTCCAAGTCAGATCAGAAGTTAGATGTCCAATGTCCAATCAGATGTCCGAGGTTATATGTCCGAAATTGGATTAACAGTTTTTTTTTTTTTTTTTTACTATATTAACAGATTATTATAATATAACAGGTGAATTAACCGGGGCTTAGGGACTAGATTAAATCAAGTCCCCGGCAACGGCGCCATTTTGCAGAGTGGATTTATCGTGAGTGATTAGCTGGTGAAATTGATAAAAGAAAGAAATTAATACTCAAAATATCCGTCGGGCTGCAAATAAAACCCGGTCGCAGTAGTATAGAAGACAGAAGCGGCCGGGGTCAAACCGTGGGACTTATAGCGAGATAAAATAGTTCCTAAGCTTGTCACAAAAGGGGGGAAGTTAATTGACTTGTTTTAGAGAAAATATTAAGCAGATTAAAAACTGAGTGCAGATGAATTAAATGGAACTCCGGGTTCAGGTTTTATATAATCTGATTAATTATGCTATCTCTACCGGTTTAATATATTAGTTTGGCAAAATTCCTGTTATTATCCTAAGGACTAAGTCATAGACCCTTAAGAACTCGTTTACCAGAAAATGCTCGGTCTAATCAAGGTTCGAGCAATACTATGTAAACGGACGTTAAATTCGAGGAATTATAATTGCATCTGAAATACTAACTATTAAATCATAATAAGTTTTCTCCAGATTTACGGCTTAATTAACCTGTCTATTTATCACCTGGTCTGATCAAAATAGACTTAGGAAAGCATTTTAATAAATTCATGTAATTTATTAAAATGGTGAGAGAAAACCTTTAAGCGTAACAAACTGTATTTATTTTAACCGGTAGAAATATTGATTACAAATTAAACAAACCATAATTAAAACCTTTGCCCGGAGCAAATCCTCCTTAGCCTGACATATTAAAGACAGAATAAGAAGTAGAGGAATACATCTGAGAAGATGTTTATTTCCGCTCCGCTATCTTATCTGCTAATATTTTTGACAGAGGTTGGACAGATACGGTATGAAGTGGAATGATTTATGGGATGAGATGTAGTATGGAATTTATGTGGATGAAATGAGTGATTTTATGGAGAGTTTTATGGTATTTTTATGGAAAAAAATGGCATAAGTTTGGGGTGGAACGTGTGTATTTGATTTGAAGTAGCAGTGGCTTTTTATAGAGGAGAGGAAGAAGAAGAACGACTGCAGTGGAAGAGCATTGAATGCTCATTAATTGCAGGGGACAAACTGAAGACGTGTGAGAGAATTTAAGATAGGTGGTGCGGAGTAGATGGATAACTTCCAGAAGTAAGTCGACGGGCGAAGCAAGTCGACAGGCGAAGAAGGAAGTCGACCGGCGAAAAGAAAACTGGCGCGCTAATATTTTAGTCACGCCTGTACGCTTGTCCGCCTGATAACAGGCGGTCCTCTTGTATGTTGTCCGCCTCGTTTGAGGCGGTTGCCTTATGTATTGTCCGCCACTTATTAGGCGGTTTCTTCAAGTTTTGTTTGCCTGTTAACTGTGTGCTGTCCGCTAGTTTATAGGCGGTTGTGCCTTGGTGGTGTCCGCCCAATATGGGGCGGTTGCCCATACTCTTGTCCGCCAGTTAATGGGCGGTTGAAACCTCTCACGTCTGCCTCTTCATGGGTGGTTGCCTATGTGAGTCGTCCGCCTGATTTTAGGCGGTTGCCCTTGACCGTGACCCATTTTCCTTCAAATTTTGACCGGCTCTAGATTCTTCGTTTGGACCCCGTTTTTCGAGCCGTTTGCGGCTATGCGTTCGTCTCCTTGTCTACTTCACTTCCAGCTTGGTTTTCCTCATGTTAAACCAATAATTTTGTGAGATAAACTATAAAACACAAACTAGAGGAAAACTAATCGAAGTGGAGAAATGAGCAAGAAAAGTGCTAATATTATATATGAAATACACCTATAAAACATGCTCATTTGGACACTTATCAGAGGTGACTTCCACTTCCTCGACCCTGGGTGTCGAGAATGGAGGAGTGACATATTGGTGAAGCTTATCCTGGAGTCTAGAGGTGACTCCGCTTTCTCGACCCTGGGTGTCGGGAATGGGGACTAGCTATGGAGGAGACGTCCTCCAACGTGCGGTGATAAGAGAATTCACAAACAATCCTTAAAGAAACAAGGAACGATTAGCACCTACATAATGAAGTCTCGGGATCTAATCTATATCCCCTGACTCGGTGCCAGAGAATGAAGGAAAACATGTGTAATGAGACCAAGCAAACAAGAGAAAGTCACAAATGTGATTCTTTAAGAAACAAGGAATGAATAGCACCTACATAACAAAGTCTCGGGATCTAACCTATATCCCCTGACTCGGTGCAAGAGAAGAAAGGAAAACATGTGTAAGGAGAACAATAAAACAATACGTAATCGCTTGAATGATCCCATAGTGAGGATCGATGGTATAATATACCTCCGCTCACGTCTTATAAATTACTTGATTGTTGTTGCTACGTTAGCAGCTTATTGTGCTGGCTTGCGTGTTGACATTGCTATGCTACTTGCAATTTGTGCTTGGTTGCTTTTGATATTGCTATGCTACTGATGAGTGTGTATGGTATCATGATGTCCTGATGTGTGCTTTACTACTTTATTATAGCATGTAAATTGACCTAATAATATTCGACCAATTAGTCGTGTGGCCCGGTAACATACGGGCTTCACACGTTCATGCTCAGCGTAGTTTACTAAGTCCTTTACACCCAATTTTTTTCAGGTATTGTGCCAGACGATGACGGAGAGTAGGCGGGTGACTACCATGGGGGTAGTCCATCTAGGCAAGACGCTTAAATATTATGTTAACGAATGGGTTATGACTATGTGTCACTAGACCCTGGATGTATGTTTCGGTTTGTGTTGGTTATGTAAGAACTTATGAATTAGACTCTCGGTACTTGGTTCGTAATTACTGTTCGTACTTGGATTTGGTTAAGGTTTAGATTCCAGTCATTCAGACCGTAACTTGGAGTTAGTAATGAGGACTGTCAACCACGTGGGTGGTTGGCATCTGTAGCACCCGAATAGAGTAGGAACCGCTGCGTAGACATCTCATGTTACCATTAGGCGCGTCGTTTAATTGTTGGTCGTTATTAGGGGGTTTTACAAAAAGTGGTATCAGAGCGTAGTTGCGCTCTGATGACTGGAAAAGAGAAGTACCGAGAATAGGAAAACCTAAATTTGGGAAACGGGGTTAAGGGTTAGTAATGTGAGGCACGACTTTACTGATCTAAACCGCTTGCAAGGGCAATAATAACTTGTAGTAAGTTCTTGTGATTGTTTCATCGATGTTTCGGCTTAGTGTAGGGTACAGGGGCGTACCCCTCTTTTAAGGGGGGTAAGCGCGTTTTGTTTTGTGTGTGTGCTGATTTAGTATGATGTATTCCTACAACCACTCGTGGTTGGTTGGTAGGTTTGTGTGTTTGGATTGTGTGTGAAAATGTTATATACGCTATGTATGAATGAATGTTGTGTGCCTTGACTTGCACTTTAATATGATATACACATTACTAGCTCCTTGGTGTACTACGAGAACTTGTGTGAAGCCACTCAGGTGGCATGGTGCCTTGAAGCACTGAGAATTATAATTATGGACTTAATCTTTTGGGTATCGATAATGAATGCGGGACTTGACCCTAAGATTATCAGGAGTGGAAAATACAAATTAAGGAAGTAAGACTTCGGGACGAAGTCTCTTTTAAGGGGGGTAAGTTGAAACACCCCTGAACAAATAATCACGTAAAATCATAAACGCTAGGAAAAATATCCGTAAATAATGAGTTATATAGTTCAGACATAAAATAAAGTATGAAGGATTAAACTTAGTATACACATGTCCGAAAGCGTGACAACGTTATATATTAATATAGTCACGTACTTGTACGAAAACTACATGTACGTAACGTTACGACATTGTAACGTTGTAATAAAAAGGATAACGTCGCGTAACTTTGTAACAAATAAATAAATAAATATAATGGGGTATATTATATGGTCTTACATATGTAAATAAGCAAGTACAACTTGTACAAAAAAAAAGAAAGAAAAAAGAGCAAAGACGCTCCCGTTGAGGTTCAAACCCCGTACCTCTCGTATGCCTAGTGAACATCTTTACCAGTTGAGCTATGCTCGTATTCGGTAACTATTATGCAGCACTTAAAACTTGTTATAAAGCAACAAATAAAATCAGACCCCACCCATGCCCTATGTCCGAGAAACCATATCCTTTAATTCTACAAGTGCTACTAACTCACATTTAATTACCCACTCAGCATTGACTAACCACGCAGCACATGTATTACATCGATGCACACTTACTAATACACTTATTAATCTCTCAAACTCCTCCCCATGCAACCGGTGCCTTTCCTCCTTGCCAGTGTGCCCGTATATGTTGTAGAGTTCACAAACTCTTATGCGTTGTCCCCTGCATGCTAGCCCTGTTTTGCGTGATTCAAAAAAAAATTCTCACGCCCACATGCACCCAGCATCCTCTAACAATCCCTTTATTCAAATTGGTGCTCACTCTTCCTCGGGTGTGTGTGTGTGTGTGCCTCGAGGAGTAAACCTCTTCCACCTTCCCATTTACCTCACACTGTGCGCACGTCCACTTTTGGGTTTTCCAGTGCCAGTGTTACAGACTCCTGGAAGGCAGCTGCATTTTTTTTCCCCGTGAGATTCAGACAAGGAGCATTCCTGTTTTGACATCTAAGACAACAGTGTTGACCTCCCTCCTTGCCTCACCTTCTGCATGCTGGTACCTTCCTGCAAAACCCCTGCAAAGATTACACCAAACTCTCAAGAGAACTCACCCCACGGTAAGGACCCAAATCAACCCCACTCACACCCTCTTTTCTATTTTTGTTTCTGTCTGGGACTTCATGACCGTGTGCATCTAACCCTCTACATTGGTTCCGTAAGATCCTGGCATGCTAACTGCGGGAAGAGTCCTGGGAGAAGTTCTGAAACAAACTCACTGCAAGATCTTCTAAAGGTAAGCCTATGAAAGCAGAAGAAAAAAAACTGGTTGCTCAAGCCATTGTTCGGCTATCTTGTACCCGAAAGTTTGATGAGTTGACTTCCCCCCCTTTTTTCTCAGCTGTTCTCTTGTGTGGACTTCCTTGACAAGACCCCCCTGAGTGTGAGGCAAAAACCCATTGGGAACTATTGTTTCAGTATCAGCCTAAGGTGAGGCCACACAACCTATCGGGTCACTGCCTTTTTATTTCTGATTTGCAAACTTACAAACATGGTTTCTGTTACGCATTTGTTCTCTCCTAGTTTTGTTTAAGTACATGCAGGAGTAATGTAAGAAACAAATAGATTCTAATCTAAGGAAAATGGTCTAGTTACCTTCAAAAAAAAAAACTGGTTAATGTCAGTAGTAGTAAACAACTTCAAAGCCACTGTTGTAATTTCCCCCAACTCACACCTGATCCAAGCCGTAGGTCTGTACTGATGCTAAGAGGAGTGAATTGATGTATAGACTTTGATGTTGGCAAAAATGATGCTGAAAACATACAGAATAAATCGAAGAAAAATAAACCAGAAACAGATTGAGAATGGAAAAAAAACAGAAGCAGAAGAAGAGAAACGTAGCAGTTTTGCTTCAGTTTTACAGTTGCATGTTCCTGCTTCTTTTCAGTTAGTTTGCGGGTGTTTCAGTGACACTAGTAGGACTGTTTCTGGGATTTTAAAACCGTGATAGAACACTTAACTAGGTAAACCAACAAAGAGGTGAAGCTAGAAGTTAGGTTAATGAACATAGAGAAAACAACTGAAAGGAATGCAATCAGTTTCATGATTTCAGTTCTTACAGGTTTCTGTTTTTGTTGTGTAAAGAATTTCCAGAGAGTCGCCTAAGTGATTGTGGGTCTTTTTGAATCTAAAACCTTGCTAAACCACTTAGCTAACTGAGAGGGTAAATAACTGGGGGAGCGAGAAAGAAACTAGATCAAGGAAAAAAAAATCAAATAGAAGGGAGTTATCAGGTTCTGGTTAGTGGAAATTCAGAAGCAGTATGAATTTAACATGGAGTTAAGAATGTATTTAGATCATTATTGAGTCACAGGTCTAGTCACCAATACGTGGGATTATTTTTAAAAGGAAAGAAAAGCTAATCTGTTGCATCAGTAGAAAGGAAGAACCGAAGAAGTTGTAGCAGTTTTCTATGTTACAGTTTAAGCTTAGTTTTTGTATAATGACTTTTCTTAGGCTGAATTCTTGTTGTTTTAAGTTGTTTTCGAGTTTAAAATTGTGCTAGAATATCTAACTAAATAGTGGAGCCTTTTGGGAGAGAATTGAAAGACAAATTTGAAAACAACAGAAGAAGAAAGAAAACACTAATAGAGAATGTGCATTAGTTTCAGATTTTGGTTCTACAGTTTTATTTTACGGTTAGTCTTGAGGTTAAGACTGGGTTAACACAGAGGCCTAAGTGTTTTTAAGTTGGGAGAACTGGAAACGCACAAGTTAATGAACTAAAATAGAATAACAGGAAGGAATGTGGCAGTTCACGATTCTGGTTTGCTGTTGCAGTTTTCCAGATTCTTGTAAAGGAGTTTGTGAGTTGATGTCTTAATTGTGTTAGGGTAGATTGGAGTTTAAGATCATATTAAGAGGATAACTAACTTGAGGAGTGAGAGAACAACCAGATCAGAGAATTAAAAGCAGATCAGAAGAGAAAAAAAATGCGGGTGCACCAGTTTAGTCTATCAAGTTTTCTGGTTTTGTGCAGGGGAACTTCGGGGGCATTATCTAGGTTAGCTTTGGTCTGTTGTTGGAGTTTAAAAGCTTCTTAACCCACTCAACTAAATACAGATGCGTAGAAGTAAACAGGAAATAGGTTCAGAACAGAAAAAGAAAAACAGGAGAGTTATCAGTTCTTTCCTAGTTGCAGATTTTGTCGGGTTTTAATTTTCAGTCTTTGTCCTGTTGATATCTATGTCATCTTGGGTCTGTTGGAACAAAAAAAAATGTGACACCCTAAGCTACTTGAGTTAGTAATGAGAGTAAACTGAAACTTAACTCATGAACAAGACTGGAAAACCGATCACAACAGAGGGAAAACTTACATCAGTGCTTGATTGCAGTTTCAGGTTTTTATTTCCTGTGTAAGGAACTTTCAGAGTTGTGGGATTGGTTGTTTTGGGTCTGTTTTAAGGATTTTAAAGAAAAAGACTATACTGAAACGTGTAACTAAATATCTAGGTTATTGGGGAGAGTAAAAGCTTGTTTATTGAACAATAAGAAAAAAATAGAAGTAGGAAGGTGTGGATGCACACATGGCTATTTCAGATTTCTGACAATCGGGTTTCTGTAAAACAAATTTCCAGAGGCATTGCCTAGGCTAGTTGGGACTGTTATTGAATTCTAAAAACTTCATAACACACTTAAGCACACGAGTAAGTGAGGGAGAAGGAATGAAAAGTCAAATTCAGGGACAAGAAGTGAGAAAGAACAAGCTATAGCAGTTTTGGCACTTTCTGTTTTTCTGCAACTATTACCAGTTCAGTATGAGGAGTTTCCAGAGATGTGTCTCGGTGAGGTGAGTCTGTTCTGGAATCCAAAAGCTTGATAAAACACTTAACCAACTGGGTAAACAAATTGGAAGTCAAAATTGTGAACTGAGAAAAGACACAAAGGGAGGAAATGATGTAGCAGTTTCTGTTTCAGCTTCTTTTTCTTTGAAATCTTTGCCTCTTTGTAACCGAAGTTCAGGTGGCATAGAAGTGTTGCATTCACCTGCTATTTAACCCAACACCTAGCTAATCAACCCAACTGATTTTATATGAGGAAATTGAGTGGATCAGAACTGATAAGCGAACTAGGAATAAGAAAGGAGGAAGAAATAATACACCTTGGATTCCGTTTTCGGTAAATACTGTTTCTATACAGAAGTTAGGTGAGTGTGTGTTACTAATTTATTTTTGAGGTTAAAACGTTGATAACACCCATATTCAGTGGGGTAGCTACCATGAGAAAGAGTAAGCCTCAACTAAAGTAACTAGAAACAAGAATCACAAGATACATGGGGTTGTTGCCTCAATTTTTCTTTTCAATGATATTACGGTTCTGTATAACTAGGCTTTAAAAGTATTTTAAAAATTATATTACCTGGATAATAGGGTTAAAATAGTGCTAGTATACCTAGCTAGTTCCTGAAACGTTTTGGGATAAAGAAAGCCACCATTGATTCATTAAATGAGTGGTTAAGTGTGATTCAATACCGTAACTATGCGACAGTTTACAAATGTTGAGACTTCTGTATAAATGGGTTCTAGGGATATTTTGAAGACTATACTATTGGGATACTAGGTTTAAAACATTGCTCACCTATGTGGCTAAGGAGAGAATACATTTTAGATAAGTTATATCCCTCTTATGTAACTTGTTACATAATTAACTCTTAAAACGCCCCAAAACATTAACTAAGGAAAAAGGACTTAGTTAATGAATAAAACAAAGGTGTGAATGTCCTAGGAGTAAGTTAAGCCTGGAATTTATACATGTGAAGTTCTAAGAGTAATATAAACTAAGCATTTAACAACATACCTTGGGAATAATACCCAATATAAAGTGTCCTCACATGAAATGATAAACTGACACATTGTTTTAATTACCGCTAGGGACGTAACGAACTCCGACCGGGACTCCGAGTGTGAGACAACTCGTACTTTCGAATAAGGTATGGACATGTGTGGTTCGTATGTTGCCGTGTTACACGGTTTGTGTGCTGTGTGCTTTGTTTGACAATGACTCTAAGACTAAAGCATGAAAATTGGATTGCTTCTTGTGGCTTGCTTATATGCTTGTTATATATCCTTGTGGCATTTTACTTGCGCGCACACAGTAGTTTAGTCCCTTTCTCGTTTATGGAACTCGAGACGAACCACAAACGAACAATGAAAACAAAGAAAACTCTATAAGGGTAACTCCTCTCTAAACCATTGAGGACTACCATGACACCCACTATGGTGTCTACTCATTAATGATAATGAAGAACAAGTCTCCTTTGGTGGGACATGGCGAACCACAAAGACAAAACAAAAGAACTATACAAAGAGACAACTCCTCTCTAACTTTAGAGGACCGCTAATGACACCCACTATGGTGTCGAGATTATAATGATAATGAAACGAAAAGTACCCACTGTGAAACATGAGAATAACCCGGGAAGACAACAGCTCGGGCCGCGCGGTATGGATGATCGGGAGTTGGTATCTGCATCAGATCCTTTGACCGTCTATGGTGGAATATGATTTGGGTGTCCCTGGGTGACCCCACTTTCTCAGCACATCCCGGAGTCCAGAGGTGACTTCCGCTTCCTCGACCCTGGGTGTCGGGAATGGGGGAGTGACATATTGGTGATGCTTATCCTGGAGTCTAGAGGTGACTCCGCTTTCTCGACCCTGGGTGTCGAGAATGGGGGACTAGCTATGGAGGAGACGTCCTCCAATGTGCGGTGATAAGAGAATTCACAAACAATCCTGTGAGCCTCGATTTTAAACCCTATCCTATGTTGATTAAAGTTGATTAGGATCTAACCGGGTTTTAGGTCCACTTATAGTCTAACATTAATAACTATATCATATAACAATAATTATTAAATCCTAGGCTAGCTCACTGGAACCTATTATGAGTCGCCACCTAATTTTGACCTAGATTAAATTAGGAAAGGAGAGTTCGGGTTCGGGGGCTTGATATTCGACTTAATTAGGGTTCAATTACTTTCATTACCCTTCCTAGGTCGTTTTTTCTCTACTTGGTTTATTTACGGCTTATTACGAGTCGTTTTAACCTAAGTGCGCGAGCTTCTGTTTTTTGTGTTTTTTAGCATTTTTTTACAGAAAACTAAAGTGGAAATTAAAATTTCCTAAACTAGGGGTTCGGAGGCAGAATTAGGTCAAATTTTGTTTCCGTCCGTGGCCACGGACCTAATGTCCGAGACCACGGACCCTAGTTAACCTATATGAAAATAAAAGTCGAATTAAACAGAAAACAGAAAGTTGTAAAGTCCGGGGCCACGGACAGGCCGTCCGTGGGCCTGGACATCATTAGAAAAACCTAAATTTTTAAAATTTAAAAATCTCGCCGCCGTCCGTGGGCGTCCGGGCTTACGGACAAGCAGTCCGGGACCCCGGACATGACGTCCGTGGGTGCGGACCGCCCTCGGATGGCGGCGTTAAGGCTGTTCCCGAAGGTGTTTTCGACTCAAATTTTATGGGTGCGTAGCCTGAAAGATGTACAATGCGTTAGTGATCGAAAGTTCTCAATTTGAATTCGAATTATGCACTAAACTTGGTAAACAAGTTATTGGACAGAAGCTTGAATAAACAGCAATACAGAAGCGTACGAAGGTTAGTTTGAGCCCAAATTTTGAGGCAAGACAGATAATACCGTGGAGAATTAGGGAAGTGGAGTTTCTACCTGTTTTACCTTCGGATTCACAACGTTTCTTCACACCGGGATTCGTCGAGTGCTCCGTTGATGGCAGACCCGAGAGGATTTCGACCCAAGCTTCTGGTTGTTGGTTGTTCTTGCTGTTCTTCACGTTTTGGAGGTGTTTTTGTGGGGTTTTGATGATTATTGGTGCTTTGGGAATTGGAAAACGTGTTTAGATGGTGATTTCGGGGATTTTCGGTATGATTTGGGTGGCCGGGTGTTGGAAAACGTGAGAGAGAGAGGAGGCTGTGTTTTCTGACTCTCTAGGGTTCTTGAGCATATGAGGTTCTGATTTTATCCAAAAACTTATCCCCTTATATAGACTTTCTTAAAGATAAAGAAAATCTAATAAAAGTAAGATTTTTCGATATTTTAGTTAAGTGACTTCCCAAAGGAATTTTGCTGTGAAATTTTGACCACATGTCAAGGATGGATATTATGAATTTTCTGAGGTGGAACCGAATTTTTTGAATATTGGAATATTTTTAAATTGAATTTCTCGTCAGATTCAGTCAGAAATTGCTAGAAAATTATTGGAAATTCGAAAATTCAAAATTCCAACGCCATTATGCTTAAAATGTCATCCTCTATCATGGGTTAAAATATCAAAGCGTTTCAATCTGATTTGGGCATCCTTTGGAGGAGAGAGAAAGCTTACAAGAGGTCTTAGGAGCCTTTAAAGATTACCAAAACGCCCCTGAAAGTGACGAAGCTGCTCCCCATGCCATGGAACGTGCCGATCGGGCCGGGATCCCTCACCGCTTGATTAAAATGCCTCTCACAACACCAGTACCTCGTAGACCCTAACCAGGGGGTCAAAATTTTGGGTATAACAGATTGCCCCCGTCAACTAGACTTTGTAATGAAAGTGAGAAGGCTAGTTGATGCCTGAGTGATACCCCAAAATTTCAAATGTTTCCAAGACCCTGCATGTTATCAGGAAACTGATAAGTTGTGTCGAGCTATTCTAAGGCGCTGACTACCTATAATGAATGAGAGGATGTCAAGCGATTCTAAGGCGTTGACTACCTATAACGAATGAGATGATGTCTAGCGATTCTAAGGCGTTGACTACCTA
The DNA here is from genome assembly GCA_023374045.1 of Limonium bicolor. Taxonomy (NCBI): domain Eukaryota; kingdom Viridiplantae; phylum Streptophyta; class Magnoliopsida; order Caryophyllales; family Plumbaginaceae; genus Limonium; species Limonium bicolor. The sequence continues at coordinate 50,242,424 of CM041782.1, forward strand.
TAATGAATGTGATGATGTCAAGCGATTCTAAGGCGTTGACTACCTATAATGAATGTGATGATGTCAAGCGATTCTAAGGCGTTGACTACCTATAATGAATGTGATGATGTCAAGCGATTCTAAGGCGTTGACAACCTAAAGTGTGAAAATGAGATAGTGTCAAGCGATTCTAAGGCGTTGACTACCTATAATGATGATAGCTAGGCGGCATGCAAATGCAAAAATGCTGGAATGGTAATGATGCTAATGATGCTGATGATGTGGATGATGCTGATGATAATGCTGATGATAATGCTGATGACGCTGATGATAATGCTGATGATAATGATGATAATGCTGATGATGCTCGGATGCTTCTAGGGACCGAAACCCGTGCCAATGCTCCTGGCTGGACCCAATGTGGACTTATTGCCATCGCCCCCCAAGCCGGTGTGTAGGGATAACTCCTGGTAAAAACCTTGGGGACTTATTGCCATCGCCCACCATTCGTTGATCCCGAAAATAAGTTGACATCGCAAAAGGAGGATTTATTGCCATCACCTCGCCAACTTTTCTGTCGCCAGGTCTTGTGACGCGCCTGGATGATGCAACTAGGTCTTACGACGAGCCTATATGAATGAGATGAATGCAATGTGTTTGATAAGAGTGGGTAAGCTAAAGGGTAACGCTAGGTCTTACTACGAGCCTAAGGGAATGCAGCTAGGTCTTATGGCGAGCCTAAAAATGGTTCTAGGTCTTATGGCGAGCCTAAAAATGGTTCTAGGTCTTATAACGAGCCTAAGGGTTGGAACTAGGTCTTACTACAAGCCTAAGGGAACGTGACTAGGTCTTACGGTGAGCCTAAAAATGGTTCTAGGTCTTATGACGAGCCTAAAAATGGTTCTAGGTCTTATGGCGAGCCTAAGGGAATGTGACTAGGTCTTACGGCGAGCCTAAAAATGGTTCTAGGTCTTATGGCGAGCCTAAAAATGGTTCTAGGTCTTATGACGAGCCTAAAAATGGTTCTAGGTCTTATGATGAGCCTAAGGGTTGGAACTAGGTCTTACTACGAGCCTAAGGGAATGTGACTAGGTCTTACAGCGAGCCTAAAAATGGTTCTAGGTCTTATGGCGAGCCTAAGGGTTATTCTAAGCGAAAGTGGGTAAAATGTATAAGTGGATGTAGAAGGATTAAGGTTCATGTCAAATCTGGAGATGGTAGTGCTCAAGATGGGCCTACGGATGTTTAGACGTGGAGGTAGGGCTTAAGACGAGCCTGTGGGAATTTGACGTGGAGGTAGGGCTTAGGACGGGCCTGAGGGAATTTTTTGTGGAGGTAGGGCTTAGGACGGGCCTGAGGGAATTTTTTGTGGAGGTAGGGCTTAGGACGGGCCTGAGGGAATTTGATGTGGAGGACGGGCCTGAGGGAATTTGATGTGGAGAAAGGGCTTAGGACGGGCCTGAGGGAATTTGATGTGGAGAAAGGGCTTAGGACGGGCCTGAGAATGTTTGATGTGGATGCAAGGGTTTATGCCTGTGGTGGGATGGTGGTGCTCAAGCTTTAGGTTTCAATTGGTGTTGTCATGGCAATTGTTGGAACCAACAATTGCCCCCAGTATTTTTCCTTAGGACGATCTGAGTTAGAGCTCATGGCAATTGATCGGAACGATCAATTGCCCCCAGTATTTTCTTTGATTAAACGCGCGAACAAGTCTCATCCTCACAGGGTCGAGGCTTATGCTTTGATGTGGTGCTTCCTAACCTACACTCGGCGTGTTTGGTGTTTGCACTCGTTTCTCACTTACAGTCACAACTTTTCAACCATTGAATTTGACATTTGTTAGATTTACGTGTTCAACCTGTTACTTTCACATGATCGGATACACAACTACTAGGTCGGAAGTCTTTTAAGCTTATAACGTGGCTATGGGGTGTGATGAATGACAACAGGGTTATGGAGGGATGTTTAAGATATGTGGTGCTTTAAGGGTGACCAAAGCTGCAACTTGCACCGTCTCTCGGACTTGTCTTCTCTGCCTTGAGGTCATTTGGCTACTTCGTGATGACTTCGCTTGGGACTTGGAACTTTTGGGTTGTTCCTTGCATCTTCTTTCTTTTTTCCGATTTTGGATTTCTTTGAGGCTTTTCAAGTTTGCCCTTCTTTGAATCTCCTTTCCTTCGGGGTTCTTGTGTTTCCCGGTTTTGAACTTCGAGGGCTGTTCTTGATGTTAGCTCGTTTGGATCATGTGTCACTTTGGGACCATTTGCGGATCGCTTCGTCATGCTGGTAGCAATTTTGCTTCTTTGGACTTGTGAAGTTGTTGTTCGGCAGTCGGGCTCCTTGCTTCCTTTGGTCACCGGGTCGGTTATTCATCACTGGCTGGCTTATTTGTGGAGCTTGTAGTGTTGTAAAAGAGGTCATATATGAAAAGCTCAGTGGGGGTGCCTAGGGTGTAATGCCAGGGTTCACAAGCTTTTTGGCTGTGTGGTGCTGTACCTAGGTGCTTCGTCATCCCTAATAGTTGTGTATCTGTTCATTGTTACTTTTCACAGGTTTAAGCGTAAATTTACAAATTATCTCCTTCGGTCGGAGTCATGCCGTTTACCTCACCTTTGAATGTGGCCTCCCTGGAGTCGTGTAAAAATGACACGCTCTTTCGCTCTTGGTTTTACCGCTCAAGGCACTCTCACGAGACGTTCACTCAGAGACTTGTTTGCACATTTAAACATTATCGTTCCTTAACTCAGATTGCCCCCAGTATTGTTGTGGGGTGTACTTAATAAACCTTAGAATGCCCAAGCTATTTTGTGGAGGGTGATTGCATGTGTGGTGGTGAACAATGGTGGGGTACTCTTGTGAAGAGGTGATGGGTGATCTTGCAGCAACAAATTTTGGCTTGTGTATTTGGTGAAATGTTGAGAAAACGGATTGGTGAAACGCATGGGATGTATATGATGAGGGTGGTTTTTGTACGAGGAGCTGTAGTGAGTATGGACGGAGCGATGAGGTTTTTTTTATTTTTTTTTTGAAATGAACGGAAAATGCTTTGCATGGAAATTGTGAAAATGGAACCATGTATTATTCAATGTAAAAATAACGTTGGAAACTACAAACTCGGGAGAGCCACCAAGAATAGTAAAGGGGACCAACTACTACAAAAACCAAAAGGTGACTAATAAAAAAATCTACCTAATTGAAAAGCAAAACAGTACTTAAAGACTACAAACTCTAATAAGACTCGGGCATGGATGCCCTGCCTACACTTCCATGTCCTTGAAATTGATGCCCTTGATCGATGAGATCTTGGATTGCGTGTCTCAAAGCCTTGCAATCATTGGTCATGGCCGGGTAATTGGTGGTACCAACAGAACTGACTTAGATTCCTTCCTTTTTGAGGGTCCCCAGGTCGGGGAGTGAGAGGCTGTAGCATGTTTCGTTCCTGGAGCATTGCAAATGTCTGGCTTAATGGTTGGCCAATGTCTGAAAATTCTCTCCGACGGGAGCTCTGTCGGGGTGGCCCTACTGCTCCAATGATCCAACCTGGTTCTCTTTGACCGGCATTCGCCTCATGCTGCCTAGACCTTTTCCGGGTGCAACTTTGGATGCAAGCTGTTGCTCCTGGTTGTCTGATCACTTTCCTAAGTTCTGTAGCAATTTCTTTGACATTCTCCTCCGATCCTCGGACCCTAATGGAGCCAACTTCAATGCAATCATAAAGGGTGTGAGAAGCCCGTCCACTAACTCATCCCGAGCTTGACGTTCGGACTCGAGGGAAAGCGCCTTTGCTTTCAACTCTTCGATAACAGCAACGTAGTTAGATTCCACGGCGTCCATGGCAGCACTATGCCTCTGCTCCATGGCTTCAATGGTGGCCATGTGCTTTTGTTCCAAAATTGCGAGCTGGGCTTCCATGTCGATTGGACCGCACTTAGGACTTGAGTCTACCTGTGTTCAAGGTGTCCATTATTAGCTAACAAAAGGAAGTGGGCTGAAAGATACTAAGGTGAGAATGACGCTTCACGAGATAGATCAAAACAGACTTAGGCTGAAAGCGAGTGGGCCAGGATACCTAGAGAATGAGGTGTTTGGGCTGGAGTATCTCTCAGACTATGAACTGGAATTTGGACTGAAATGTAAACAGATGGCTTTGATTTGGCCTGAGAGATAACACCTAGATCTAGGGTTTTGGACCAGGGCCCGAAATAGAAGTCTACCTAGACTAGAATAAGCCCTTGGGCCGGAATGTGTTTGGGCCTGGAGTAAAGCACATGGGCTGGAATGGTCCCTAAATCACAAATGGGCCTAACTTTCTTTGGGCCAGAGAAGATGGTTGCTGATAAGTGCAAAACATATAGACTTATTAAGGTTTAATCACCTTATTAATTGCAGCATTTTTAGTAATGTTTCTCACTTATCTTAGGTTTTTCCTATATTTATGTTATTATATTAACTGATGTATTATATGTGTTAAAATGTAGGAAAAATGACAAACAAAGACATATATTAAGGATTAAAAAAAGATCTCACGCGCGAAGCACGCATGTATGTTCCGCCTCCTCAGTACCGCCTCGTTATCAGGCGGACAACAGAGAGGCGACCGCCTCATATCGGGCGGACGTCACAAAGGCAACCGCGAGGCGGTCAATACAGAGGCAACCGCCCAATAAGGGGCGGTCAAGACAGAGGAGACCGCTAGATAAGTGGCGGACACGTGTAAATGTGTAGGAAATCAACCGGTTATCTTCTTCGCCGACTCGCTCTCCAACTTGACTGCCTTATCGTTTAAGCAGTCGGCGCCTACCAGAAATCACGCACGCATTGCACCCCTGTCCCCTGCGCAATCAATGAACTGCAATCAATGGGGAGCTGCAATCATCGAGCTCAATCAATGAAGCTGCTGCTCTGCTTCTTCTTCCTCTATAAATACAACACTCGTCTCACTTCTCCAGTGTCCTTCCGGAGGCTCTTCCATGGTTCCTCTGGAGTTCCAATTCACACACCATCTCATTTCTCTCCTTCCGCCTTCTCCATTTTATTTATTTTACATTCCACTAAATCCACCTCTGGCCTACGTATACAAAATAGCAGAGTGAGCCGGAGTGATTACGGATGATTTCTATTACTCTTGTCTCTGTCTATCTATTTAATATGTAAGGCTAGTTTAGGTACGCTTTGGGAATAATTATTATGTTCTGTATTAATTATGCAATATTTTTACTGGTTTTAATTTAATGAAGTTTGTTACGCTTAAAGCTCATCTCGCGCCTTTTTAATAAATGTCATGAGTTTATTAAATTGCTTGCTAAGTCTATTTTGATCAGACCAGGTGATAAATAGATAGGTTGATTAAGCCGTAAATCTGGAGAAAGCTCTATTATGATTTAATGAGTTAGTATTTTCAGATGCAATTATATTTCCTCGAATTTAATGTTCGTTTACATAAGAGTGCTCGAACCTTGATTAGACCGAGCATTTCTGGTAAACGAGTTCTTATGAGGCTATGACTTAGTCCTTAAGATAATTAAAGGAATTTTGCCAGATAATTATAATTAAACCAGTAGGAATAGCATGAAAGAGCAGATATATTAATCTGAACAAGAGTCCCGTTTAGTTATCTGTTAATTTAGTTTATTTTATCTTTCCATTTATTTATAAAAACAAGTCAATTAATCCCCCCTCCTGTGACACGCTTAGGTACTACAATATGTACATTAGTCCCGTGGTTCGATATCCGGTCGCTTACATTTTCACTATACTACTGCGACCGGGATTTGTTTGCAGCCCGACTTTATTTTGAGTTTTTAATTTCTTTTCTTTTAATTTTACATCATTTCAACCACTCAGATCACAACGTCTGCAAAATGGCGCCGTTGCCGGGGACTAGATTTATTCTAGTTCCTAAGCCCCGGATTATTCACCTGTTTAATTATAAATATTTTGTTCTTTTATTTCTGTTAATATTATGTCCATAATATTCTTTTTTTTTGTTAATATTAATTATCTACTATATTTTGTTAATATTAATTATTTAATAATCTGTTAATATTAATTGGACATATGATATTGGACACCTGACTCTGGACATATGACTACGGACATCTAACTTTTGACATCTAACTTCTAACTCTTATTAACATTTAATTTTCATTGTCTCTAACATTTTATTTCCATTGTCTCTAACATTTAATTTCCATTGTCCCTAACATTTAATTTTATGTAAATTAACTACTAACTTATTATTTATGTCATTTTTATTACTAACTTGTGATTTTATAACCTTGTTAATATGTACGAAAGTCTGTTTCGTTTAAATCAAAAAAAAAAAATGCAGGCCGTGTCCGCCTCCTGACAGGCGGACACCACACACTTGTCCGCCACTTACCACGCGGACTCCACAGACGAGACCGCCTCGCGGACGCCTCACTCTCGTCCGCCACTTAACGTGCGGACGCCACACAATCGTCCGCCACTTACCATGCGGACGGACATCGCAAATAAAAAAAAAAGCTTCAAACGCCGCGTTTTGCAATCTGTTCTTCCCCAAATTAGAGAGCTCGAACCGGTACAGAGGAGAACGAACAAGCCGCGCAACTCCCCTCCTCTTCAATTCAACACGACTTCCTCAATTCTCCACCAAATTACGCAAGGTTAGTACCAAAATCTTTGTTTTTCAATTCTTAACGTTTCTATAGTTTCAAATCCACAAATAATGAACTACACTAGGAGAAATTAAGGACTGAACTTTCGAACCCTAGGTCGACCCGTTCGAAAATTCGAGCTTAATATGCGATTTTGTCTCAGATTCTTCTTCTATAATCATAATATACATACACAAGGTTAAATCTACACTGAATATACTTAAATTTGTTGTTTTGGATGAATTTCAAATTTAGGTATATGTAGATACGAGACTTGCTATGTTAAAATAGCATTCTCCAATTTTATTATGCCTTGTTTTATTAAACGAATGAATTTATGATTATAGGTTGTTATATGTGGATTTAGGCTGATAACGGTATTAAATTACCTTGCGTTTGACTGAATTAATTGTGAAGAATCGTAGATTTTTAGGGGAGGTTCTGTCGATTTTTCGACAGAGTTTATGTTGTATAATTATTCTGTTTATATTTCATATTATTTGTTCTTCTTGTTTTCTATTTTTGTTAATATTACTAAAATGTTTATGTCAAATATTAATGCTTTGTTAATAATATTAATTTTTATGTTGTTTTTAATATTAATATTTATGTTGCTATTGATATTAGTTTTTATGTTGCTTTTTGTTTATTAATATTTGTTAACTCTTAATGTTTTTATTTTATGTAGTACTGTATTGTTGTTTACTAACATTTTGTAGACTTATACTGTTTAAACCTTATCAAACTTCTGGAAGGTAACAGTTCGGTTTGCTTCATGTTTTTATTTTATGTAGTACTGTATTATTTTTGCTTAAAGTTATTTATGCCTAATTATTTATGTTTATCATATTTTTATTTTCTTTTTGGTGCCACTTGAGTTCTGCTGGCTATATATGATTTTCTTTTCAGAACAAATTCTATGTCAAAAATATAGCTGAACTCACCTTTGGAAAGCAACCTCAGTTGCTTTGGCATTTCAATATCTTCGGTTGAACACTTGCGCAAACTCAAGTGTGAGGAGCGTCTCACCCCTGCCAAAGCTCTAAGTGTGAGGAAGGATACCTTCCTCAATCTACGATACAAGGGGAGTTTCAGTTCTTCCTTTATTTTATTAATGTTCAACCCGCATTTATTTAATCCTTTATGAGTCTGTCATAATTTGAAAGGTCATTTTCTTGATTTTAATTCTGAACAATGAGGACATTGCTCCTCTTAAGTGTGAGGAAGGAGAGACCTTTCCCTGAAATTATGACAGTAGTTCGATAATGCCACACTCACTTTTTGCTACTCTAAACTGCCTAAATTTTAAAAAATTTGAAAAATGAGATAAATAATTGTAGAAGTGTCTGAAATTATGTCAAGTGACAACTGAAAGATGGTTTTATTTAAAGGAGTTTGTATAAAATTATTTTCCTTCAAAATACTCTATTTTTACTCGAAAAATGATAGATCTGCTAATTGTAAAAACCAATTTAGTTTAGCTTGGGATATTGGAAAAATATGGAAAGTCAAGGAAAGAAAAGGATAAAGACAAGGTACTCCGCTGTTTATGAATTTTTCTAACCAAAAACAGGCCTCGTCTATCCGGTTATTAAGTTCTTCGGGGTGCTTTAACACCTATCTACCTAAGGTCTCGTGATCTGGGATAGAAGACCCAACACCGCTACAAGGATAGAGAGAAAAGTCTGGGGTACAGAAAAATAATGCAATTAAAAAATATATTATATAAATAATATGTGCTTTGTCTATACAATTTGCACATTCAAAAAAAAAGTGTAAATAATAAATTGCAATTAATATTTATGAACATGAGTACGTGGTGTTGAAAGGTATTGCGGAATAAGGCATTACTTCACACCCCTTGTCATTCCGGGTTAGAGAATTAATTGGTTGGAAATCCCAGGTTAATCTAACTTGTTTTCTGCAGTCTAGTTTATCTATGCTTTTATTAAATTGTTCTTCTTCACTGTTTATAAAAACCTACTTCTAAGAGCAGAATTATTCTTTCAAGTTGTCACTTTGTCTAAATTCCCTTCTACACTTGTTTAATCTTGTTTTATTATTATGGCTTAGAGATAATTCTATATCTTATTTGCTTGAGGACAAGCAAAAGTCAAGTGTGAGGAAGTTTGATAAGTGCAAAACATATAGACTTATTAAGGTTTAATCACCTTATTAATTGCAGCATTTTTAGTAATGTTTCTCACTTATCTTAGGTTTTTCCTATATTTATGTTATTATATTAACTGATGAATTATATGTGTTAAAATGTAGGAAAAATGACAAACAAAGACATATATTAAGGATTAAAAAAAGATCTCACGCGCGAAGCACGCATGTATGTTCCGCCTCCTCAGTACCGCCTCCTTATCAGGCGGACAACAGAGAGGCGACCGCCTCATATCGGGCGGACGTCACAAAGGCAACCGCGAGGCGGTCAATACAGAGGCAACCGCCCAATAAGGGGCGGTCAAGACAGAGGAGACCGCTAGATAAGTGGCGGACACGTGTAAATGTGTAGGAAATCAACCGGTTATCTTCTTCGCCGACTCGCTCTCCAACTTGACTGCCTTATCGTTTAAGCAGTCGGCACCTACCAGAAATCATGCACGCATTGCAGCCCTGTCCCCTGCGCAATCAATGAACTGCAATCAATGGGGAGCTGCAATCATCGAGCTCAATCAATGAAGCTGCTGCTCTGCTTCTTCTTCCTCTATAAATACAACACTCGTCTCACTTCTCCAGTGTCCTTCCGGAGGCTCTTCCATGGTTCCTCTGGAGTTCCAATTCACACACCATCTCATTTCTCTCCTTCCGCCTTCTCCATTTTATTTATTTTACATTCCACTAAATCCACCTCTGGCCTACGTATACAAAATAGCAGAGTGAGCCGGAGTGATTACGGATGATTTCTATTACTCTTGTCTCTGTCTATCTATTTAATATGTAAGGCTAGTTTAGGTACGCTTTGGGAATAATTATTATGTTCTGTATTAATTATGCAATATTTTTACTGGTTTTAATTTAATGAAGTTTGTTACGCTTAAAGCTCATCTCGCGCCTTTTTAATAAATGTCATGAGTTTATTAAATTGCTTGCTAAGTCTTTTTTGATTAGACCAGGTGATAAATAGATAGGTTGATTAAGCCGTAAATCTGGAGAAAGCTCTATTATGATTTAATGAGTTAGTATTTTCAGATGCAATTATATTTCCTCGAATTTAATGTCCGTTTACATAAGAGTGCTCGAACCTTGATTAGACCGAGCATTTCTGGTAAACGAGTTCTTATGAGGCTATGACTTAGTCCTTAAGATAATTAAAGGAATTTTGCCAGATAATTATAATTAAACCAGTAGGAATAGCATGAAAGAGCAGATAATATTAATCTGAACCAGAGTCCCGTTTAGTTATCTGTTAATTTAGTTTATTTTATCTTTCCTTTTATTTATAAAAACAAGTCAATTAATCCACCCTCCTGTGACACGCTTAGGTACTACAATATGTACATTAGTCCCGTGGTTCGATATCCGGTCGCTTACATTTTCACTATACTACTGCGACCGGGATTTGTTTGCAGCCCGACGTTTATTTTGAGTTTTTAATTTCTTTTCTTTTAATTTTACATCATTTACCACTCAGATCACAACGTCTGCAGTTGCTAAGCAGAAAAAGATTTTATTTTCAGAACTTGTGGGTTATTTCAAGTTCAGGTGGATTTCTTTTTCTTGGGCTTAGAGCTAATGGGATAATTCAAATTGGGCCAGAAGAGAAATCACCTAAGTCTAAGCTTTTGGGCCGAAGCCCGAATGACTCACATATTAAACCAAACAGGACCTCTATGCCGCAAACAAGCAGAGCCGCCAATTCGGGTTGGGCTAGGTTGATGTAGGAGAAGTTCCTATCAATATCTAGGCTGGGTAGTGGGCCGATCATACAAGCAAACAAGGCCCACACAAATTCAACATGTCCTCACTTGGCGTTTAAATCAAACTGGGTATGGATCGATCCGGAGGGGTGCTTGGGGCTTGGGCCCAGGTCACCACAAAGGAATAGGGCTTGCACGCTATTCTCTTTGGGCTCCCCCACTTTTTCACATCACCTGAAGGTGTGTGTCTACGGCCGGGTCTTTGACTGACCAAACAATGGGCTTGGTAAGGACACTGCCAGGAAAACGCTTGGGGCTAAGGCCCAGGTATTAAGGGGATGTGGTTAGACGACATCCTCCTCTTTTTCCCCGCTTATTCACATCACCTAAAAGGTGTGAGTCCCTGACAGGGGACCCTCAAACGGGTCCCGGGGTGAAATTGGCTTGCGTGGACCCTCGCTCTCATATGATGCAAGGGTGCAAAAATTAAAGTGCGCACATAAATGAACAAGCAACATAGTAAAAGCCATAAATAAACGTTTTCAAGCTAAGCCCTCTTTCTTAAAATTAAACAAGTTAAAATTAAGTAGTTGCTCCCCAGCAGAGTCGCCAGTCTGTGAGCCTCGATTTTAAACCCTATCCTATGTTGATTAAAGTTGATTAGGATCTAACCGGGTTTTAGGTCCACTTATAGTCTAACATTAATAACTATGTCATATAACAATAATTATTAAATCCTAGGCTAGCTCACTGGAACCTATTATGAGTCGCCACCTAATTTTGACCTAGATTAAATTAGGAAAGGAGAGTTCGGGTTCGGGGGCTTGATATTCGACTTAATTAGGGTTCAATTACTTTCATTACCCTTCCTAGGTTGTTTTTCCTCTACTTGGTTTATTTACGGCTTATTACGAGTCGTTTTAACCTAAGTGCGCGAGCTTCTGTTTTTTGTGTTTTTAGCATTTTTTTACAGAAAACTAAAGTGGAAATTAAAATTACCTAAACTAGGGGTTCGGAGGCAGAATTAGGTCAAATTTTGTTTCCGTCCGTGGCCACGGACCTAATGTCCGAGACCACGGACCCTAGTTAACCTATATGAAAATAAAAGTCGAATTAAACAGAAAACAGAAAGTTGTAAAGTCCGGGGCCATGGACAGGCCGTCCGTGGGCCCGGACATCATTAGAAAAACCTAAATTTTTAAAATTTAAAAATCTCGCCGCCGTCCGTGGGCGTCCGGGCTTACGGACAAGGAGTCGGGACCCCGGACATGACGTCCGTGGGTGCGGACCGCCCTCGGACGGCGGCGTTAAGGCTGTTCCCGAAGGTGTTTTCGACTCAAACTTTATGGGTGCGTAGCCTAAAAGATGTACAATGCGTTAGTGATCGAAAGTTCTCAATTTGAATTCGAATTATGCACTAAACTTGGTAAACAAGTTATTGGACAGAAGCTTGAATAAACAGCAATACAGAAGCGTACGAAGGTTAGTTTGAGCCCAAATTTTGAGGCAAGACAGATAATACCGTGGAGAATTAGGGAAGTGGAGTTTCTACCTGTTTACCTTCGGATTCACAACGTTTCTTCACACCGGGATTCGTCGAGTGCTCCGTTGATGGCAGACCCGAGAGGATTTCGACCCAAGCTTCTGGTTGTTGGTTGTTCTTGCTGTTCTTCATGTTTTGGAGGTGTTTTTGTGGGGTTTTGATGATTATTGGTGCTTTGGGAATTGGAAAACGTGTTTAGATGGTGATTTCGGGGATTTTCGGTATGATTTGGGTGGCCGGGTGTTGGAAAACGTGAGAGAAGAGAGGAGGCTGTGTTTTCTGACTCTCTAGGGTTCTTGAGCATATGAGGTTCTGATTTTATCCAAAAACCTATCCCCTTATATAGACTTTCTTAAAGATAAAGAAAATCTAGTAAAAGTAAGATTTTTCGATATTTTAGTTAAGTGACTTCCCAAAGGAATTTTGCTGTGAAATTTTGACCACATGTCAAGGATGGATATTATGAATTTTCTGAGGTGGAACCGAATTTTTTGAATATTGGAATATTTTTAAATTGAATTTCTCGTCAGATTCAGTCAGAAATTGCTAGAAAATTATTGGAAATTCGAAAAATCAAAATTCCAACGCCATTATGCTTAAAATGTCATCCTCTATCATGGGTTAAATATCAAAGCGTTTCAAGCTGATTTGGGCATCCTTTGGAGGAGAGAGAAAGCTTACAAGAGGTCTTAGGAGCCTTTAAAGATTACCAAAACCCCTGAAAGTGACGAAGCTGCTCCCCATGCCATGGAACGTGCCGATCGGGCCGGGATCCCTCACCGCTTGATTAAAATGCCTCTCACAACACCAGTACCTCGTAGACCCTAACCAGGGGGTCAAAATTTTGGGTATAACAAATCCTTAAAGAAACAAGGAACGATTAGCACCTACATAATGAAGTCTCGGGATCTAATCTATATCCCCTGACTCGGTGCCAGAGAATGAAGGAAAACATGTGTAATGAGACCAAGCAAACAAGAGAAAGTCACAAATGTGATTCTTTAAGAAACAAGGAATGAATAGCACCTACATAACAAAGTCTCGGGATCTAACCTATATCCCCTGACTCGGTGCAAGAGAAGAAAGGAAAACATGTGTAAGGAGAACAATAAAACAATACGTAATCGCTTGAATGATTCCATAGTGAGGATCGATGGTATAATATACCTCCGCTCACGTCTTATAAATTACTTGATTGTTGTTGCTACGTTAGCAGCTTATTGTGCTGGGTTGCGTGTTGACATTGCTATGCTACTTGCAATTTGTGCTTGGTTGCTTTTGATATTGCTATGCTACTGATGAGTGTGTATGGTATCATGATGTGCTGATGTGTGCTTTACTGCTTTATTATAGCATGTAAATTGACCTAATAATATTCGACCAATTAGTCGTGTGGCCCGGTAACATACGGGCTTCACACGTTCATACTCAGCGTAGTTTGTTGAGTCCTTTACACCCAATTTTTTTCAGGTATTATGCCAGACGATGGCTGAGAGTAGGCGGGTGACTACCATGGGGGTAGTCCATCTGGGCAAGACGCTTAAGTATTATGTTAACGAATGGGTTATGACTATGTGTCACTAGACCCTGGATGTATGTTTCGGTTTGTGTTGGTTATGTAAGAACTTATGAATTAGACTCTCGGTACTTGGTTCGTAATTCCTGTTCGTACTTGGATTTGGTTAAGGTTTAGATTCCAGTCATTCAGACCGTAACTTGGAGTTAGTAATGAGGACTGTCAACCACGTGGGTGGTTGGCGTCTGTAGCACCCGAATAGAGTAGGAACCGCTGCGTAGACATCTCATGTACCCGAAAGTTTGATGAGTTGACTTCCCCCCTTTTTCTCAGCTGTTCTCTTGCGTGGACTTCCTTGACAAGACCCCCCTGAGTGTGAGCCGAAAACCCATTGGGAACTATTGTTTCAGTATCAGCCTAAGGTGAGGCCACACAACCTATCGGGTCACTGCCTTTTTATTTCTGATTTGCAAACTTACAAACATGGGTTTCTTACGCATTTGTTCTCTCCTAGTTTTGTTTAAGTACATGCAGGAGTAATGTAAGAAACAGATAGATTCTAATCTAAGGAAAATGTCTAGTTACCTTAAAAAAAACTGGTTAATGTCAGTAGTAGTAAACAACTTCAAAGCCACTGTTGTAATTTCCCCCAACTCACACCTGATCCAAGCCGTAGGTCTGTACTGATGCTAAGAGTAGTGAATTGATGTATAAACTTTGATGTTGGCAAAAATGATGCTGAAAACATACAGAATAAATCAAAGAAAAATAAACCAGAAACAGATTGAGAATGGAAAAAAAAACAGAAGCAGAAGAAGAGAAACGTAGCAGTCTTGCTTCAGTTTTACAGTTGCGTGTTCCTGCTTCTTTTCAGTTAGTTTGGGGGTGTTTCAGTGACACTAGTAGGACTGTTTCTGGGATTTAAAAACCGTGATAGAACACTTAACTAGGTAAGCAAACAAAGAGGTGAAGCTAGAAGTTAGGTTAATGAACAGAGAGAAAACAACTGAAAGGAATGCAATCAGTTTCATGATTTCAGTTCTTACAGGTTTCTGTTTTTGTTGTGTAAAGAATTTCCAGAGAGTTGCCTAAGCGATTGTGGGTCTGTTTGAATCTAAAACCTTGCTAAACCACTTAGCTAACTGAGAGGGTAAATAACTGCGGGAGCGAGAAAGAAACTAGATCAAGGAATAAAAAAGCAAATAGAAGGGAGTTATCGGGTTCAGGTTAGTGGAAATTCAGAAGCAGTATGAATTTAACATGGAGTTAAGAATGTATTCAGATCATTATTGAGTCACAAGTCTAGTCACCAATACGTGGGATTATTTTTAAAATGAAAGAAAAGCTAATCTGTTGCATCAGTAAAAAGGAAGAACCGAAGAAGTTGTAGCAGTTTTCAATGTTACAGTTTAAGCTTAGTTTCTGTATAATGACTTTTCTTAGGCTGAATTCTTGCTGTTTTAAGTTGTTTTCGAGTTTAAAATTGTGTTAGAATATCTAACTAAATAGTGGAGCACTTTGGGAGAGAATTGAAAGACAAATTTGAAAACAACAGAAGAAGAAAGAAAACACTAACAGAGAATGTGCATTAGTTTCAGATTTTGGTTCTACAGTTTTATTTTTGGGTTAGTCTTGAGGTTAAGACTGGGTTAACACACAGGCCTAAGTGTTTATAAGTTGGGAGAACTGGAAACGCACAAGTTAATGAATAGAAATAGAATAACATGAAGGAATGTGGTAGTTCACTGTTCTGGTTTGCTGTTGCAGTTTTCCAGATTCTTGTAAAGGAGTTTGTGAGTTGATGTCTTAATTGTGTTAGGGTAGATTGGAGTTTAAGATCATATTAAGAGGATAACTAACTTGAGGAGTGAGAGAACAACCAGATCAGAGAATGAAAAGCAGATCTGAAGAGAAAAAAAAATGCTGGTGCACCAGTTTATTCTTTCAAGTTTTTCTGGTTTTGTGCAGGGGAACTTCAGGGGCATTATCTAGGTTAGCTTTGGTCTGTTGTTGGTGTTTTAAAGCTTCTTAACCCACTCAACTAAGTACAGATGCGTAGAAGTAAACTGAAATACCCCGAACTTAAATATAGGGATTCAAATTTATCTAATACGTATTTAAGGGCCTAATGACGCCTAAGTAATATTTGTAAGGAAAAATAAATCCAAAAGAAATGAAGAAATGCTTAAAAAGCGAAAAACGCTAAATAAGCGTTAAATAACCGTAGGAGGTATGAGGCCTCGGTTAACGCATTATATGGATTCTAAGGGCTTAATAAGACCTAAATGATATTAGGGAACAAATCCCGAAGAAAACGGATCCTTAAAATGGATTAAAAACACAAACGAACATTAAAGTGTGTTTTTCGAGGTAAGCGGGAAAACGTGACTTTAAGCGGGTCAAATAGACTCGTAACAATTTTAGTCAACTAAATAGTCATTAATAAATATTAGTGAAGGTCTTGGACCAATAAAATCAATAAAACGAGAAAATAGTAAAAACTGTCAAAAATGAGAAGTTGTGGGGTGAGAGTGTAATTAAAATAAGTTAGTGTGTTCACTATTGCAAATAATGTTTTAAAAACCCATGTGAGGAGGGTGTGCAGCCGGATGACTTATTAGCCCATACCCCTCTCTTAATTCCCTCCTTATTTGCAAAAGGACAAAATAAATAAAAAGCAAAAAGGTAATCTCTCTCCTCCCTCACAACTCTCCCTCACGTCTTATTTTTCTGCCCAGCATTCTCTTCTTCCTCTCTGTTAGCCATGGCGATTTGAAGCAGCCACCCACCGAGCCATCTTCTTCTCCCCTTTTGAAACCTCAAGCCACCACCAAATGCTACAAAAACCATACCGTTGAATTCGTATTGTCAAGGAGATCATTCTCCACCCTTCAAAAATCTAAAACCACCGACTTTATTTTTGAAGGTATTATCGGTTAAGAGCTTAAAGAGCACCATTAGAAGACCTATCATCTTCTTCATGTTCTAAGGTAAGAAAAAGACCAAAGCTTCACTCTTTTCCATTTTCCCTTGCAAATCCAAAACTCACGTGAGTATTATTATGCCATTGTTAGCCGATTTTGGCATTTCAAAGAGGAGTTGAAGCCTTGTCATTTTCTACTCAAAAACTCCATTAGAAGCTCAAGGTAAGACCTACTAAGTGGTTTAAATGGTTTCTCACAAAGTTAGGGTTTAATACGTGAGATAGAAAATTCACTAGTTTTGGTGTGTATGTGTGTGCTTAGTTACATGGTGTAGCTTGGCTTAAATAAACCAAGAAAAACAAAGAAAGAAAGAGGAGCAAGAAAGGAGAAGGAGGGAAAGAAAAAGGAATCAAGGAAACCCAAGGTAAAGAGAAGTCTCTGTACAGTTTTGATGTATGTATACGTATAAGTATATTGTTTAACAATGGTTTAGAAATCACCGTAACAGTAGGAAGAGTATGGGTATATTAATGTGGATGGTAATTGTAGTTTGAAGCCTTTGAAAACAAGTAATAAATTGTTAAGTGTAAATGGTAAGTGTGCAGTGAGTATTAGTATGTTGTGTGAGAATAATGCATAGGTTGAACAGGTTGTGAATGTATGGAGGGTGCAAAATTATGTGGTGAGAACACTTAGTAATGTAGGGAACCTCTGCCAAAATTGGGTTAGGAATTTAGAGCCTTGTGTACTGTTAGTAAAGAGAGACCAAAGGAGTGTACAGAGAAGAAAATGTGATTTTCACTTTGGTTTGTAACAGGAAGAAAGAGTGTAGTTGAGTAGAGTTGTAAATGGTGGATTTGGAATTGTCAAACTAAGTTAGGCTAGTGCAAGAGTCATTGAGTTAGTGGGAAGAAGAAAAGGAAAATCTGTAGCATCAATGGAGAAGGAAAATTGTAACAGGAAGAGAAAAACAGGTAGATAGGTGTGTAATGTAACAGATTTTGTTAAAGGTGGATTAGGCTAGTTTAAAGTGCTTAAACAATGCTAAAATATGCTAGATTATATGTGGGAATATTTAGGGGAGAGATTGGAAGAATTTGGAATTGAAACAAGTTCAAGAACTTACATAAATGGCAATACTGTAACTAGTTCGGGTTTGCAAACCAGCACACAAACCCGGACTAGCATGAAAAAACGACAGAAAGTTTTACAGAGGGATGGTCCGGGTTTACAAACCAAGACACTAACCTGGACCACCCCAAAAACACACCCGTAACATACTAAGACAAGTGGTCCGGGTTTGCAAAGTAGCACACAAACCCGGACGATGTCAAAAACTCACCCGTAACCTGTCCAAACAGATGGTCCGGGTTTGTATATAAGGGTGTAAACCCGGACCATGCAAGAATCTTACCCGAGGACTGCCCCAGCGTGTTGGTCCGGGTTTGTAGACCCGGACACTAACCGGACCAACCTAAAACTTGTACAGAATGTGTTTTTAAGCTTGGGTAAGGATGGGTAATGATGGGTAATGATATTATAAGTTAATTAAGACATGATTAATGATGTTTAATGGTCATTAAGGCTATAAACAAGCTTAAAAAATAATTGAAAGTAACTTAAGTAAATGTATTTAAGTAACAAAGAGTTAGTAAGTATAAACTAGGAAACTTTAGGAAAGTAATCAGTAAGGTTAATTATGGATAATTAACCATCCAAATGTATGTATGTGATAGGATTCGAATAGTTGAACACCGAAGGGAGTCGGTGATTCCAAAGTCAACGGTGAAAGGTATGATTTCTTCATGCCCTGTATCCTAATCTGGTTACCCCGATTTGTGTGCTTATTTGATCACCTAAATAAGATAAATGCATGAATCGGACTATATTGCACTTACCTGTGCTTGACTTATGTTGTTCTTGATATTTATTGTCTTGAACACTAGTTTGTATAATTCATGAAATTTATGAATGATGATGAATGGTATTCGAATCTTGTATTGTACTTAAGTATTGTATTGTATCTTGTATAAATGAGTATTGAGCAATGTATTTGTGTATGTGGCTTGTATGAATGACTTCTGCTAATTCCTAACTACCTAACTCCTAACTTAAGTGAGTAAACTGGAATGAGTAGAAGTCCGATATAGCTTCGGCCACGCGTGAGGATGCGGAGTCACAAGAGGTTGGCTGCAATTCCTGACTCTTAAACTGGTCCACAGCCCAAATCCCTTAAATGGGTAGCATCCCGGATTGGTGAGTCAAGTAAATCCCGGAGGTGGGACGGAGTAGTCCCCAGGGCCGGAGGTCCCGACGACTTAACATGAGTAAGAGTAAGAGTAAGTAAGTATGTATGAGTATGAGTATGAGTATGTATGCGTATGTATGGAGTAACGAGTAAAAGAGTAATCTCCACCCGATTAACCCGGGTGGACCAATGAAGTTAACAAGTATCGTATATTGTGTATGTAATGTGTATGTGTAATTCGGAAAAAGGTAAGTATGTATTGGATGGTTTATGTTGTACTTCTTGTATGTAATGAAGTGTATGTATGTGTGTATGTCTTGCGTAATGTATTGTAATAGTGTGTATAAGAGTAGGTATGTATGTATGTTTGTATGAAAATGAAATGCATGTATTCGACCAAGTGGTCGGCGTACCCTCACTAGTACGCGGGGTATGCGGTTATCATGCGCAGCGAAAGCTGACCCCCTAGGGGGAACATTTTTAGTGTGTAGGTACCGAAGCGGATGTGGTCAAGGTAAGAGACCGGAGGCACACCCTTGTATTTAGAAGCAAGTAGCTTGTGAGGAACGGGTAGTAAGTAGTCTCTTAGTGAGTACGTATGAACATGGAAGAGGTAGTGTAATTGTATAAGGATCCTAGTAGACTCGGTTAAGTATATTGTATTGTATGGATTATGGAGGAGTAAGTATGAATGGAGCATTGTTGTATTTGATTGATGAATGGAGTATGTATTATAGATGTGTAGTACTCGGGATTCCGGTCCATCAGACCAATGCTGTATGTAGAAGAAGTAGCCTTGTTAGTCACGTGGGTGACTAACGGCATTGTATCACCCACCGTATGTATGTATGTATCCGCTGCGTGTATCTGATGTGTAAGGAGATTGAACGGTAAGCATTGTATTAATGGTAGGGGTGTTACATAAACAGGAAATAGGTTCAGAACAGAAAAAGAAAAACAGGAGAGTTATCAGTTCTTTCCTAGTTGCAGATTTTGTCAGGTTTTAATTTTCAGTCTCTGTCCCGTTGATATCTATGTCATCTTGGGTTTCTTGGAACAAAAAAAAATGTCACACCCTAAGCTACTTGAGTTAGTAATGAGAGTAAACTGAAACTTAACTCATGAACAAGACTGGAAAACCGATCACAACAGAGGGAAAACTTACATCAGTGCTTGATTGCAGTTTCAGGTTTTTGTTTCCTGTGTAAGGAACTTTCAGAGTTGTGGGATTGGTTGTTTTGGGTCTGTTTTAAGGATTTAAAAGAAAAAGACTATACTGAAACGTGTAACTAAGTATCTAGGTTATTTGGGAGAGTAAAAGTCTGTTTATTGAACAATAAGAAAAAAACAGAAGTAGGAAGGTGTGGATGCACACATGACTATTTCAGATTTCTGAAAATCGGGTTTCTGTAAAACAAATTTCCAGAGGCATTGCCTAGGCTAGTTGGGACTGTTACTGAATTCTAAAAACTTCATAACACACTTAAGCACACGAGTAAGTGAGGGAGAAGGAATGAAAAGTCAAATTCAGGGACAAGAAGTGAGAAAGAACAAGCTATAACAGTTTTGGTACTTTCTGTTTTTCTGCAACTATTACCAGTTCAGTATGAGGAGTTTCCAGAGATGTTGTCTAGGTGAGGTTGAGTCTGTTCTGGAATCCAAAAGCTTGATAAAACACTTAACCAACTGGGTAAACAAATTGGAGTCAAAATTGTGAACTGAGAAAAGACACAGAGGGAGGAAATGATGTAGCAGTTTCTGTTTCAGCTTCTTTTTCTTTGATATCTTTGCCTCTGTGTAACCGAAGTTCAGGTGGCATAGAAGTGTTGTATTCACCTGCTATTTAACCCAACACCTAGCTAATCAACCCAACTGATTTTATATGAGGAAATTGAGTAGATCAGAACTGATAAGCGAACTAGGAATAAGAAAGGAGGAAGAAATAATACAGCTTGGATTCTGTTTTTGGTAAATACTGTTTTTGTACAGAAGTTAGGTGAGTGTGTGTTACTAATTTATTTTTGAGGTTAAAATGTTGATAACACCCATATTCAGTGGGGTAGCTACCATGAGAAAGAGTAAGCCTCAACTAAAGTTACTTGAAACAAGAATCACAAGATACATGGGGTTGTTGCCTCAATTTTTCTTTTCAATGATATTACGGTTCTGTATAACTAGGCTTTAAAAGTATTTTAAAAATTATATTACCTGGATAATAGGGTTAAAATAGTGCTAGTATACCTAGCTAGTTGCTGAAACGTTTTGGGATAAAGAAAGCCACCATTGATTCATTAAATGAGAGGTTAAGTGTGATTCAATACCGTAACTATGCGACAGTTTACAAATGTTGAGACTTCTGTATAAATGGGTTCTAGGGATATTTTGAAGACTATACTATTGGGATACATTTTAGACAAGTTATATCCCTCTTATGTAACTTGTTACAAAATTAACTCTTAAAACGCCCCAAAACATTAACTAAGGAAAAAGGACTTAGTTAATGAATAAAACAAAGGTGTGAATGTCCTAGGAGTAAGTTAAGCCTGGAATTTATACATGTGAAGTTCTAAGAGTAATATAAACTAAGCATTTAACAACATACCTAGGGAATAATACCCAATATAAAGTGTCCTCACATGAAATGATAAACTGACACATTGTTTTAATTACCGCTAGGGACGTAACGAACACCGACTGGGACTCCGAGTGTGAGACAACTCGTACTTTCGAATAAGGTATGGACATGTGTGGTTCGTATGTTGCCGTGTTACACGGCTTGTGTGCTGTGTGCTTTGTTTGACAATGACTCTAAGACTAAAGCATGAAAATTGGATTGCTTCTTGTGGCTTGCTTATATGCTTGTTATATATCCTTGTGGCATTTTACTTGCACGCACACAGTAGTTTAGTCCCTTTCTCGTTTATGGAACTCGAGACGAACCACAAACGAACTATGAAAACAAAGAAAACTCTATAAGGGGAACTCCTCTCTAAACCATTGAGGACTACCATGACACCCACTATGGTGTCTACTCATTAATGATAATGAAGAACAAGTCTCCTTTGGTGGGACATGGTGAACCACGAAGTCAAAACAAAAGAACTATACAAAGAGACAACTCCTCTCTAACTTTAGAGGACCACTAATGACACCCACTATGGTGTCGAGATTATAATGATAATGAAACGAAAAGTACCCACTGTGAAACATGAGAATAACCTGGGAAGACAACAGCTCAGGCCGCGCGGTATGGATGATCGGGAGTTGGTATCTGCATCAGATCCTTCGACCGTCTATGGTGGAATATGTTTTGGGTGTCCCTGGGTGACCCCACTTTCTCAGCACATCCCGGAGTCCAGAGGTGACTTCCGCTTCCTCGACCCTGGGTGTCGGGAATGAGGGAGTGACATATTGGTGAAGCTTATCCTGGAGTCTAGAGGTGACTCCGCTTTCTCGACCCTGGGTGTCAGGAATGGGGGACTAGCTATGGAGGAGACGTCCTCCAACGTGCGGTGATAAGAGAATTCACAAACAATCCTTAAAGAAACAAGGAACGATTAGCACCTACATAATGAAGTCTCAGGATCTAATCTATATCCCCTGACTCGGTGCCAGAGAATGAAGGAAAACATGTGTAATGAGACCAAGCAAACAAGAGAAAGTCACAAATGTGATTCTTTAAGAAACAAGGAATGAATAGCACCTACATAACAAAGTCTCGGCATCTAACCTATATCCCCTGACTCGGTGCAAGAGAAGAAAGGAAAACATGTGTAAGGAGAACAATAAAACAATACGTAATCGCTTGAATGATCCCATAGTGAGGATCGATGGTATAATATACCTCCGCTCACGTCTTATAAATTACTTGATTGTTGTTGCTACGTTAGCAGCTTATTGTGCTGGGTTGCGTGTTGACATTGCTATGCTACTTGCAATTTGTGCTTGGTTGCTTTTGATATTGCTATGCTACTGATGAATGTGTATGGTATCATGATGTTCTGATGTGTGCTTTACTGCTTTATTATAGCATGTAAATTGACCTAATAATATTCGACCAATTAGTCGTGTGGCCCGGTAACATACGGGCTTCACACGTTCATACTCAGCGTAGTTTGCTGAGTCCTTTACACCCAATTTTTTTCAGGTATTGTGCCAGATGATGGCGGAGAGTAGGCGGGTGACTACCATGGGGGCAGTCCATCTGGGCAAGATGCTTAAGTATTATGTTAACGAATGGGTTATGACTATGTGTCACTAGACCCTGGATGTATGTTTCGGTTTGTGTTGGTTATGTAAGAACTTATGAATTAGACTCTCGGTACTTGGTTCGTAATTCCTGTTCGTACTTGGATTTGGTTAAGGTTTAGATTCCAGTCATTCAGACCGTAACTTGGAGTTAGTAATGAGGACTGTCAACCACGTGGGTGGTTGGCGTCTGTAGCACCCGAATAGAGTAGGAACCGCTGCGTAGACATCTCATGTTACCATTAGGCGCGTCGTTTAATTGTTGGTCGTTATTCGGGGGTGTTACAAAGGAGTTTGAAATAAATCTGAGTTTGAAAGAAAAATTTTCGTGGTTTTACAATGACTTCTTCCCTTAACCAAATCTAGCTTCTTGCTGACTGGTGTACTTCCAATTACAGAGGTTAGGCTATCAAGCCCTTCCACGGTTATGATGATCTCACTTAACTTCATGGTACTTTACTAAGTACTTTGTACTTGTTAAAAATTTTCCCGAACAACCCTGTTATAGCAGCACTTGCTATGGCAAGTGCGCCATGCTAACTGGCTCTCGGTTAAACACACACCGGTTGCGGTATTGTTCTCACCCGCACTGTCATCAGTGGCCTTGTTGGCCCTCACTTGATCTTACAGTCTTGACAATTAACCCTCTGGGTGACTTCTCGCTGTATTCACATGATAATCATTAACTAGGGTGTTTCCTATTCTGCAGACCCCTTTTCTTTTGTATTGTTTCCTCTTCATAGCCCGTTCCACGCATTTGTCGTAGTTACTGAGACTTGTCTCTGTTTGGGCACTACGTTGTGGTTCCTTATCGGTTGGTATACCATTGGTGTATCATTTAACAACTGTGGTCCCGTAGACACTCGTCTCGGGTTTCATTACTGCACTTCTTGTCTGTTGCAAGCTGGTTGTTCTCGACTGCTCGGCATGTCGACCCAGGTTGCCGGAAATTCTATTCTTCTATACACAAGATTCTTCATTCTTCGCTATTAAATGCGGTTAACATTGTTCAGATGGAAACTGTCTTCGGGATTCCCACTCTTCGGGATCTACCGTATGACTGGTTCTCCGTACTCACAGTGGTACTTAATAACAGCTAGATCGGGTATTCCCGAGTAAGAGAGGACTTTCATCTCTCTGGCGTTGTTTCCCCAAGTTATAAACAGGGACTGTGGAGGGCGGGAAGGACATAGCAGGTTTTCAGTGTTCACTGGTAATTCCCAACTAGCGTATCTCTCACGCTATCACTCAACCCTTAACCCAAAGTACTAAAATCCTAACTCGGTACTTCCTAAGCTCGGTAATTCAGTCATCAGAGCGATACTTCGCTCTGATACCACTTTTTGTAACACCCCAACTATAACCGTACACATAACATCAAACTGCAGCGGAAAACTTAACTCAACACATTACTTAATTCAATGGTGTTACACGCCGTTAGCCACCCACGTGGCTAACAAGGCTAATACATATACATTGTATCGGTCTGATTGACTAGATTCCCGAGCAGCTACATGCGACTATCCCTTTCCATTAACAACAACCATTATACATATACATTCCAACTGTATCGAGTTTTTACCAACTAATGCCGATCACAATTTCGGTCTTACTACACCTACTGTACATACACAACTTAAATGACTACCCATGTACAACGGCTATCCCGTCCTACTCTCGAACGGCTTCCAGCTCCTTGTACCTGAGATAGGAAAAAGAAGAGAAAGGGGGCTCAGCACCTTTGCTGGTATGGTAATCCCGCAGCCCGCATGCTACCGGGCCACGCACAACTAATTGTCGTCTTAGCATGCGGTTGATTATATTTGAATCATGCATGTAAACTATAAACACACAACACATAACATTCCACCACAATGGGCTCAACAAACAGATAACACATCCTTACTTGATAAGCCACTCATTGTGTTCATAAACCCTAGAGGGTTCTCCTCTAGTGGAGCTACTTCCTTAATAGACGACACTTACCCATTAATCGGGTTATCCTTGAACGCCTCTTATCACAAACTGGGATTCATATCCATGATCCACATACTCCACATTTCACAACATATCACATACACCACATAACAATACTTTTCACGTTTCAACGTGCACATAACGACATCGCAATGGGAATTGTAGTACAATAATAACACATAACATAACGGGAACGGTTCTCTTAGGAACCGACCCAAACATAGTTAATTCACTTATGAGCCTAGAGAATGATGTCACCCTCATGATAAACTCGTTATACAACACTCATTACCGTCCTAATAGTCGGACGAGTAACTTAAGTTAAGATGGTTCGGATATGGTGACCCGAACACACCACATAAACACATGTTCCCCCTAAACCGATCATAAGTCAGAATAGCTAAGCTTTGGAGTAAGCTAATGGGAGATCGTGACCCGTGAGGGAAACAACCATAACAAAGAGGAGGGTAAGGCTAAAAAGGATACCCACTCCCAAACAACGCGCGACCGGCCTAACCGGATTCCTCACCCCCGTTAGTACATATTTACTTGTAGGTAAATAGTTAGAGCCCCACTATGGAACCTATCACATCCACACACCAAGAAGGTATTTCGACTGGGTTAAACACACGAGGGAGGTCCATACATTCACACACAACATCATACAATTAACTCACGCATAGCCGTGGTTAGAACGTCCCATGGTTCGGGTCGTTAAATTCCGAATACCGATCTCTCATGTGATCCAAGACTCAGTTAGCTAAGTTTAACACTTTCGAGGTTAAATGGTATCAGAACTAGACACGCCACATATATGAATTACTGTAAACTCCTTGCATGTTTTATCTTACAACGTGGTAACATACAGAAAAACACATTGGCACACAAGCCGGTGAAATCCGGTAGGACACAGGTTGCAAGAAAACCATACCTGTCACCGGGGTCCACTCTATCATGTCCACTTATGTTCCTCGAACAATTCTCGAGCAACTGGTAATATTACATTTACTTTTATTAACATTGGGGTAACACGATTGTTTAAAGTCTAATGCTCATATCTTATCCCCGTTAACTAGTTAAATAACTTCACATTTTAACTTGTTTTACTTTTAAATTTTAATACGACTTTTCCCCTACTAAATTGTCATTATAACTCACTTAACATGTCCTTAACAATCTTATAACATCATTACTTAATAATCCCGATCATCCTATAACCTTAAACAATGTTTTTGGTCTATACAGCGCCTTGTCCGAACTTGTGTCCGGACTTCCCAAGTTCGGACACTGTTCGAGGCTCAAATGGGTGTAAACAGACGACTGTCCGAACATGCGTCCGAGCTTCCCAAGTTCGGACGATGTTCGAGGCCGAAACAGAATATAGAGATAGGTGTGTCCGAACGTCCATGTTCGGACGGTAGTTCGGACGTGCCCAAAACTCCATTTTCTATACCTTAAACACTTACTCATTTCTTGCCTAAATGCTCAATACTCATAATACTTCCCCCTTAGGTTTATAGCATGTTCCCACACTATATTTAGCCCACCAAAAATACTTCTTGTCCTTCCAAGAATTTTCTTCACAAGTTCAAAAATCATCCTTACCTAAACATCATTTCCTCCTTGTACATCAACATTACCTAAACCTTAACAAACTCCTCCAAGACTTTAGTACATCCCAAAACACCCATTGGATTTCTAGAACTTCCAAGATAATGCCTAAATCCTTTTTGCCTTTTAAAACACCTTAATACACCTTTCTTTCCCTAGTAAAACACTTAACCATTCTCAACGCTTCCAAACTCACCAAAACTCATTTTAAACACTTAAAACTTCCTATACATTATCTAAATTTTGACATGGGTTCTTCTAGCACATTGCTATACCAAAACACATAGCTTTCACCATTAGACATTCAAGAACACCTAAAATCCATCAAGAGTATTCTCACACACAAACACTTAGGTTTTCACCCTTTCACAACCAAAAACACTTAATCACTTAATGCACATTCCTTACACACAAACATATTGTTTTTCCTCCTTTAACCATCCAAGACACTCATCTTCACAAAGAATGTTCTTTACACACATCTAAATCCTTAAACTACACTACATCACAATATAGTGCATAAACTTAAATTGCTTGACACTTAGGTCCTTAAATAACATGGCTCATAGGCCCTTAAATGCATTTAACTTAAACACTGAATTTCCCTCATATATATTGCCTTTAACCTGCAAATACACTCAACATTACATATGACTTTTAATAATCTCCTTAAGAACAATTCACTAGCTCTTTTCCCATTGGCTCCTTAGGTATTTCATTAAGCAAATCAAGCTCATTTTCCCTAAGGCATAAATTACATTACGTTAGCACATTTACCACTTTTCTTCGAGATTTTTACTTGAACACTCCTGTTCTTCCTTGTTTGGAAATCGGCAAGAGGACTTGGTTACTTGTCAATGTTCTAATCAACATACAAGTAAAACCAGTGAGCATTCAAGCTTAAAGCTTTAACTCATTTACAAACCCTAGGTTATATATATTGTCTTAACACATTAGGATAGTTGTTTTACCTTGGAATAAAAAGAGAGCTTGAATAAGCATCAAGAGAGGATTCCTCCTCGTCCTTTAAAGATAGAAATGGAGCTATGGAAAACAAGAGAAGACACCATTAATGGTGAATTTTCGGACATGTAATAAAAATGAAGGAGATGTTGTTTTCTTTGGTTTTTCCTTACCTTGAAGCAAAGGAGAATAACATGGCATGAAAATATGAGCTCAAGCTCCTTCAATGGTGAATCTCCATGGCACCAAAATGGAGTTCTTGAAGATTTAAAAAGATAGAAGTGTAGAGCTTGGTCTAACTAAGACAAATATGGTCTTAGAATTTGATTTGGAGCATGGAGTTGGATTTGGCAAGGAAATGAAGATGGAGAAGAGAGGTTACTATAGCCCATCGTTTTGAAGAAGAGAGGAGAGGATGAAGACGGTGGGAACAAGGAGAAAAGAAGAGAATGAGGTGAGAGGTCTACCTTTGAAGATATTTATGTTATAAAGTTACTTTCTTCTTTTTACTTACTTTTCCTTCCTTTATTGAATTGATTTTTACATGGTGGTGAGTAACCACTTAGAAAACCGGCCCCCTCCATGTACTTAGGGGTAATTTGGTCTTTGTTGACCAATTAACTTACTTATATTGGCTTATGTCATAAACTAGTACAATTTAGTTACTATTCACAAAAACAAGGCACATTCTTGTGAAATTTTTGATTTCCCATTGATTTAGACTTCCTAATGTGATACTAAGTATTACACATATTAATTAAAGAGTAATGATGGTCATTTAGCCACTCAAAACTCATTTACAAGACAATTTTTCAAAAATGTGATTTAAGACTCCTTAAAGCACATTTTGTGTTTTAACTTTTTTTCAAGCTTGGTTATCTTTAGTAATTGATTTAACATGTTCATTAGCATATACATAAGGTCTTGGTAAGCTTATTAGGCCTTAACCAAACTTATCCCAAGCTTAGGGCACATTTTCGCCCATATTGGCTTTAAGGTATTTATTCGTGGTTTGTTTGGTTTAATTGTCTACCAAAGTTTCCTGAGGACTTAATTAGCCTTATTAAGTCATAAATGAATGTTATAAAGTCTTGGTAGGCTCTTTGGGTCCTAACCAAGTTCACTCCAAGCTTAGAGCATGTTTTTGCTCCAACTGTGTCTTAGTGTTTTATTGTGTTTTACTATGGTTTAAATTGTTCTCTGATGTTTCTAAGGCACTTTTTAGCCTTTATATACCATAGTTTAACATTTAAACAACATATCAAGGTTTGGGGTATTTCAATCTACCCCCCTTAAAAGAACTTCGTCCCCGAAGTTCACATTTCCCACGCATCATTATACTAGAATACGGGAATTACTTGCAAAATAAAACTTCCATAACTAACATACTTTACATCACAACTTCGGACTTAATGGTCTGGGCAACATATCCACATCCATACATAACATAACATAACATACTTACATGATAACCTCCGACTCAACGGTCCGGGTATCTTAACAACATTTACACTTACATAACAACCCTCAGACTCTTAGGTCTGGGTAACATAACAACATTTAGACTCATAGGTCTAGGTAACATAACAATTTTCGTAACTCAACCAAATTAGGACTCAAGGTCAGAAATAATATTTATTACACATATGATCCCGTAGAACCCGGTCGCGATGGACACCTTTTGGTCCCCGTTCCCTTGGGAGATCAAAACATTCACTTAATTTTTCAAACATATGTACTTCTCATGTCACCGGTCCAAAGACAAAGGCTCATACGTCCTCAGCTCGTGAGCAAGTACTACAAAAATATTCTTTACTAGGTTAAGTATATAAGAGAATCCTTTATTCAAAATATTAATCGACTTTTTTGGAAATACCAATTGAAAATCCTTTTTGAAAACGCAACACAACTCCAAGTCCAATTTATACTCTTTACATCTTTCTTAGAGTGGTTATTTGTGACCACTTACAGGGAGCTTCAAGAATCATCCAACCCTGATGTGATCAGCACCAGTGTTGTACTATCCTTCCACCCCAATTTGTGTTCGGCTTCCCTTGATCTCATGATAATCAAGTTTCACCTCCCACTTCAATTTCAAGCATCAAGTAAATCACTCATTTCCAATTTTCTATCTTTTTAATCATTCTAATCATGATCATAACATCTCCAAGGGATAGAACTTCGTCTATCAGTTATTTCCATTCACTTTTAATCAAGTTACCTAGGGAATCTAATTCTCACTAGGTTCTATGTCGGTTTCATACCCTTCCATGAATCACTATATTGTATATATATACACATATTTTATCAAAATACAACACACAGTTTCACATTTAGTGTCATATGAACATATAATGTCAGGGTTTTAGTTCCCCGGGAGTTTCTCTACTCCCCACTTGTATTATCACACACAACTGTTAACAAATAAACACACTTATCACAATGGTATTCGCATCTTCTGTGCGCAATTACCATAATTAAACCATGAATGAATGTGTATGTTTACGTAACACACACACCAATCATCAAAACAATTTTTTGTGCTATGCACAATATAGGTCACATAACTACGTACACTTGTACGGTAATACACACTAAGTGGTTTTGCGCTCTACCCCCCCTTAAAAGGGATTACGCTCACGTAATCAATCACTGAACATCGGTTTAAAATGTTCTGCCGTCGTGAAGTGTTTTAACTTCCACGTGGTCTGTATACAATGTGTTCTGGTTACAGGATCTTAACCATATTGGCGGTTTAGTTCCTAACCCAAGAATTCTCGTTGGAGTTTGCTTTAACTCTTAACTGGTTTTGGTTCTGGCCTGTGAGGCTTCTAGGCATTAATAACTAGCCATTCACTCATGTTCACTATGCACATTCAACACTTGAATCACTGGCTCACTAGTTTCTGCTGCGCAACTCTGACAACTGTAGGGCTTTGTAACACCCCAACCGCTAATCCTTCCATTATCCTCTAGTCAATCCCATACTTACCCTTCTCGCAGCGGAATACTTACTTACTCCCGGCGGGTGATACAACGCCGTTAACCCTCCAAGGTTAACAAGGCTACTACTACTTACCGTTTCGGTCTGATGATTAGAATGAAACGCATACATACTACTTACTTTACAATACCAAATACTTACTTACATTTGATTACCGAGTATCCAAGTTATACGAATTACATTCCAATACTACTTCCCAAAAATTAAGAGTTATACCGCTACTCCTTTCTATCCAATCAAATCCATTATCCAAAAAGGTGTACCACATGGTACACCGGCTACACAAAAAGGCCTTAGCCGTGTACAACTCAGTACACTGTTTCAATCCTACTAACTACCAAAAGAATCACATCCCGTCCTTACCCTTCCATCACGCCTCGCGGGTACCTGTGGAGTAAAAACATTCCCCCGAGGGGGTCAGCTTACGCTGAATATGATAACCGCATACCCCGCGTACTAGCGAGGGTACGCCAACTAATTGGTCGAATACATGCGGTTCGTTTCATTCATACGTACATACATGCTTATTACAATACAATTCAACACATTCATTTCACCAAGCATGCATACATACAATACGTACAAGAAGTACAATACAAGTCATCCATTCATACTTACCATACTCACCGCATTACGGAGATACAATTCTCCAATACATACAAAGGTCTTGTTAGCCTCATTACACACCCGGGTTAATCGGGTGTTCAATACTTTTTACTCCGGGTCAATGACTTACAATAGTCAAGACCAATACAAATACAATACTTACTTCTTACATACTTTACTTCCAGTTAAGTCGGTGACCTCCGGGCAGGGATTACTACATCCCACCACCGGGCTTTAGGGTGGCCCACTAATCCAGGATGCTACCCATTCAAGGGGATTGGTCCATGGAAAAGATTATAGCCAGGATTCGGATCCAACCTCTTGTGTTTCCTTATCCTCACGCGTGGCCGAAACTATATCGGGCTTCTACTCATTCCATTTTACTCATTACTCATGTTAGGAGTTAGATTGTTAGGAATGAGTAGAAGTCCATACTTACTTCCATACATACATACATTCACAAGTACTCATACTTACACATACACTTCATTTCCATTCATACATTTCATGAATTATACAAACTAAATGTTCAAGAAGATTCGACAAGAACAAAATAGTTCAAACACAGTTAAGTGCAATATAAGTCCGATTCGTGCATTTATCTTGTTGGTGATCACATAAGCACACAAATCGGGTAACCAAGTTAGGATACAGGGCATGAAGAAATCATACCGTTCACCGTTGTATCCGTACTACCGGCTCCTTCGAGGATCAACTATTGATTCCTATACATACATGAAGTAGTATGATCAATGGTCTATTATTGATCTAACTTACCCTTCATTGATATTCACAATTTACTTACTACTCCTTTACATTCATACTTGGTTATAAAACCATTCTTTTCCTTATTACTTCTTAAGCTTGCTTCCTTACTCATTTACTTACTTTCTTACCATTACCACTTCATTAATGGTGTATTACTACATATATATGCATATATGTATATAGGCATATATATATATATATGTATATATACTATAATCATAAAAAAACATTTTTTTTTACTCGACCGGACTTGCGACCGACCTTGCAAGTCCGGTCCATTCCAGTAGCTATCAGTACGGGAAATTTCTGGTCGACCGAACTTGCAAGTCCGGTCGCAAGTTCGGTCCATTCCAGTAGCCTGTGTTACGGAAATTTTTCTGGCCGACCGAACTTGCAAGTCCGGTCGCAAGTTCGGTCTATTCCAGAAGCTTCATCTGCGGAATTTTTCTGGCCGACCGAACTTGCAAGTCCGGTCGCAAGTTCGGTCCATTCCAAAGGTTTCAGACGGGAGAATTTTCTGGTCCGACCGAACTTGCATGTCCGGTCGATTCCAGAAGGTTTCCCGTCTTTGTAAATCTGGGCTCGACCGAACTTGCAAGTCCGGTCCGGCCCAGTACTTCAGTTTTAAAATCTGTTTTTGATTTTTACCCATGTTTCCCCAATCTTTACCAATACTTCCCTACATGTTTACCACTCATTTAGATGCTCTAAATCACCTTAATTCATTCTCCAACTTACTACTCCATTCTTACACAACTTACTCAATATTTTCATTTCAATTCCAACACTTACATTGGTTTCTTCACACTAATGCTACAGATTTTGGTTTCCACATTATGCTACAGATTTTTCCCTCAACATTTATCCTCCAATACTCCCTCAACTAATGCTATTCCTAGCATCCAAAGTACATTACCTTACACTCTAGTTTCATCCCATTTACAAACTTTTCCAAATCTGTCTCAAACTACAAAACACTCCTTTTAAACTCCCAAATACTTCCTCTTCTTAAACAACTTAAGTCCTCTCATTTCCTACACAAAATTTGACATAGTCTCCCCTATATTTTAACATTCTCCACACATTATTTCAGCTCACATATTCTCATCTCATAACCTGTTTATGCAATACATTATACTCACAATTCACACTACTACAACAACCTAAAATTCCTGCACATACTCAATCAATACCCAATGTTTTCCCAAGCTTTTAAACTTCATTTAAAAACTTCAAAAACTGTTACATTCTCTTCTCCAATACACTACTACATTACCACTACTCATACTACATACACTCATTGTTAGATACTTAAAATCTGTTACAATGAAATACACAAACTAACCCAAGGTAAGAGCATTACCTTGACTTGCTAGTTTTTCCTTCTTTCCTTTCCTTCTCTTCTTCCTTCTTTCTTGTTCTCGGTTTTGAATGGGGTTCTCACCCAAGTTCTACAACCCATACCAATACACAACCATTTAACATTCATGTTTGCACTAACCCTAGAATTTAATGTTTTAGGGTTTAGACAAGGGTATTACCTTCCAATGGATGAATGAAGTTCTTGATAGCAGAAGAACAAGATTCCTAGCCCAACAAGAGAGCCAAAATCGGCTGGAACAAAGAGGGCCAAGAGTTCAAAAACTGAAAATCTTATAATGCCAATGAGAGCTAGAAATGAAGGATTTTCGAATTCTTTTTACCTCAAAGTAACAAGGAGGTGAAGGTGCTTCTAATGGTGGACTTGAATCTTCAAATGGAGGATACCCATAAAAACGAAAGTTGAGCTTTTGGTTTTTGAAAGGAGGGAAATGTTCTCCTTTGCAAGGGGATTCCAATGGTACTAATTTTATAATTTTGGAGCAAGATTAATGGGTTAACAAGAGGAGAGAAGGAGGGAGTTGTGTGAGTTCTTCTAATTCTCCATGGCTGTCGCAAGGTAGAAGAAGAAGGGAGAAAAGAGAAATAGAGAGGGGTGGTACGTGAGGGAAGAGGGGAGTGAGAGAGAGAGAGTCTTTTTTGCTTTTATTTATTAATAGGTTTGTCTTTTAGCAAATAAGAGAGAGTTAGGAGTGTGAGAGAGGAGGAGAAATCGGTCCCCCTATCACTCCACTACAGATTTTTAATTTTTATTTGCAAAGTGGACACACAAGTTTGTTTATTTGCATTCACCCCACAACTTCCCGGTTGTTACAGTTTTACTAACCGGTACCCGTTTTCCGGAATTTTCTCGTTTAATTAATTTTATTGGTTCTAAAGCTCCACTAATATTTATTAGTGACTATTTAGTTGACCAAAATTGTTACGAGTCTATTTGACCCGCTTAAAGTCACGTTTTCCCGGTTTCCTCGAAAAACGCGCTTTAAGGTTCGTTTATGCTTTTAACCCATTTTAAAGGTCCGTTTTCTTCGGGATTTGTTCCCTCGTATTTATTTAAGTGTAATTAAGCCTTTAAAATATAATTAGCCTAATTAATCACTGTTTTTAATTACGGGGTATTTCAATCTACCCCCCTTAAGAAACTTTGCCCTCAAAGTTGCTCAAGGTTACGGTTTACCATTTCTACTCATTTGGCAAGCCAATTGCCACAATACATTCACTACCACCTTACAAGGTGTTCACAATTCTTACACTACCAGATACACCATTCAGATACCATACAATACTCAGTTCACACGCAATACTCCATTCAATACCATACAAATACACCATCAATTCGCACGTTCCACAATACATTCACAATGTCATTCGTGTCATATACCGTACAACACAAATGCATTACTCATTACATACATACCATACACATACCATACTCATTGTACTACATACTGAATACTACTAGCACTACTTTGTGCCAATACAATACAATTAGCACTACATGTGCCAACAAAATACAATTACAATACATACATACTACGCAATGCTAACCCGAAGCAATGCAAAAGCAAAAAGGCTCTACCCCCCTTAAAAAGGGGTACGCCCCGTACCCTCCGTGCTATACGGATACTAGACATCTAGTCTACAAATAGATTCGGGTACTTCGCCTTCATGGCGTCCTCTAATTCCCAAGTCGCTTCCTCGACATCGTGGTTAGACCACAAGACCTTCACCATTCGTACAGATTTATGGCGAGTGTCTCTTGTCTTCGTATCAAGGATTCGCAGTGGAGTCTCGACATATCTCATCGTCGGCTCTAGGGAGTGTTCGGGTTCTAATACATGAGAGGGATCGGCTATGTATTTCTTGAGTTGTGATACATGAAAGACATCATGAACACGCCCCAATTCTTCAGGCAATGCTAGCCTATAAGCTACGGCTCCAATCCTCTCGGTAATGGTATACGGGCCTACAAATTTCGGGCTCAGCTTGCCCTTTTGGCCAAATCGAAAGACACCCTTCATAGGTGAGACACGCAAGAACACTTGGTCGCCCACGGCGAACTCAAGGTCGCGTCGTCGCACATCCGCATAGGATTTCTGTCTATCTTGGGCTGCTTTCATATTTGCTCGGATTTGTTGTACCTCAGCTTGTACTTGTTCCAAATACTCCGGTCCTATGATGACCGCTTCGCTTGACTCATCCCAACACAACGGGGTACGGCAAGGTCTACCATACAAAGCTTGGAACGGCGACATCTTAATCGAAGCATGGTAGCTATTGTTATACGAAAACTCGATAAGATGAAGCTTCTCAATCCAGCTCCCCTGGAAGTCTAAGGCACATGCCCTTAGCATCCTCTAGTGTTTGGATGGTCCTTTCTGTCTGACCGTCGGTCTGTGGATGGAAGGCGGTGCTAAGCTTCAACTCAGTACCAAGCGCTTCCCGTGTTGCTCTCCAGTATCTCGAAAGAAATCTGGTGTCGCGGTCAGATACAATGGTTTTCGGGACTCCGTGGTGTCGATGATCTCCTTGTCGAATAGCTCCGCGAGCTTCGCCACCTTCCAGGTGTCCTTCATCGGTATGAATCGGGCAACCTTGGTGAGACGATCGACTACTACCCAGATCATGTTGAGTCCTCCCCTAGCAGGTGGGAGTCCAACAACAAAATCCATAGAGATATCGTGGAATTTCCACTCCGGAATGGGCATGGATTGCACCATTCCTCCCGGTCTTCGGTGCTCGAACTTCACCTTCTGGCATGTGAGACACCTCAGAACATACTCAGTCACGTCGGATTTCATTCCTGACCACCAGAAGTACCTCTTCATGTCTTTGTACATTTTAGAGGCTCCCGGATGGACATGCAATGTCGAACAATGTGACTCTCGCAGAATGCGATCCCTTAGCTCAGCATTGCTTCGGGGGACGCATAATCTGCCATTCAATCGGATCAGACCATCTTCATGCAATTTGAAGTCGTACTTTCGGTTCTCGAAGGTACCCTCTGTGATTTTCTGTCTGATCTCTGTGAAGTAAGGGTCGCTCAACTGAGCGTCTCGCACCTCGTCAACCAAGCTAGAAGAAGCGAGTAGCGAATGGAGCGAGTGTGCTCGACGACTCAGGGCGTCGGCTACTACGTTTGCCTTCCCTTCTTTATACTGGAGGTTGAAGTCGTAATCGAGAGGAACTCCATCCACCTCCTCTGTCTTAGTTCATTCTTCTGGGTAAATACATACTGCAAACTTTTGTGGTCGGAGTAGATGGTGATGCTTACCCCATAGAGATAGTGTCGCCATATCTTCAAGGCGAAGACAATGGCTCCTAACTCTAGATCATGTGTCGGGTAATTCTCCTCATGCTTTTTCAGCTGGGGGAGGCGTATGCTACTACCTTGCCATGCTGCATGAGTACGCATCCCATGCCCTTGCCCGATGCATCACAATACACCTCAAATCCCTCTGTGCCCTCTGGAAGTGTGAGAATTGGCGCTGAGGTCAATGAGTCTTTTATTTCTGGAAGGATACCTCGCACTCGCTTGTCCATACAAACGGTGCATCTTTCTTCATCAATGACGTCATGGGCTTAGCGACTTTTGAGAAGTCCTTTACAAACCTCCGGTAATAACCGGCTAAACCAAGAAAGCTCCGGATGTCGGTAACAGTCTTAGGTCTAGGCCATGATCGCACTGCTTCGATTTTGGATGGATCTACTGAAATGCCTGCGCTCGAGATGACATGACCAAGGAATGATACCTGATCTAGCCAGAACTCGCATTTGGAGAACTTCGCATACAGCTGGTTCTCGCGCAGTGTCTCAAGTACTCTTCTCAAATGGTTTTCATGTTCTTCTGGTGACTTCGAATACACAAGAATGTCGTCAATGAATACTACTACTGAAGTGTCCAGCTGATCACTGAATAACCGATTCATTAGGTCCATGAATTTGGCTGGTGCATTAGACAAACCGAATGGCATCACCGTGAATTCGTAGTGGCCATATCTTGTTCGGAATGCTGTTTTCTCAATATCTTGCTCTTTGATAGCAATTTGGTGATATCCGGATCGGAGATCAATCTTAGAAAAGACGGATGCTCCCTTCAACTGATCGAACAGGTCGTCGATGCGTGGCAATGGATACTTGTTCTTTACAGTGACCGCATTCAATTCGCGGTAGTCGATGCAGAGGCGGAGACTACCGTCCTTCTTCTTCACGAAGAGGACCGGTGCTCCCCAGGGTGATACGCTCGGGCGTATAAACCCTTTGTCGAGTAAGTCATGTAGTTGCTCCTTGAGTTCTGCCATTTCTGCTGGTGCCATACGGTATGGTGCCCTAGCAATGGGACCAGTACCCGGTACAAGGTCGATTTCAAACTCTACTGCTCTCTGTGGTGGCATACCAGGTAGCTCTTTCGGAAATACATCAGGGAATTCTGAGACTACTGCTACATCATCACTGAACTCTGGATCTCTCTCCAGGTCTTGCACGTGACATAAATACACTTCATGTCCTTTTCTGAGCTCCCGATACATTGCCATAGCGGAGATGACTGTAGTTGAAGGCTCTCTCGGTCTCTGGCGGTATGAAACAGTGACCCCAGATGGACTCTTGAGCAGCAATCGGTGCTCGGCGCATAGGATCCCCTTGTGCCGCTCCAACCAGTTCATTCCAATTTAAGTCGAATCCCAATCCGTTGAATTCAATGAAGGAAATGGGAAACGCTTCACCTTTGATTTGAATGGTGGTGATTTGTAATACTTGGTACACTGTACCCGCTCCTTCGATGGGAGAGTAACCAAGAAGTTGGTAGCTCATCCGTCTAGCCCCAACTTCTTCGCAAGAGATGGCGATAAGGTGTGAGAGGCGCCGGAGTCGAATAATACTGAGGCTTCGATGCCGTTTACTGGGAATGTTCCCGTTAGAATGGTGCCGCTTTGCCGGCTTGTTCTTCGGTGAGGATGCTCAGGTTACCTTCGGTACCGAGTCCACAACCTATTGATTCATGAGATTATAAGTAAAGATGGTGGAACGCAAGTGGAATTTAATAACCAACACTGCTTTTATTGAATAACCAACCATCATACATACTGTGTCTCTAATACACGTTACTACTGGATTACATGCTACTACAAGATTAATACTTTCTAAAGGTAAGGTTCAGGCGTCCTGGTTTCATGTGTGTGGCATTGATTATTGCCGGTGGTGCCGTATTCAACTTGATCTTCTGGATCCCGTGATACAGCAACCTTGATTTTCCACCCATGATTAGAACATCTCCTGATCTCAATACCAATTTCTCTGCGAGGTCCACACGCTTGCTCGCTATAAAAATACGGCGTCATCACCAATGGACCAAGACACTACGGGCACTCCTAGTTCAAGAGATTCCGTTGTCTCGTCCTTGTCTTGGTGTAAGCCAAGTCGTCCTTCTTTTCATAGAAGTTGACAATACATGGTCTGCTTCAAGTGCAGGGATTGGTTCATTCACATTGTTGTGCAATTTCTACAGCTTGTGTGACAAGCATTTGGAATTCTGGGGGTATTGCTGGAGGTGTTGCTCCGTCTCTGCTCGCGTTGTTTGGTATGTCTTGGTATAAGGGTTCCAGTCCTTTCCCAAGCACATCATTTTCAGCTTCATTGTAGCTCCACCGGGGAATTCGGGTGTATAAAATCCTCCTGGACCCATTCCTAACTCGTTGCATCGTCGGATGATTGAAACTTGTGCTTCGGGTGTCAGGTATCCTTTTAATAAGATCATACCTGGGCGGATGACCTGACACTGTTCGTTGTTGAAGTGGTGATTGGCGATGTCGGTCTCTTCATGAGGTGAGTTCGAAGGTATTGGGTAACAGATATGGAATTTCCCTAAGGTGGTAAATTTCATCTAGAGTGAGTTCTAGGCTTACTAATTCATTTCATGCTCAATACATACTTCCATGTTACTTACTCATGCTCAATTTCATACTTCAAGTACTTACGCATTCATGCTTTCATTCATACAATTACTTTAATACTTAGTCATGCTCTTCAAGGATTAAAGGTTAGTAGTTACCTGGGCCGGACTTAGTCCCGGTCCCATCACGGTCTATGATGTGTAAGGCCGGCTGCCTCTGCGGTGCGCCCTTCTGCGGACCTCGGGATCCCTGTCCCTGTGAGGTATGCTGGGCATGAGCATCGCCAGATGCAACCTCCTTGCCCTCACGCTGCTTGTAGCCCTGGTAGTTGCCCTTGGGCTTAGAGTTTTCTGGGCATACATTGGCACGGTGGCCCGGTTTCTGACAAGTGAAGCAGCGGATCTCCCTTCCTTGGCAATCTGTGCCGGGATGATCCTTGTTGCAGTTACGGCAGATGTAGCTGCGGCCATCAGATTGGTTCTTTCCTTGGCCAAATCCAGAACCTATAGCTTCCAAGTTAGCAAGGTTCGGTATACTTACAATACTCTATATACATACAAATTCACAAGTGTACTAATTCGGTTTCGGGTTCTTACCCCTGTAGGGCTGAGACCTCAGTGGCTTCGCTGCCACTGGTGCGGTGTAGGCAATCTGTAATGGCTCAGCTGCCTTGCCCTTCTCAGCATGGGCACCGCCGTCTCCGGAAGCGTTCTTCTGATGGGAATGCTTCCCCTTCCTTGATCTTCATCCCTCAGCTGGCATGTGATCTCCACTCGGGAGGCAGCATGGTAACACTCCTGAATTACTTAGGCATTAGGTTACACTTACATACGGGAATACTAATTCACATTACTCATGGCTTTTTAAGGGTTCAACTATGTTTACCTGAAGGGAGGTAAACCGTGTGAAGCCCATGCCATACCGGAGTCGATGGCTCAATCCGCCGTAGAAGCGTTCGACCAAGACTTGGCCGGTATACCCAAGGTCGGGTAGAAATCGGAGAAGAGAGGTGAAGGTGCGGTAATATTCATCAACCGTCATCTTCTCGGTCATTTTTAGTGCGTCGAGCTCAAGCCGTTTCTTGGTCTTGACATGCTCGGGATAGTACTTATATCGGAGGAGAGAGGTGAATGCTTCCCATCCGAATGCGGGATCAGCTATGTGCTCGGCCTTAACGAGCTTCCACCAGTCCATAGCCGCGTCCTTGAGGTAGTACGCAGCTATCCTCACTTGAACTCCAGCGGAAGTCTCAAGTGTCTCGAAGGCCGTCTCCACTCGGAGAGATAAGCCTCGAGCTTGGGGGGTCGCTCTCGCCTCTAAAGCATGGAGGTCGAAGGTCGGGACTGCTTTTACCCAATTCGTTTCTCGGGGTTGAGGCGGGTCGGGCTGCTGCTGTTGTTGCTGCTGCTGGTTCTGTTGCGTTTGTTGTACAACGGTGATTACAACCGGTAGCATCTGTGCTACCGTGGCGGCGACGATTTCAGCTATCGTCTGCGCGCTTGGTCCTTCGTTGCCCCCTCCTCTGGGACGACCTGGACCTCGTCCTGACATCTGAACAAGTGTGGATTACATTAGATGTCGTGATACTATGACCTCATGGTCTTGATTCAAGCAGTGATATCGTCTTTGTAGACGTCAAGGGTATCTATTGTTAACAACGGTAGTTCCTAGTTAGGTTTCTAAATATCCGTTTTAAGACGGTTGAAATCCTAACTCGGTAATCACTACTCTTAAGATTCTAATCATCAGAGCGAGACTTCGCTCTGATACCACTTTTTGTAACACCCCAACCGCTAATCCTTCCATTATCCTCTAGTCAATCCCATACTTACCCTTCTCGCAGCGGAATACTTACTTACTCCCGGCGGGTGATACAACGCCGTTAACCCTCCAAGGTTAACCAGGCTACTACTACATACCGTTTCGGTCTGATGATTAGAATGAAACGCATACATACTACTTACTTTACAATACCAAATACATACTTACATTTGATTACCGAGTATCCAAGTTATACGAATTACATTCCAATACTACTTCCCAAAAATTAAGAGTTATACCGCTACTCCTTTCTATCCAATCAAATCCATTATCCAAAAAGGTGTACCACATGGTACACCGGCTACACAAAAAGGCCTTAGCCGTGTACAACTCAGTACACCGTTTCAATCCTACTAACTACCAAAAGAATCACATCCCGTCCTTACCCTTCCGTCACGCCTCGCGGGTACCTATGGAGTAAAAACATTCCCCCGAGGGGGTCAGCTTACGCTGAATATGATAACCGCATACCCCGCGTACTAGCGAGGGTACGCCAACTAATTGGTCGAATACATGCGGTTCGTTTCATTCATACGTACATACATGCTTATTACAATACAATTCAGCACATTCATTTCACCAAGCATGCATACATACAATACGTACAAGAAGTACAATACAAGTCATCCATACATACTTACCATACATACCGCATTACGAAGATAAAATTCTCCAATACATACAAAGGTCTTGTTAGCCTCATAACACACCCGGGTTAATCGGGTGTTCAATACTTTTTACTGCGGGTCAATGACTTACAATTGTCAAGACCAATACAAATGCAATACTTACTTCTTATATAATTACTATAATCATATAACTAAAACAATTTTTTTTTTTGACTCGACCGGACTTGCGACCGACCTTGCAAGTCCGGTCCATTCCAGTAGCTATCAGTACGGGAAATTTCTGGTTCGACCGAACTTGCAAGTCCGGTCGCAAGTTCGGTCCATTCTAGTAGCCTGTGTTACAGAAATTTTTCTGGCCGACCGAACTTGCAAGTCCGGTCGCAAGTTCGGTCTATTCCAGAAGCTTTCATCTGCGGAATTTTTCTGGCCGACCGAACTTGCAAGTCCGGTCGCAAGTTCGGTCCATTCCAGAAGGTTTCAGACGGGAGAATTTTCTGGTCCGACCGAACTTGCATGTCCGGTCGCAAGTCCGGTCGATTCCAGAAGGTTTTCCCGTCTTTGTAAATCTGGGCTCGACCGAACTTGCAAGTCCGGTCCGGCCCAGTACTTCAGTTTTAAAATCTGTTTTCAACTGATTTATTTACCCATTGCTTCCCCAATCTCTACCAATACTTCCCTACATGTTTACCACTCATTTAGATGCTCTAAATCACCTTAATTCATTCTCCAAGCTTACTACTCCATTCTTACACAACTTACTCAATATTTTCTCATTTCAATTCCAACACTTACATTGGTTTTCTTCACACTAATGCTACAGATTTTGGTTTCCACATTATGCTACAGATTTTTCCCTCAACATTTATCCTCCAATACTCCCTCAACTAATGCTATTCCTAGCATCCAAAGTACATTACCTTACACTCTAGTTTCATCCCATTTACAAACTCTTTTCCAAATCTGTCTCAAACTACAAAACACTCCTTTTAAACTCCCCAAATACTTCCTCTTCTTAAACAACTTAAGTCCTCTCATTTCCTACACAAATTTGACATAGTCTCCCCTATATTTTAACATTCTCCACACATTATTTCAGCTCACATATTCTCATCCTCATAACCTGTTTATGCAATACATTATACTCACAATTCAACACTACTACAACAACATAAAATTCCTGCACATATTCAATCAATACCCAATGTATTCCAAGCTTTTAAACTTCATTTAAAAACTTCAAAAACTGTTACATTATTCTCCAATACACTACTACATTACCACTACTCATACTACATACATTCCTCATTGTTAGATAGTTAAAATCTGTTACAATGAAATACACAAATTCACCCAAGGTAAGAGCATTACCTTGACTTGATAGTTTTTCCTTCTTTCCTTTCCTTCCTCTTCTTCTTCTTCTTGTACTCGGTTTGAATGGGGTTCTCACCCAAGTTCTACAACCCATACCAATACACAAAGCCATTTAAACATCATGTTTGCACTAACCCTAGAATTTAATGTTTTAGGGTTTAGACAAGGGTATTACCTTCCAATGGATGAATGAAGTTCTTGAATAGCAGAAGAACAAGATTCCTAGCCCAACAAGAGAGCCAAAATCGGCTGGAACAAAGAGGGCCAAGAGTTCAAAAACTGAAAATCCTTATAATGCCAATGAGAGCTAGAAATAAAGGATTTTCGAAATTCTTTTTACCTCAAAGTAACAAGGAGGTGAAGGTGCTTCTAATGGTGGACTTGAATCTTCAAATGGAGGATACCCATAAAAACGAAAGTTGAGCTTTTGGGTTTTTGAAAGGAGGGAAATGTTCTCCTTTGCAAGGGGATTCCAATGGTACTAATTTTATAATTTTTGGAGCAAGATTAATGGGTTAACAAGAGGAGAGAAGGAGGGAGTTGTGTGAGTTCTTCTAATTCTCCATGGCTGTCACAAGGTAGAAGAAGAAGGGAGAAAAGAGAGAATAGAGAGGGGTGTGTATGTGAGGGGAAGAGGGGAGTGAGGAGAGAGAGTCTTGTTTTTGCTTTTTGATTTAGTTAATAGGTTTGTCTTTTAGCAAATAAGAGAGAGTTATGTGAGTGTGAGAGAGGAGGAGAAATCGGTCCCCCTATACACTCCTCTACAGATTTTTAATTTTTATTTGCAAAGTGGACACACCAAGTTTGTTTATTTGCATTCACACCCCACAACTTCCCGGTTGTTACAGTTCTTACTAACCGGTACCCGTTTTCCGGAATTTTCTCATTTAATTAATTTTATTGGTTCTAAAGCTCCACTAATATTTATTAGTGACTATTTAGTTGACCAAAATTATTACGAGTCTATTTGACCCGCTTAAAGTCGCGTTTTCCCGGTTTCCTCGAAAAAAGCGCTTTAAGGTTCGTTTATGCTTTTAACCCATTTTAAAGGTCCGTTTTCTTCAAGATTTGTTCCCTCGTATTTATTTAAGTGTAATTAAGCCTTTAAAATCATAATTAGCCTAATTAATCACTTTTTTTAATTACGGGGTATTTCAATCTACCCCCCTTAAGGAACTTTGCCCTCAAAGTTGCTCAAGGTTACGGTTTACCATTTCTACTCATTTGGCAAGCCAATTGCCACAATACATTCCACTACCACCTTACAAGGTGTTCACAATTCTTACACTACCAGCATACACCATTCAGATACCATACATCATACTCAGTTCACACGCAATACTCCATTCCAATACCATACAAAATACACCATCCA
This sequence comes from Limonium bicolor, assembly GCA_023374045.1. Taxonomy (NCBI): domain Eukaryota; kingdom Viridiplantae; phylum Streptophyta; class Magnoliopsida; order Caryophyllales; family Plumbaginaceae; genus Limonium; species Limonium bicolor. Next base: position 50,286,782 of record CM041782.1, read on the forward strand.
ATTCGCACGTTCCACAATACATTCACAATGTCATTCATGTCATATACCGTACAACACAAATGTATTACTCATTACATACATACCATACACATACCATACTCATTGTACTACATACTGAATACTACTAGCACTACTTTGTGCCAATACAATACAATTACCACTACATGTGCCAACAAAATACAATTACAATACATACATACTACGCAATGCTAACCCGAAGCAATGCAAAAGCAAAAAGGCTCTACCCCCCTTAAAAAGGGGTACGCCCCGTACCCTCCGTGCTATACGGATACTAGACATCTAGTCTACAAACAGATTCGGGTACTTCACCTTCATGGCGTCCTCTAATTCCCAAGTCGCTTCCTTGACATCGTGGTTAGACCACAAGACCTTCACCATTCGTACAGATTTATGGCGAGTGTCTCTTGTCTTCGTATCAAGGATTCGCAGTGGAGTCTCGACATATCTCAACGTCGGCTCTAGGGATAGGTGTTCGGGTTCTAACACATGAGAGGGATCGGCTATATATTTCTTGAGTTGTGATACATGAAAGACATCATGAACACGCCCCAATTCTTCAGGCAATGCTAGCCTATAAGCTACGGCTCCAATCCTCTCGGTAATGGTATACGGGCCTACAAACTTCGGGCTCAGTTTGCCCTTTTGGCCAAATCGAAAGACACCCTTCATAGGTGAGACACGCAAGAACACTTGGTCGCCCACGGCGAACTCAAGGTCGCGTCGTCGCACATCCGCATAGGATTTCTGTCTATCTTGGGCTGCTTTCATATTTGCTCGGATTTGTTGTACCTCAGCTTGTACTTGTTCCAAATACTCCGGTCCTATGATGACCGCTTCGCTTGACTCATCCCAACACAACGGGGTACGGCAAGGTCTACGATACAAATCTTGGAACGGCGACATCTTAATTGAAGCATGGTAGCTATTGTTATACGAAAACTCGATAAGATGAAGCTTCTCAATCCAGCTCCCCTGGAAGTCTAAGGCACATGCCCTTAGCATGTCCTCTAGTGTTTGGATGGTCCTTTCTGTCTGACCGTCGGTCTGTGGATGGAAGGCGGTGCTAAGTTTCAATTCAGTACCAAGCGCTTCCCGTGTTGCTCTCCAGTATCTCGAAAGAAATCTGGTGTCGTGGTCAGATACAATGGTTTTCAGGACTCCACGGTGTCGAATAATCTCCTTGTCGAATAGCTCCGCGAGCTTCGCCACCTTCCAGGTGTCCTTCATCGGAATGAATCGGGCAACCTTGGTGAGACGATCGACTACTACCCAGATCATGTTGAGTCCTCCTCTAGCAGGTGGGAGTCCAACAACAAAATCAATAGAGATATCGTGGAATTTCCACTCCGGAATGGGCATGGATAGCACCATTCCTCCCGGTCTTCGGTGCTCAAACTTCACCTTCTGGCATGTGAGACACCTCAGAACATACTCAGTCACGTCGGATTTCATCCCTGACCACCAGAAGTACCTCTTCATGTCTTTGTACATTTTAGAGGCTCCCGGATGGACATGCAATGTCGAACAATGTGACTCTCGCAGAATGCGATCCCTTAGCTCAGCATTGCTTCGGGGGACGCATAATCTGCCATTCAATCGGATCAGACCATCTTCATGCAATTTGAAGTCGTACTTTCAGTTCTCGAAGGTACCCTCTGTGATTTTCTGTCTGATCTCCGTGAAGTAAGGGTCGCTCAACTGAGCGTCTCGCACCTCGTCAACCAAGCTAGAAGAAGCGAGTAGCGAATGGAGCGAGTGTGCTCGACGACTCAAGGCGTCGGCTACTACGTTTGCCTTCCCTTCTTTATACTGGAGGTTGATGTCGTAATCTGAGAGGAACTCCATCCACCTCCTTTGTCTTAGGTTCAATTCCTTCTGGGTAAATACATACTGCAACCTTTTGTGGTCGGAGTAGATGGTGATGCTTACCCCATAGAGATAGTGTCGCCATATCTTCAAGGCGAAGACAATGGCTCCTTACTCTAGATCATGTGTCGGGTAATTCTCCTCATGCTTTTTCAGCTGGCGGGAGGCGTATGCTACTACCTTGCCATGCTGCATGAGTACGCATCTCATGCCCTTGCCCGATGCATCACAATACACCTCAAATCCCTCTGTGCCCTCTGGAAGTGTGAGAATTGGCGCTGAAGTCAATGAGTCTTAATTTCTGGAAGGATACCTCGCACTCGCTTGTCCATACAAACGGTGCATCTTTCTTCATCAATGATGTCATGGGCTTAGCGACTTTTGAGAAGTCCTTTACAAACCTCCGGTAATAAGCGGCTAAACCAAGAAAGCTCCGGATGTCGGTAACAGTTTTAGGTCTAGGCCATGATCGCACTGCTTCGATTTTGGATGGATCTACTGAAATGCCTGCGCTCGAGATGACATGACCAAGGAATGATACCTGATCTAGCCAGAACTCGCCTTTGGAGAACTTCGCATACAGCTGGTTCTCGCGTAGTGTCTCAAGTACTCTTCTCAAATGGTTTTCATGTTCTTCTGGTGACTTCGAATACACAAGAATGTCGTCAATGAATACTACTACTGAAGTGTCCAGCTGATCACTGAATAACCGATTCATTAGGTCCATGAATTTGGTTGGTGCATTAGACAAACCGAATGGCATCACCGTGAATTCGTAGTGGCCATATCTTGTTCGGAATGCTTTTTTCTCAATATCTTGCTCTTTGATAGCAATTTGGTGATATCCGGATCGGGATCAATCTTAGAAAAGACGGATGCTCCCTTCAACTGATCGAACTGGTCGTCGATGTGTGGCAATGGATACTTGTTCTTTACAGTGACCGCATTCAATTCGCGGTAGTCGATGCTGAGGCGGAGACTACCGCCCTTCTTCTTCACGAAGAGGACCGGTGCTCCCAGGGTGATACGCTCGGGCGTATAAACCCTTTGTCGAGTAAGTCATGTAGTTGCTCCTTGAGTTCTGCCATTTCTGCTGGTGCCATACGGTATGGTGCCCTAGCAATGGGACCAGTACCGGGTACAAGGTCGATTTCGAACTCTACTGCTCTCTGTGGTGGCATACCAGGTAACTCTTTCGGAAATACATCAGGGAATTCTGAGACTACTGCTACATCATCACCGAACTCTGGATCTCTCTCCAGGTGAAATACCCCAAACCTTAATATATTGTTTAAACACTTAAATATGGTATATTAAGACTAAAAAGAGTCTTAGAAACATTAGTAAACAAATTTAAACAAAAGAAAACACAAGGTGTGCTTTAAGGTCAATAAAGGCCAAAATGTGCTCTAAGCTTGGGGTAAGCTTGGTTAAGACCTAATGAACTTACCAAGATCTTAGTTATGTGCTAATGAACATATTAAACCAGTTACCATAGAAAACCAAGCTTGAAGACAAGCTTAAACACAAAATGTGCTTTAAGGAGTCTTAAACCACATTTTTGAAAAATTGTCTTGTAAATGAGTTTTGAGTGGCTAGATGTCCATCATTACTCTTAAATATATATGTGTACTATATAGTATCACATTTGGATGTCTATATCAATGGAAATCAAAAATTTCACTTCTATGTGCCTTGTTTTCATGAATAGTGTTTTATAAGCTATTTTGTAACATATGTTTGTATAAGTAATTAAATTGACAAATAAAGACTATATTACCCCTAAATACTAATGGGGGCCGGTTTTCTTAAGTGTGGTGACTCACCACTCTCTTGTTAACATATTAAGTAAATAAGGAAAACTAATTAAACTTACTTTTACTTTATTACTACAAATATCTTCAAAAAGGTAATTCTATCTCATTCTCTCATTTCTTTCCTTGTATTCACACGGCTCCACCTCTCTTCTTCCTTCTCTTCCACGGTAATACCACACCACCTCCATTAAACCTCTTCTTTGATCTCTTGTAAAATCTTGCTCACTTGTCCAAATCAAAACAAACACCACCAATCTCTTCCTCTCATCAAGCTCTTCATTTCTATCTTCTTAAAATTCCAAGACCACCATTTCGGTGCCATGGAGTTCCACCATTGAAGGAGCTTGAGCTTGTATTTTTACATATTGTTACTCTCCTTTGCTTCTAGGTAAGGAATCTCAAATAAAAACTCCATTTCCTTCATGTTTTTGTTGTAACCGAAAATACATATTGAAGGAGCCCTTTGTGTGACCTTGTTCTAGCTTCATTCCAACTCTTCATGGACTAGGTGGAGTCCTCTCTTGTTAGATATTCAAACTCTCTTCAAAGAGCAAGGTAAAACAACTACATTATGTTTTTGAAACAATGTAAAATTAGGGTTTACAATGAGATGAAGCTTATAGCTTGAATACTCATTATAATGTTTGTATATTGTTTAGAACTTGTCAAAGAATCAAATACCCTACCAGTTTTTAAAGGAAACAATAAAGAAGTTGTTTGGAAAAGAGGTAAATCTACTAACCTAATGTTGTTTAAATGCCTTAGGAGAAATGAGCTTATAATGCTTGTTAAAACTACCTAAAGAGCAAATGGTGAATGACTTAGTAAAGTGTTCTCAAGAGCTTAGTAAAAGGCATATGTGTTGTTGAGTGTATTTGCAGGTCAAAGGCAAATATATTGTGGAAATTCAGTGTTTATGATTTATGCATCTTAAGGGCCTAAGAGCCATGTCATTTAAGGGCCTAAGTGCCATGCAATTTAAATTATGCACTATATTGTGATGTAGTGCTTTATGAGTGGAGTTTGTGTATAATAAGTGCTTGATGGATTTTTAGTGTTCTTGGTTGGTAAAAACAATGTGTTTTGGTTTAGTAATGTTCTAGGAGAACCTATGTCGAAATTTAGGTAATAAATGAGAAGTTCAAAGAGTTAAAATGAGTTTGATAAGTTAAGAGGTGTTTAGATTGGTTAAGTTGTTCTTGTGAAAGAAACATGCATTAAGGTGATTTAGGATGTAACAAGGACTTAGGCATGAGCTTGAGGTTTTAGTATGTACCAAAGTCATTTTGGACTTAGGTAAAGACTTAGGCAAACTTTGGTAAAATAAGGAGGAAGTGTGAATGAAATACCCCAAACCCTGATATATTGTTTAAATACTAAACTATGGTATGTAAAGGCTAAAAAAAAGTGTCTTAGAGACATCAGTGAACAATTAAACCATAGTAAATGCAATAAAGCACTAAGATATAGTTTGAGCAAAAACATGCTCTAAGCTTGGAGTGAACTTGGTTAGGACCCAAAGAGCCTACCAAGACCCAACGATATTCAATTGTGATTTAATAAGGCTGATTAAGTCCTTAGGAAACTTTGGTAGACAGTTAAACCAAATAAAACACAAGAAAATACCTTAAAGGCAATATGAGCAAAAATGTGCTCTAAGCTTGGGATAAATTTGTATAAGACCTAAAGGTCATATCTATACCTTATAAATATGTTAATGAACATATTAAATCAATTACCAAAGAAAACCAAGCTTGAAAACAAGTTAAAACACAAAATGTGCTTTAAGGAGTCTTAAAGCACGTTTTTGAAAAATTGTCTTGTAAATGAGTTTTGTATGGCTAGGTGTCCATCATTACTTTTAATTAACATGTGTACTATATAGTATCACATTTGGAAGTCTATATCAATGGGAAATCAAAAATTTCACTTCTATGTGCCTTGTTTTTGTGAATAGTGATTTTTATAAGCTATTTTGTAACATATGTTATCATAAGTAATTAAATTGACAAATAAAGTCTAAAGTACCCCTAGGTACTATTGGGGGCCGGTTTTAAGGTGTGGTGACTCACCACCCTTGTTAACATGCTAAGGAAATAAAGAATGACTAAACTTAAGTACTATTTGCTTTAAGTACAAATATCTTCCAAAAAGCAAAACTTATCTCATTCTCTCATTTCCTTCTCCATTTCCCACGTATCCAATCTCTTCTTCCTCCCTTCTTGCTGTTCTCTCTCGGTAATACACCAATACCACCATGGAAGTCCATCTTTGACCTCTTGTAAAATCTAGCTCACTTATCTAAATCAAAAACAAACACCACCATTCTCTTCCTCTCATCAAGCTCTTCATTTCTATCTTCTCAAAACTTCAAAAGCCCCATTTTGGTGCCATGGAGTTCCACCATTGAAGGAGCTTGAGCTTGTCTTTCCACATATTATTTATCTCCTTTGCTTCTAGGTAAGGAATCTCAAAGAAAAATCAAGTTTCCTCCATGTTTTGTGTTTGACCGAAAATACTCATTGATGGAGCTCTTTGTGTGACCTTGTTCTAGCTTCATTCCAATCTCTTATGGACTAGGTGGAGTCCTCTCTTCATAGATATTCAAACTCCCTTCAAAGATCAAGGTAAAACAACTACATTAATGTTTTTGAATAATGTAAACCTAGGGTTTACAATGAGATGAAGCATAAAGCTTATATACTCATTTCAATGTTGGTATATTGTTTAGTAGTTGACAAGGAAAGAAATGCCTTGTCGGTTTTAAGAGGAAACAAGAAAGAAGTTTGAGTGGAAAAGAGGTAAATATGCTATCTCAATGTGGTTTAATGCCTTAGGAGAAATGAGCTTATAATGCTTGCTAAAACTACCTAAAGAGCAAATGGTGAATGACTTAGTAAGGTGTTCTCAAGGAGACTAGTAAAGGAACATATGTCTTGGTGTGTGTAATTGCAGGTCAAAGGCTTATATATTGTGGAAATTCAGTTTTTAAGGTTTATGCAATTTAAGGGCCTAAGAGCCATGTTATTTAAGGGCCTAAGTGCCAAGCAATTTAAGTTAAGCACTATATTGTGACGTAGTGCTAAATGTGTGAAGTTTGTGTATAAAGATGTGTTTGATGGATTTTAGGTGTTCTTGAATGAAATAAGGTAAAAACCTAAGTGTTTGGATGTGAGTATACACAAGAGAAGCTATGACCAAATTTGGGAAAATGTGTAGGAAGTTTTAAGTGTTTTAAGTAAGTTTTGGTGAACTAGGAAGTGTTAAAGGTGAACAAATGTTTTACTTGGGAAGAAAACATGTATTAAGGTGATTTAGAGTGATGCAAGGATTTAGGTGTTATCTTGGAAGTTCTAGGAATTCAATGTGTGTTTTGAAAATGTATTTAAGTCTTGGAGAAGTTTGTTTAAGGTTTAGGTAATGTTGATATCCAAGGAATAAGTGTTGTTTAGGTAAGATGTGAAAAAAAGGAAGTTTAGTTAGTAAGAAAAGAAGTTTGAGAGATGGTGTTAAGGTGTAGAGGAAACACCTTGGTATAGTGGTCATTATAAGTGAAATACCACCGAGAAATCTTAAGGAGAAACATTCCAAGTGCTAGGAATTTTGTAAGGAATTTGTGAATGATAAGATGGTTTTGGTGTGTGAAAAGAGTTAGTACATGGCTAAAGGGTGTGTTTGATGTGCCAAATGATGTTAGAACACATTAGGAGGCTTTGGGGGGAAAAATTTGGAGAAAGTTTGACAATGTATGGGAAGTTTCTGCAGCGACCTACCCAGGGGACCGACCCCAGTCTGGGTCGGTCGGGCTGAAACTGTGAAGTTGGATGTTCTCTGCAGCCGACCTACCCAGGGGGTGGGTCGGTCGGTTAAAAAAAAAAAAATAATTTTAAGAAATTTTTAAGTGGTATTAGTGGTATGCCATTAAGAGAGTATTGATGGTTAGAAAGATAAATATATATGGACTTAAGAGATTAAGTTAAGTAAGATGATTTAAATGTTAAGGTCATAAAATGATATGTAATGATGGGGATTTATTAAGTAATGATGTTATAAGATTGTTAAGGACATGTTAAGTGAGTTATAATGGTAATTTAGTGGGGGAAAGGTTGTATTAAAATGTAAAAGTAAAACAAGTTAAAAAGTGAAGTTATGTAACTAAGTTAACGGGGAAAAATTATAGGCATTAGACATTAAATAATCAAGCAACCCCGATGTTAATAAAAACACATGTGATGTTAACAGTTGTTCGAGAATTGCTCGAGGAACATAAGTGGACGTGACAAAGTGGACTCCGGTGACAGGTATGGTTTTCTTGCAACCTGTGTCCTACCGGATTACACCGGCTTGTATGCCAATGTGTTTTTCTGTGTGTTTGCCATGTTATAAGATAAATTATGAAACGAGTTTACAGTCGTTATTGTTGTTGTATGTTTACGTGCCGATACCGGTAACCTCAAATGCGCTTGAAGGGCTAGTTAACCACTATTAGGTAAACGTAAGAGCACGGTATGCAGTAATAACGTTTCCGACCTAAGGAACGTTCTAACCACGGAGTCTTTGCTGTAAGTGTATGACCCTCATTTACGTGATTAACTCAGTTGTAATACTGTATTGTGTGCTGATGTGATAGGTTCCACAGCGGAGTCTTTAACTGTGATTATTTATATATTATGGGGGGTAAGGAATCCGGTTGTTCCGGTCACGTGTTGTTTGGGAGTTGTTGTATACAGTTTCTTCAGCTTCCTCTCTGTTGATTGTTCTTCCTCATTGGTCTTCGATCACCCCTGAGCTTAACCAAGGCTCTTGACTCACGTCTGTTGGGGATTATGTATGTTGTGTTCGGGCCACTAAACCCGATCCATCTTTATGTTAAGTTATTCGTTCGCCTAACAGAACGGTAACGAGTTATGTAAACGAGCTTAGCATGAGTTTGACAGTATCCTCTAGGCTCTCCCAGTGAACTAACTATGTTTGGGTCGGTTCCTAAGAGAACCATTCCCGTTATGTTATGTACTTTGTTGTGATGCAATATCTATTGCGGTATTATGTTGTGCACGTGGAAACGTGCAAAGTGTTGTTAGGTGTTGTATGTAGTGTATGTTATATGTAGTATAATGTGGAGTGAGTGGATCATGGATATGAATCCCAGTTTGTGATAAGAGGCGTTTAAGGATAACCCGATTAAAGGGTAAGTGTCGTCTATTAAGGAAGTAGCTCCATTAGAGGAGGAACACTCTAGGAATAATGAATACCATGAGCGACTTATCAAGTAAGGATATATTATCCGTTTGTTGAGCCCATTGAGGCGAAATGTTATGTGTTGTGTTTACAGTTGCGTGCATGACTAAATATAATCAATCGCATGTTAAGACGACAATTAGTTGTGCGTGGCCCGGTAGCATGTGGGCTGCGGGATTACCATACCAGCAAAGGTGCTGAGCCCCTTGGGGGCCACCCTTTCTCTTCTTTTCCTATTTCAGGTACAGAGAGCTGGAGGCCGTTCGAGAGTAGGACGGGGTAGTCATTGTACATGGGTATTCATTTAAGTGTATATATACAGTAGGTGTAGTAAGACCGATATTGTTGTCGGCATCAGTTTATAAATACTCGGTATAGTTGGAAGGTGAATGTTGTTGTTGTGTTAATGGAAAGGGATAGTAATGTGTAGTCGCTCGGGAATTTAGCCCATCAGACCGGTACGATGTGTATGTATTAGCCTTGTTAGCCACGTGGGTGGCTAACGGCGTGTAACACCAACGAGTTAAGTAATGTGATGAAGTTGTTTTTCCGCTGCAGTTTATTGTAAGTGTGTTAATGTTGGATGGGGTGTTACAAAAAGTGGTATCAGAGCGATACTTCGCTCTGATGACTGAATTACCGAGCTTAGGAAGTACCGAGTTAGGATTTAAGTACTTTGGGTTAAGGGTTGAGTGATAGCGTGAGAGATACGCTAGTTAGGAATTACCAGTGTGTACTGGAAACCTACAATCTCCATCCCACCCTCCACAGTCCCTATTTTATAACTTGGGAAAGAACGCCAGAGAGATGAAAGTCCTCTCTTACTCGGGAATACCCGATCTGGCTGTTATTAAGTACCTCTAAAGGTACGGAGAACCTGTCACACGGTAGATCCCGAAAACTGGGAATCCCGGAGACGGTCTCCATCTGAACAATGTTAACCGCATTTAATAGCGAAGAATGAAGAATCTTGTGTATAGGAGAATAGAATTTCCGGCAACCTGGGTTGACTTGCTGAGCAGTCGAGGATAACCAGCTTGCAACGCACTGACCGTGCAACAGGCAAGAAGTGAAGTAATGGAACCCGAGACAAGTGTCTACGGGACCATAGTTGATAAATAATACACCAATGGTACACCAACCGACAAAGGAACTACAACGTAGTGCCCAGACAAGAGACAAGTCTCAGTAACCACGACAAATGCGTGGAACGGGCTATAAAGAGGATACGATACTAAGTAAAGGGGGACTCCAACAGTGGGAGACACCCCATTTGATAATTACCATATGAATACAGTGAGAAGTCACCTAGAGGAGTTATTATCAAGGCAGTAAGATCAGTGAGGGCCAACAAGGCCACTGATGACAATATGGGTAAAAAGAATACCACAACCGGTATGTGTTGAACCGATAGCCAGTTAGCAAGGCGCACTTGCCATGGCAAGTGCTGCTATAACAGGGCTGTTCGGGAAATTTATAACAAATATGAAGTACTTGGTAAAATTCCACGAAGTTAAGTGTGGAAGGGCTTAACAGCCTAACCCCTGTAATTGTAAGTACACTAGTCAGCAAGAAGCTAGACTTGGCTAAGGTAGGAAGATGTTGTGAAACCATGAAAAATTTTCTTTCAAACCCAGATTTATTCAAACCATTTTCTTTTCAAAACCAGACTTTCTTTCAAACTAACACTTCTTTCTAACCTTCTTTTAAACCAAACCAGTAAAACCAAGGATAGTTGACGAGGATACAACAATGGATAAACTTTCCCTCGATTAAGTTCGGGAAGTAAGGAATGAATATTGTCACGGGACAATATAAGGGAGTTGACAACAGAATGCTTCACCTAGGCGTGTGACGGACACTACGAGTGTACCAACTGAATTGTGGGACGACCGCACTCCAATAGGAGCTTGTGGGCCTGGCAGACCTACTTATGGGTTAGTTGGGTAAGTAGCAATGTATCAGTATGGTACCCCACATATGTATACGAGTGGAGTCCGAAACACGGGAAGTAGTCGACTCCGTCTACGGTCAGCAGCATGAATCAAACAAGAGCTAAAGATTACAAGGAATGGTTGAAGTTAAGGAACTCAGTTGAGATAACTAGACTAAAGGAATCAGTGAATTCATTTTCAAGGAAATGTTTTAAGAGTCAGGAGGTGCGAAGTGCACTAACTGTTATGTAAAGACATCACATATGTCTTAAGGATACCTAGGAATAAACATGATAGCTGGAACGGAGACCCAGCCTGTGCATGGCAAGGCAGATGCCTAATGTGGACACATTAGTGTGCAATGAACGGGATGAAACTCCCGGAATGGGTACCTACACTACCAGGAAATGCTGATCTTCACAGGAGGAGACAATAAGCCAGTTAAGAACGCAAACGGCATGGCTAACGGAATGTACCAATAAGTGCGAACCTGATGTAAAGGCATAACTTAACAACACCCAGGAGCAATCCTTGAAGGGTGTTCACATCAACAATTGTTGCACGAAATGAAATGACAAAAACACAAGGGTTGAGATTAACACCCAGTTTAGACATAAGTTGTCAGGAGACGGACTGACAATCCTAAGGGGCATCCCATGAAAGGAAACGGAATGCAACGACCTTGTCATGGAGCTCAATATAATATCCAAACCATGTAATGTTGTACAGAGAAGTACATGTGTGTGGACAGCCTACAATGAGCGCAGCTCAAGGCAGTAAGGCTTATAAGCCACAAATAAAATGCGTTACGAAAAATTAGATTGATTGCAGAAGTTTATGTTATATAAGTGAATAGAGTGGTAAACAAACCACTGCATTAAGAGTGGGGATACCTCTCGATATTCTGAAACCGCAGGAGCGGTAGTTATGTGGAGCAAGTTCAAGAAATATGTTAAGGATGGACGACGTTATTACTGAAAAAGAGCAGTTAGCTTAATAGTATGTGTGTATAAAGTGAAACACCGAGCTGAATAATGCCGGCTTGTGACTCGAATGATCGATGCTCAAGGAACATTCAGTAGTCATCCAAATGAGGATGAACCATAATACGAATGATATAAGTATATGCGTGGAAGTTAATGTGATAGTAAATACGATGTAAGTTAGTGTTATACAATAAGTACGGTGCGCAGTAAGCGACCGTTGTATAAGTGTTGTGGCGGATAAGACCAGTTGTGGGTAAAACTCAATGGACATGCAAGCAAGTGATGATACACAGACTGGGCAATAAGCTAATGGTCGGTACTATGTGATAAGGAACTCAGTGTGAATTCCATGGCGAATCACATAAGGGATTTACTGTCAAGAGTTTACGCCTCTGCACTCTGTATGACTGAGTGTCTTGGTATTGCACTTGCGCAGTAATGATCGAGTGGGATAGCTAGGAATTGGAAACATGTTAATTGTGGAGGAATAATGTTATAATGGCCGATGCATAGGAAATGCAAGGCCGCACCAATAAAAGTACTTGTACAAAACCAAATGTGGAGACATGATTAACAGTAAGTGACTACAGTAGCACTAACTGCCAAATATCGGTATGGAATATACCCTAAATGTTGTAAATAGCTGAGAGAGCACTACACACTAGGTAGTAGCTCAATCTCAACCGACAGTAAGTCGGAAGGGAACAAGTCAATCGTTGTGAAATACATAGCTGCATATGCAGTCAATTATTATGGAAGTGGATAGAAAGTTTATAACTCACCGAATTCGCTAACGGTAAAAGATACCACGCGTCGGTTGAGAAACCATTGTTACCAAGATGAAGGTGACAATTGGGGATGTACAATACAGTAAGAATAACAAATGGGGCAATTAAGCTCTACAGTTATTAAAGTTTCGCAGCAGAAACTAGTGAGCCAGTGATTCAAGTGTTGAATGTACATGGTGGACACGAGTGAATGGCTAATTATTAATGCCTAGAAGCCTCACAGGCCAGAACTGAAACCATTTAAGAGCTTAAGCAAACTCCAATGAGAATTCTTGGTTTAGGAACTAAACCGCCAATATGGTTAAGATCCTCTAATCAGATGCATTGTGTAATAGACCGCGTGGAAGTTAAAACACTTCACGACGGTAGAACATTTTAAGCCAATGTTTAGTGATTGATTACGTGGGCGTAATCCCTTTTAAGGGGGGTAGAGCGCAAAACCACTTAGTGTGTATTACCGTACAAGTGTACGTAGTGTATGTGACTTATATTGTGCATAGCACAAAATTATTGTTTTGATGATTGGTGTGTGTGTTACGTAAACATACACATTCATTCATGGTTTAATTGTGGTAGTTGCGCACAGAAGATGCGAATACCATTGTGATAAGTGTGTTTATTTGTTAACAGTGGTGTGTGATAATACAAGTGTGGGGAGTAGAGAAACTCCCGGGGAACAAACCCCGACAGTGTATAAATGTGAAACGGTGTGTTGTATTTTGATAAAATATATGTGTATATATATACTATATAGTGATTCAAGAAAGGGCATGATACCGACATAGAACCTAGTGAAAATAAGATTCCCTAGGCAACAGGATTAAAGTGAATGGAGGTAACTGATAGATGGAGTTCTATCCCTTGGAGACGTTATGATCATGACTAGAATGATTTAAAAGATAGAAAATTGGAAATGAGTGATTTATTTGATGCTTGAAAATGAAGTGGGAAGTGGAACTTGATTTGCATGCGATCAAGGGAAGCCGAACACAAATTGGGGTGGAAGGATAGTTCAACACTGATGCTGATCACATCAGGGTTGGATGACTCTTGAAACTCCCTATAAGTGGTCACAAATAACCACACTAAGAAAAGAAGCAAAGAGCTTAAGTTGGACTTGGAGTTGTGTTTGTTTTCAAAGGATTTTCAATTGGTATTTATAAAACGTTGATAGATACTTTATATAATTAAAGTCTTCTTACTTAACCTCACAAGGAAGAATTTCAAATTTAAGTGATTATTTTAATCTCCCAAAGGCACGGGGACGGAAGGTGTCCATCGCGACCGGGTTCTGCGGGATCACAGTGTATACCAAAGATATTTTTGATTGCAATACATGCTATGACATGTTGTTTGGTATGTGTGATAAATGTTGTTTTGACTTGGATTTCCTAAAAGTGTATGCTATCAGACCTATGAGTCTAAATGTGTTGTCTTGCATAGACCTATGTGTCTAAAGACTGTTATGTTATCGGGAACTATGTGTCTAATGTAGTTATGTTACCCAAGACCAGTGAGTCAAAGGGGTTGTTATGTATGTGTAAGTGTTGTTAAGATACCCGGACCATTGAGTCCGAGGTTATCATGTGAGTATGTTATGTTATGTATGGATGTGAATATGTTACCCGGACCATTAAGTCCGAGGTTGTGATGTAAAGTGTGTTTGGTTATGGGAGTTTTTATGTATAAGTAATCCCCGTATTCTAATCAAATGATGTGTGGGAAGTATGAACTTCGAGGACGAAGTTCTTTTAAGGGGGGTAGATTGAATACCTCAAACCCTGATATATTGTTTAAATACTAAACTATGGTATGTAAAGGCTAAAAAAAGTGCCTTAGAGACATCAGTGAACAATTAAACCAGTAAATGCAATAAAGCACTAAGATACAGTTTGAGCAAAAACATGCTCTAAGCTTGGAGTGAACTTGGTTAGGACCCAAGAGCCTACCAAGACCCAACGATATTCAATTGTGATTTAATAAGGCTGATTAAGTCCTTAGGAACTTTGGTAGATAGTTAAACCAAATAAAACACAAGAAATACGTTAAAGGCTATATGAGCAAAATTGTTCTCTAAGCTTGGGATAATTTTGTATAAGACCTAAGGTCATATCTATACCTTATAAATATGTTAATGAACTATTAAATCAATTACCAAAGAAAACCAAGCTTGAAAACAAGTTAAAACACAAAATGTGCTCAAGGAGTCTTAAAGCACGTTTTTGAAAAATTGTCTTGTAAATGAGTTTTGTATGGCTAGGTGTCCATCATTACTCTTTAATTAACATGTGTACTATATAGTATCACATTTGGAAGTCTATATCAATGGGAAATAAAAAATTTCACTTCTATGTGCCTTGTTTTTGTGAATAGTGATTTTTATAAGCTATTTTGTAACATATGTTATCATAAGTAATTAAATTGACAAATAAAGTCTAAAGTACCCCTAGGTACTATTGGGGGCCGGTTTTAAGGTGTGGTGACTCACCACCCTTGTTAACATGCTAAGGAAATAAAGAATGACTAAACTTAAGTACTATTTGCTTTAAGTACAAATATCTTCCAAAAAGCAAAACTTATCTCATTCTCTCATTTCCTTCTCCATTTCCCACGTATCCAATCTCTTCTTCCTCCCTTCTTGCTGTTCTCTCTCGGTAATACACCAATACCACCATGGAAGTCCATCTTTGACCTCTTGTAAAATCTAGCTCACTTATCCAAATCAAAAACAAACACCACCATTCTCTTCCTCTCATCAAGCTCTTCATTTCTATCTTCTCAAAACTTCAAA
>CM041782.1:50902722-51148781 GCA_023374045.1 Limonium bicolor
ACTTACTATGCTACAATGTGTAGAATAGAAGTGAACTGAATTTCCTGTGTCACATATTTGAGATACACTGAGAAAATTAAATTTTAAACCATTAAATAAATTGACATTATCAATGACATAATATGAGGTAAAACCAACCTTACCTACACCGATGATTTTTCCTTTCTTGTTATCATCAAAGGAAACGGTTCCTTGGCTGCTTGGTTTGAATGAGAAGAACTTCATTTTGTCTCATGTCATGTGTTTAGAGCATCCACTGTCGATGTACGAGCAGGGGTCCATTCCCACTCGATTCTGCACTAAACAAGTTAGTGGTGTGGGGTTAGGGTCCACAGAAGGATTGAACCCATTTCCACCAAAATAATGGTTGTTCTAGGATCATTTTTTACTACTGATTTTAATCCTATTTTCTTGAGTTTCTAATGCCTCATAAATCGTGTTTTATAGCATTTGGCTTCATGATGACCAGGTTGTCTGCATAGATGGCAGACACCTCTACGACTGGTCCCTGACTGATACCCGATCGGTCGTTTTTTCTCCACATGGGTGTCCTAGAAAGAGCAATCAACTCATCGATTTCAGGTTGTTTTCCTAGCTTCATCTCTTCATGAACGGCAACAATTTCACTATAGTCGGTTTGTTGTTTCTTTAATGCTTATATAAGGTTTTCTACCTTATCTTTGTCCAAATTTTCTTCCAATTTTTCATTTTCCTCTAAGAGTTCCTTGTTTTCATTTTCCAATGCCTCTAACTGATCAACTAGTGTGAGAAGAAAATTTGCTATAGTCCTAGAAGTTCAGTCTTTAGAATTTTTCTTCTTTCTGATTTTAGAGTAGTTTCCTTGTTTTGTTTCCTTCTTCCCTCTGAGTTCTGATGTGTCCTTGTCTTTCGCCATTAGGCAAACTTCTCAGGTGAGCCTTCATCCTCCGAGAGATCACTATATGAGGTTTGATTGTTGTCGCTTAGCTCTGAGTCTCCCCATGCAGCAAAAACTCTTCTTTCCTTGGCCCTTTGTTGAACGATCTTCAGACAGGTTTCATGACCTTGTCGTTGTCCTCTTGGGATTGTTGAGGACAGTCTTTAATGTGATGCCCACGCTTTGAGCACCCAAAACACTTGTCATTGTTCTTCTTGTGATGGTCGTCGGTCTCCTTGGGATCTTTACCTTTCCTTATGTTATTTCTTATGAACTTTTGAAATTACCTCTTAGCATAGAGGACAATCTCATCATTATCTTCTCCTGTCTCGAGTTTTCAGCTACCTGAAGGGCAATGCCTTTTCCCTTTTCTTTCGTTGAACTCTCTGAGTTTCTTTGTTGCAATTTTAACTCAAATGCTATTAGGGAACCTAACATGTTGCCAAGGACATCTTAGAGAGATCATGGACTTCTTGCATGGCATTGAATTTGCTGTCAAAGGAGGCAGGAAGAGATCTGAGGAACTTCCAATTTAATCCTCATTGAGATAGTTCTTCCAAGCACCAGCAATTAAGAGATCTGAGGAACTTTCGATTTTGATCCTCATTTGAGATAGTTCTTCCAAGCACCAGCATTTCGTTGGTTAGCTTGGTGAACCTTGTATGCATTTCAGAAATGCTCTCCTTTTCTTCCTTCTTGAATAACTCCCAATGAGTGAGTAACAACTCAATGCGAGTCTTTTTGATCTCATCTTCCCCTTCATACGTGACTTCAAGAGTTTTCCAAATCTCTTGAGCTGTTTTAGCTAAGCTATTTTGGAGTATTGCTCAGGTAGTAATGCACAGTGTATAATCCTTATTGCTCGAGCGTTGAATATCAGCTTTTTGATTTTATCTTCCGTCATGTTGTCAACTAATATGTCTTGTCCTTGAGCATTCTGGAAGGTGTATTCTCCGTGTGATATAACCCTCCACATCCCTGGATCATCAGACTTGATGTGAAACTCCATTTTGTTCTTCCGGTTAGTGTATTTATCTCCATTGAAGAGTGGTGGTCGATTTGGTGCAGAACCTTCTTCTGATGCCAGTAGGCTTGCGTGAGACATTTCGATTGTCTTCCAAAGTGGTTAGCTTTCTAGAAGAAACCTGCTCTTATACCAATTGAAACTAGCTGACGCTCCTGATGCGTCCCTGATCGATCGTGGACGTATCGTTGTCTTAAGAAAATGACTTGATAGCCAGGAAAAGACACGAGATAAACTTAAACTGGAAACTCCATTTAGATTGAGAATTTACACACAGAAATTCACTCAGTCTCCCTCACCCCACACACGGACTCTGAGATAGTTTAGGATTTTATCCCAAAGTCCTCTACCCTCTCCTGATAGCCAGCCTACGGTTCCCTTACCGCTCCCCGACTGACTGATCAGTCTATCAAATACAAAGTATTGTCACTCTACTCCAGTCCTAACCAGCTCACCAACTCTCTAGCTCTCACACACACTTAAGTCTGTTTCACACTTGCTCTGATCATCTCTATATGTTTCTCTCTATTTCAAGCTTACTTACATACGAAATAAATGCAAGTATATTTACGGTTGTTTAAGATATAATTACTAACTTCCTATAACCTCTGAGGCTCTAGGAGTCGACTGCAACTTCAACCTTTCACATAACAACCACACTAGATTTGTAGAGAGTCTTCAACTTGATCTGGAGTCGTCAGAACACGTGTCGCCTTGTAATTGAACACGTCGGCAGCAACTCTCTCGATTGGTCGAGCACCACTTGTGTACTCAAGTTGTCTGATCTTGTCTGGCTCATAAATGCTCTCTCTATACTTCATTATGGATGTGTAATCATTCTGATTAATAACCCTTGACTTATCTTGTTCCTTTGCTCATTAATATGTTATGCTCTAGTCGTGTGCTAGTTGATTATGGGGATATGTGAGTCTACATGATATGTCGATCTTCTAGCAGTGTTTTTGTCTTTGTTTTACTTCTGAAGCATAAGAGATATGGTCATGTGATGCTTGACTTCTTGTGTGTACTAGAAGTTCTAGCATGAGCTCTCTTGGACAGGTACCCGACTGGTTAGGCACATGTCATGAATTGAGTGTGCTTGCAACCTTCCGTGCTAAGCCACTCTTTTACTTGTTTATCTGGATCTGAAAGCTTAACAAAAATAATAAACATACAATACAAGGTTTGCTATCATCAAAAGTAAAGGATCTTGACTTAACAGGAGATATTTCTAATTTTTCTGAGCATAAATTAATTTTTTTGGATAAGAGTATTTTAAAATTTAATTTCTCGTCAATTAAAAAAAATGACATGGGCCGAAAGCGAAATCACTTGGCCCTAGATGTAACACCCCTACTCTAATCGGCTCCTAATCGTCTTACTTAACATTGCAATCGCAGCGGTAATCTAAACAATTGAACCACTGGTGTCACCGTTCTCACTCGCCCATACATGTAATAACATGCTTACTGATATATTCACAATACGAAACATTTTCCCACAGTGACAAAAGATAGATTTAACATACTGTTCCAACATAAATAAATAACCCTAGTGAGCATTATAAGTAACCCAGTCCTATACATGTTTCTATGTTCGTATCGAAATACAACAGTACATACCTAACAACGGTTACTACTTTACCCAGCGCGTCCTGCTCTCTGTCGACACCGGAAGCTGCATACCTGCAAAATATTTGTTTGTGGTATGGAATCAGCCCCAGCTGAGTATGTTACTACATGACTGTCATGCCCCCTCGGACCCTCAGTTATTTGGTCGAGAGCATGCAATTCATTTTCATGCATGTAGTTTAATATAAAACTGTAAAGCAACAAATATATTGCAGTAAACTCAAATAGCACACAAGCCCCCGGCTTCACACATCACATCGCAACAAACCAACTGAAAGCATTTACAACGCATATATGAGTACGAAGACTCCACTTAACCAAACACTTTATAATTCATATACGAATACAGTGACTCTGATCAACCATCAATCCACAATAAACCACACACTAGTACAGCGACTCGACTCGACCAATTTCCAACATAGATATGAGTACAGCGACTCGTTTAAACCAACTCACAACACACATATGAGTACAGCGTCTCATTCAACAAATCCACAAACATACAACACATAACCACATAGCATAACCAATGAACAATAAGGCGAAACAACAAGGATTATAAACGAGTATAGATTCCCATCTTGGCATGCAAGCCCAAGTAGTGTTCGCCTACTGTACGAGCTAATATAGCTGTTCGTAATTGTTCAGTCATACCTAATGACGACCTCTCGTTAAAACGACGCGTCTCTAAGTTACCCATCTCATACGGCGGGTCACCCACGGCAGTAGCCACTCCAGCGGTAGAGTCTCTGACCGACGGACCATCTGTAGTCCGTTGGAAATTTTATCTTGATACTTACGGATTGCCCACACGGCATCCTGGTATCGTTAATTGATCACAAATCTCACCAAGAGCCACATCCTCTAGATTAACTTATCTATACCATCGCATCGTATTACCTTTTTCCTAACACAGCAAACTAAGGTCGTTAGTCCAATCCTGAGTATGTCGACTCGGGATCCAGTGTTAGATACGAGAGCGGCGTTTAAAAAGGCCAGTGCTCTGTATTTTTGTCTCGGATAATATATATATCTTATTATCCTAATGCTACATGTTTTACTTACGTTCCTTATATTACACATATAAGATAGCATCACTGCCGCTAGTTCGTTTTATAATATGTTCTTATATACGAACCGTACTGTTATCGTACAACAATAATAATAATAAAGCAGCATTAATACACAACTCAAGCATATTAATTCACACAGCAACATTCAATCTTAACACAGATTTTCACACAATGTCTGAACTGAGGAAATCCTCAGACACAATCAAGTCACATAATAACATATCGTGCACCGGCATTATAAGACCGTGGAGTATGAATCAGCTAAATCCTCTGGCGATCCTCGAGACGCCTCTAACAATCTATTAATATGCATCACACTATGCATCAGCATCTCATACCAATAATACACTACGGCACCCCGTACCGCTACTAATCCATCCCGGTTATTCCCCGTTGTTAACTAATAACGCCTCTCGGGTTTTCGGTTTAACTCGGGATTCGGAAAAACACTATATTACATGCGTGGTTACGTCGTGTATATTAATACTTAACTTTAAACGTTAGTTATCGCATGTAATTTAATACACATTTGTATATTATATAGTTTATCACTATATTGCATGTATAATCTTTAATCATATATTATACATCTCACCTTAGTATTTATTTTCCTAAGGTTAGTTTTTCCAAGTGTAATGTTGTATAATTCATATTTGAAAATACTTTGAAGTATATAACTCCTTATTATTTCATGTACAACAAAACATTAGAATTTGATTATCTAATGTTTATAATTCTTTTCTTCTTAACTTGTATCATTTTGATTATGATATTGTATGGTATTGAACCATATTGTATTTTTCACTCCATAACATATATTTATTTATATATGTATTATGGGACCATTTATTATATGGTAAATCTTTATAATATATTCATTCTCTTTTAATGAATATTTCTTATATTATAAATGTTACAACCTTTATAACATTAAAAACCATATTATAAATTCTTATTCTAAAATTCCCATTATTTCCGAACAGCACCCTTGTTCTCTAATATTTACAAAATCCACCACTTATTTAATATAATGTTATATTATAGTTATATAACATATATTATGACATTTATGTCATTAAAACATTTATAACCTATAGTTATAAAATGTTACAAAATACCAAACAAACCATACTATTGTCGGTTTTTATTTAACTTCACTATACTTTCAGAATTTACAAAACAACCCCAAATTATATTTCATTGTTACACTTATAATATATACCTTATATTATAATCCTTAAACCTTATATAATTATAACATATGGTTATAAATTCCCAAAATAACCGAACAAACCCTAGGTCTGTTCTAAATTAATTTCCAACCCATTAACTTTCCATATTCATTAAATAACCTCATTTATAACATATAGTTTCTAATGTCATTAAAACTATATATTACACATATATCTTAATATAACCTCATATATAATTCCAAAAATTACCAAACCATGCCAAAAGGTTATAAACATCATTCCAGACCTTAACTTTCTATATTTACGGTTTATACCACATATGTTACCCATATATAACAATGATATAAAATATCATATATTATACTTATATAATCCATATTAACTCCAAATTTAACCAAATAAATTCCTAAAAATTCCTAATGAACCAAGGTCTGTTCTAAACCCCATTTGGTACCCATAATTTTCGGAATTACCAATTCACCCCAATATTTATATATCTTTTATAATTTAATACCTAGCTTATTATAAGCTACTATTTAATTCAATAAATTCCCAAATTTGGTCAAAGTCTCCCATATAGTCAACCTGACTTCTAAATCCCAATTTGAGCCCAAACTCTCGGTAATTACAATCTATACCCCAAAATTTCCTATATTTCAATTTTGACACAAACTTTATAAAATGTTATAATTTTTATTTAAATTCATTTTAAACCCCATACTTCTCCTAAAATAGCCCACGGCTTTATATAGTTTTAGTAATTACCGTTTGACCCCAAACCTTATGCTAAATGCATAAACTAATTAAATAAAAGCTTTTAAACTTAAATTAAATGGCCTAATGACATGGCCTTATTACAACTTTGCTTTATAACATAAAATTACACATAAATAGCTTAGGAAAAACTATAAACTCTCGGCCTTATTCCAATATTACCAATTCTTCCACATAATGTCATAATTTGACCATTATGTTAACTAAATCACTTAAATGAATAGCTTAATTTATCTAAGTCATTATTAGTCACACTTAGGTTAAAAACAACATTTAAATTCCTCCACACTCAGCACATATAATATATGAACTTCAAAATCATATATATATAAAGTTTAAGGTATTTATACCTTGATTTATGTGCCTAAAGTCCTAGAACCCTCACGGCAGCTTGGAGGAAAAATCAACCCAGCACTTGAACATGTTTAATACACCAAAATAAGATATGGTTATACTCCAAGCATGAGCTACCATAAGAACAAATTAATGTAAGATTTAAGGCAAAAATCACCTTAAAAAGGAAGAGCTGTCTCAAGTTGGTTTAGGCCTTAATACAGAACACCATATGGTGTTAAATTCGCCATAAAAACATGGGGAATAGCTAGACAACAGCAAGGTGCTATGGTAATAGATTTTACCTTGGCAAAATGCCTTAAAGTATGAATTTTCTCCTTATTGTTTTCCAGCCACTCTTGCTCCACATTTGGGTTAACACACTGAACCAACATGAAATATGAAGATTATGAGTAGATTACCTCATAGAAATCAAGCAAGCAAAAAACAAAACCGGAGGATAAGAAAGCCTGTAAAGGTATTTTTTTACCTTAAAATGGAAAATTTGACCACTTTGGTCCTTATTGTTGCTTCAGCCGAGATTAGCCACTTAATAAAGGTTGGAAATACTGAGATTTAGCCATGGAAAGTGATAGATTGTTAGCTCCATGTGTAGGTATGAAGAGATGAAGAAAAAGAGCTAATTTAAGCTTAAAACATTACCTTAGGTGGAGTGAGTTGGATTTCTACCTTGATAGCTCAAGAACACAGCTTGGGAGTTCTAAGAGAGCCAGAACTCGGCTGGAACAGGACAGGAAAAGGGGGGAAAGAGAAAGGCAGTTTGGTGTTTAATGAAAGAAAAGTAATTAATGGAATAGTAAAAATGATGATTCACCAAATTGGCTTGATATTTTGCATAAAGCTAGATTTTCTGTCCCCCCCCCTTTATATTGCCGCCTCACTTTAGCAAGATGGGTCAAGTCTTGACCTTTGACTTGGCTTAGTCAACATTACTTAAAATGCACTATTTTCGGTTACTATTCACAAATGAATGTCATATTTGTGATTTTTTTTGAAATCTTGGAATTAAACCTTCTATTATAGTAAATTAGTTTAATAAGGTGTAATCCAACTCCTAACACCACTCAAAACCCCACTTAGAGTCATTTTCCTCAAAAACGTGCCTTAAGGAGTTTTTAAAGCACAATTTTGTGTTAGAACATGTTTTTGAGCTTGGTTTCCTTTGAGAATGGTTTTATAGTGTTCATTACTTAATTACAATACTTAGGAATCCACTTTGGATCCTAATTGAGGTCATACAATCTCTATGGTGTCTTAAAACACATTTTTGGCTTACCGATCTTAAGGCATGTTTTTGCCTTGTTGAGATCTTTTAGATTGTTCCCCAATGGTATTAAGATTTTATTAGTCTTCTTAGACCATTAATAGATCATTTAATTATGTTTTAGAGATAGGGGTATTTCAATCTACCCCCCTTAAAAAGGCTTCGTCCCGAAGTCCTTATTCGTATTCAGTTCACCTAAGGAATCCAGTTCCACTAAGTAATGAAACAGACCATCGCTAGGGAGTAACTCCCACTAGGTTCAAACCTAGTCTATATGTATCATAATTGATACTGCACTAATATCATTTGCATAGCCAAGAATCATGGCACAATTTAATTCATACACAGCACTAAACAAGGTGCAAAATCCTTTCATACACAGCACTAGACAAGTGCAAATTCCATTCATACACAGCACTAGACATGGTGCAAAACCAACAAGAAGTACTCAAAGGTGTTTCACAAGGGATACTCCACGCATCCCTATCTATATGTTAGTATCTCGCGAGGATACCCACACATCACTCCGCGTGTATGTGTGCACATATTTAACGATGGCAAATCACGGGGAAGCAGTCTTAAAGACCATGACTTGACGATCCCCAACCCCATGCTAACCAACGTCAACTACCCGTCGACACACCGGTTAATAACGAAGGGCACTGCGGTCCACGGCTCCTCGGATAGTATCACCTAATTTCCTTTATCACCCAGCAGACACACCGGTCTAATGACAAAGGGCTCTGCGGTCCACGGCTCTTTGAGTGATGTCACTCGCAGACACACCGGTCTAATGACGAAGGACTCCACGGTCCACGGCTCTTTGAGTGACGCCCTAAATCTCAATTTCTATTCATATCTGTGTCCACTTGTAGGAAGTTTCGAGAGTCATTCAACCCCGACATGGTCAGCGTCAGTGTTGAACTATCTCTCACCCCAATTTGTGTTCGGTTTCCCTTGATCGGACCAGGATCAAGTTCGACTTCCCACGTCAATTCAATCAATTAATTACTTAACCATTTCTAATCTTATTTCCTCTTGATATTTGCCACCTTGTGTTCAATAGATACATAGGTCAAGTAGTGTAATAAATCTAGTCATCGGCATATGGGATCGTACATCCTAACCATGAACCAAGTTCTCTCAACTTATAATTATTCATACAACTCCTAGAGGATTTACTTCCACTAGGTTACACATCGGTCTCATGCCGATTCACTCATCGCATTACAATAATCGGTTTCATACCGAGTCACAAATCACATAGTACGGAGTTTTCTACTCCTTCTATCTGAAATCTCTCATCGGAGCTACAAGATAGACCTACTTGAATTCTCACTTCAGAGCTAACAAGCTAGGTGTTATGTGACTAATGTTCGCAATGTTTGCGTCAATAATCGGACTAGGGTATGGACACTCTTATCTGTTCTCCCTTTCCTATTTGCCATAACTAATGCGAACTCAAATATATATGTCCATACATTAATACATCACAATATTACATCAAGTAATATACACATCATAATACTTGTACTCTACTACAATAATAGTTTGCAGCATGTGTACCATGCGCTACGTACCCTACGTACGGTATATTTCATTGTTACACTTATATATACCTTATATTATAATCCTTAAACCTTAATATAATTATAACCTATGGTTATAAATTCCCAAAATAACCGAACAAACCCTAGGTCTGTTCTAAATTAATTTCCAACCCATTAACTTTCCATATTCATTAAATAACCTCATTTTATAACATATAGTTTCTAATGTCATTAAAACTATATATTCACATATATCTTAATATAACCTCATATATAATTCCAAAATTACCAAACCATGCCAAAAGGTTATAAACATCATTCCAGACCTTAAACTTTCTATATTTACGGTTTTATACCACATATGTTACCCATATATAACAATGATATAAAATATCATATATATACTTATATAATCCATATTAACTCCAAATTTAACCAAATAAATTCCTAAAAATTCCTAATGAACCAAGGTCGGTTCTAAACCCATTTGGTACCCATAATTTTCGGAAATTACCAATTCACCCCAATATTTATATATCTTTTATAATTTAATACCTAGCTTATTATAAGCTACTATTTAATTCAATAAATTCCCAAATTTGGTCAAAGTCTCCCATATAGTCAACCTTGACTTCTAAATCCCAATTTGAGCCCAAACTCTCGGTAATTACAATCTATACCCCAAAATTTCCTATAATTTCAAACTTTATAAAATGTTATAATTTTTATTTAAATTCATTTTAAACCCCATACTTCTCCTAAAATAGCCCACGGCTTTATATAGTTTTAGTAATTACCGGTTTGACCCCAAACCTTATGCTAAATGCATAAACTAAATTAAATAAGCTTTTAAACTTAAATTAAAATGGCCTAATGACATGGCCTTATTACAACTTTGCTTTATAACATAAAATTACACATAAATAGCTTAGGAAAAACTATAAACTCTCGGCCTTATTCCAATATTACCAATTCTTCCACATAATGTCATAATTTGACCATTATGTTAACTAAATCACTTAAATGAATAGCTTAATTTATCTAAGTCATTATTAGTCACACTTAGGTTAAAAACCATTAAATTCCTCCACACTCAGCACATATAATATATGAACTTCAAAATCATATAATATAAAGTTTAAGGTATTTATACCTTGATTTATGTGCCTAAAGTCCTAGAACCCTCACGGCAGCTTGGAGGAAAAATCAACCCAGCACTTGAACATGTTTAATACACCAAAATAAGATATGGTTATACTCCCAAGCATGAGCTACCATAAGGAACAAATTAATGTAAGATTTAAGGCAAAAATCACCTTAAAAAGGAAGAGCTGTCTCAAGTTGGTTTAGGCCTTAATACAGAACACCATATGGTGTTAAATTCACCATAAAAACATGGGGAATAGCTAGACAACAGCAAGGTGCTATGGTAATAGATTTTACCTTGGCAAAATGCCTTAAAGTATGAATTTTCTCCTTGTTTTCAGCCACTCTTGCTCCAAGTGGTTAACACACTGAACCAACATGAAAATATGAAGATTATGAGTATATAAACTCATAGAAATCAAGCAAACAAAACCGGATGGAGAAAGGAAAGCCTTAGGTATGTTTTTACCTTAAAATGGAAAATTTGACCACCTTGGTCCTTATTGTTGCTTCAGCCGAGATTAGCCACTTAATAAAGGTTGGAAATACTGAGATTTAGCCATGGAAAGTGATAGATTGTTAGCTCCATGTGTAGGTAATGAAGAGATGAAGAAAAGAGCTAATTTAAGCCTTAAAACATTACCTTAGGTGGAGTGAGTTGGATTTCTACCTTGATAGCTCAAGAACACAGCTTGGGAGGTTCTAAGAGAGCCAAGAACTCGGCTGGAACAGGACAAGGGGAAAGAGAAAGGCAGGTTTGGTGTTTAATGAAAGAAAAGTAATTAATGGAATAGTAAAATGATGATTCACACCAAATTGGCTTGATATTTTGCATAAAGCTAGATTTTCTGTCCTCCCCCCCCCCCTTTATATTGCCGCCTCACTTTAGCCAAAGATGGGTCAAGTCTTGACCTTTGACTTGGCTTAGTCAACATTACTTAAAAATGCACTATTTCGGTTACTATTCACAAATGAATGTCATATTTGTGATGTTTTTGAAAATCTTGGAATTAAACCTTCTATTATAGTAAATTAGTTTAATAAGGTGTAATCCAACTCCTAACACCACTCAAAACCCACTTAGAAAGTCAATTTTCCTCAAAAATGCCTTAAGGAGTTTTAAAGCACAATTTGTGTTAGAACATGTTTTTGAGCTTGGTTTCCTTTGAGAATGGTTTTATAGTGTTCATTACTTAATTACAATACTTAGGAATCCACTTTGGATCCTAATTGAGGTCATACAATCTCTATGGTGTCTTAAAACACATTTTTGGCTTTACCGATCTTAAGGCATGTTTTTGCCTTGTTGAGATCTTTTAGATTGTTCCCCAATGGTATTAAGATTTTATTAGTCTTCTTAGACCATTAATAGATCATTTAATTAAGTTTTAGAAGATAGGGGTATTTCAATCTACCCCCCTTAAAAGGCTTCGTCCCGAAGTCCTTATTCGTATTCAGTTCACCTAAGGAATCCAGTTCCACTAAGTAATGAAAACAGACCATCGCTAGGGAGTAACTCCCACTAGGTTCAAACCTAGTCTATATGTATCATAATTGATACTGCACTAATATCATTCTGCATAGCCAAGAATCATGGCACAATTTAATTCATACACAGCACTAAACAAGGTGCAAAATCCTTTCATACACAGCACTAGACAAGGTGCAAATTCCATTCATACACAGCACTAGACATGGTGCAAAACCAACAAGAAGTACTCAAAGGTGTTTCACAAGGGATACTCCACGCATCCCTATCTATATGTTAGTATCTCGCGAGGATACCCACACATCACTCCGCGTGTATGTGTGCACATATATTTAACGATGGCAAATCACGGGAAGCAGTCTTAAAGACCATGACTTGACGATCCCCACCCCATGCTAACCAACGTCAACTACCCGTCGACACACCGGTTAAATAACGAAGGGCACTGCGGTCCACGGCTCCTCGGATAGTATCACCATAATTTCCTTTAATCACCCGCAGACACACCGGTCTAATGACAAAGGGCTCTACGGTCCACGGCTCTTTGAGTGATGTCACTCGCAGACACACCGGTCTAATGACGAAGGACTCCATGGTCCACGGCTCTTTGAGTGACGCCCTAAATCTCAATTTCTATTCATATCTGTGTCCACTTGTAGGAAGTTTCGAGAGTCATTCAACCCCGACATGGTCAGCGTCAGTGTTGAACTATCTCTCACCCCAATTTGTGTTCTGTTTCCCTTGATCGGACCAGGATCAAGTTCGACTTCCCACGTCAATTTCAATCAATTAATTACTTAACCATTTCTAATCTTATTTCCTCTTGATATTTGCCACCTTGTGTTCAATAGATACATAGGTCAAGTAGTGTAATAAATCTAGTCATCGGCATATGGGATCATACATCCTAACCATGAACCAAGTTCTCTCAACTTATAATTATTCATACAACTCCTAGAGGATTTACTTCCACTAGGTTACACATCGGTCTCATGCCGATTCACTCATCGCATTACAATAATCGGTTTCATACCGAGTCACAAATCACATAGTACGGAGTTTTCTACTACTCCTTCTATCTGAAATCTCTCATCGGAGCTACAAGATAGACCTACTTGAATTCTCACTTCAGAGCTAACAAGCTAGGTGTTATGTGACTAATGTTCGCAATGTTTGCGTCAATAATCGGAACTAGGGTATGGACACTCTTATCTGTTCTCCCTTTCCTATTTGCCATAACTAATGCGAACTCAAAATATATATGTCCATACATATAATACATCACAATATTACATCAAGTAATATAACACAATCATAATACTTGTACTCTACGTACAATAATAGTTTGCAGCATGTGTACCATGCGCTACGTACTCCTACGTACGGTATATTTTAAGCGTGCGAAATCGCTCTACCCCCCATAAAGGGATTACGCCTACATAATCCACGAATATATCATCTTGAAGTAATAAGTTCAAGATGTTCCACTCATGTGGAGTATTCGAGCACTAATGCGCTATACATTACATTACCCCCTTTTTCTAAGGTCGGGCTCTAGTGTATATATATTCATACACAGTTGATCGGGAGATGTAAACACATAATTTATTTTCCGAAACCTGTTAGGTATATTAGACCTAGGCAGTATGGGCCTACTCGCTCCACAAGCGGTACGACCCAACTACTTTAGGGTTAGTTCACCCTTTTAAGTAGCAGTTTCATGCCGGTTTCAATTCCATGTGACAGTGTTTTCTACACGGTCTTCCATATTCATGGGAATGGAGGAAAAATATCGCTGCGTGGTATCAATGTCACACACGCTAATTATTCTGACTAGCTCTTTTATTCAGTCACACTAACTTCTATACATGCTACTGGTGTGTTCCTAAGAGTTCATGCTACCCTACCGAACTGACCTTCGGTGTAAGGGTTATCGAGCTATGCTATAGCACCTAGTGCTTGCAGTAGTTGTCTCTAAAATCTCAAGACGAGTCTGATATGCGCAACTAACTGGCGCCATATGACTCTAAGTTATTTCTCTCCGGGATGAGTTCATTCCTTAGGTACCTTGTAGGTCCTCTTTTATTGGTGTGAACTCGTATCCCTCGTGTGATGGTATTTTACTACACACATATGGTTCATCCCTACTCTCAGTTAGGGGAATCCATTGGTTTATCTGATCTTCCACGTTCTGCTTCTCACTAACATAATTCGGTTAGTAGCCATTATAATGGTCGCTTTGTTGCACACCATGTACCAGTCGATTAGACGGTTATCCACTATTGCGGTTTGCATGGAGTATCTAATCTCCAGCTTAGAGTATCTCCTATAATGCTAGCTTTTGCCCTCCGTTCAACCCTAATTGGTACTAACGTACTAAAGTTTTATGGCTTGAGCATGTGTGTAGACACCAAAAATTCTCACCCCGTAAAGCAAATTCCAAAATAAGAAATGAAATAAGAGGGGTCGTCGCCTTTCTTTCCCAAAACGTATCAACGTCCATGCCAAAACGAAACTATCATCTTATAATCTTTTTCAAAGCATTTCATAAAAACATGATTTTATGAAAATGAATTTCCAACGACAATCCGATTTCAAACCCGTCCCTCTTTATTTACTTACATATTTTACTTTGTTATTTTGTTCTATTTCGTATTCGCTCATTTAGTCGTCTATTTGTTTTACATTGTCCTTACCTTATGTCATTGAAAACATTGAATTTCAACCCAGCGTAACTGGTAAAGGTACTTGCTATACAACCCATCTGTCTTGGGTTCGATTCTTGGCACGAACGAAAAACGTTTTCTTAATTTTGCCTCAGCTCGCAACATGGTTCTTGTTTTATTTCTTTGCTTTTACTTATCAAATCCTGTTACAGCTCAATCGGTTAAAGCATGTAGTGGATAGGCTAGATGGTACCGAGTTCGAAACTCAACAAGAACAAGTCCCATTTTCTTATTTTTATTGCCCATGTCGGGTGGACCAAGCAATACGGTCGCTGCCCATCCTCTTCTTCCTCGAAAACTACGGTCGCTGCCCATTCTCTTCTTCCTCGAAAACACGGTCGCTGCCCATTCTCTTCTTCCTCAAAAACA
Source organism: Limonium bicolor (assembly GCA_023374045.1). Taxonomy (NCBI): domain Eukaryota; kingdom Viridiplantae; phylum Streptophyta; class Magnoliopsida; order Caryophyllales; family Plumbaginaceae; genus Limonium; species Limonium bicolor. The sequence goes on from CM041782.1 coordinate 50,918,235, forward strand.
CGCTGCCCACCTCCATTCTCTTCGAATTCTTCCGTTCTCACCCACCTCCGACTCCCGTTTTTTCCTTCACCTGGAAGAACCTAGCCGACGCCTCCATCTCCTTCCTCACCCTCAATCAACTTCTCTCAATTTTTCCTTCCTCATGCAGTGGCTCCCTCTTCCGAATTCCAGATTAGAAAACCTTCAAGCTAGCAACCAAGATCAACCTTGCCATTCCTCGGTCCCATTCGTTTCGCTACACTTCGTTGGAAAACTGTTTCATTCTCTAGCTCGTCACCTCCTTCTCTGCAAATCGACCACCCAACAATGTCCATCGCTCCTTCCTTGATCGAACTCAAGTACTGGAAAAACCTCAGCCTAACTCAATCCTTCCCTGGTTGAATCTTCTATTCTCTGTTTTCGAGAATTCCAACCTCGAAAGAAGAACAAAACCCAAAAAAATTAACTCTATACTTTAGTTTTCCCCATCGAAACACTCTTCGGCTTCCTACCATTCTTCTGAAACCTTCACTACTTATCATCGTTTCATCACCACCCCCGAGCAAACCGATGAAGGCAGGCAGCCCTCTGAACGACTTCGTCGGATCTATCCGGTGATACTGTCGTCGGTCCCGATCCTCTTATGTCTTCTTTCCGCACCCGACATTAATGTCGTTTGAGCTCGCATGTGAGTACACCATCGAGGTCCAAACCCATCATGGGTTTTGGGGTTTGAAGGTTTGTAACATTGAAGTACATATTTCGATTCTGTTTTCTGTCTAAAATATCGATCTCGCACCCTCTCACGCTTTTGTTCACCGAGTTTCAGATTTCTGAAAACATGTCTGAACGGTTTGTTTCCTTCCTTGTTTTTCTTCTCTATGTTCTGTTTAAATCTTTGAGTTCAATGTCTTGTCATCAAAAGGATAAAACATTTAGTATTACTCATCCATAATGTATATTGAGTTCCCAGGTGCCATCTGAAAGATTTCGATCTTGTTTTCTCTTTTTCCTTTTCTCCTTCTTACATATACCGAATATGCCTTCTGTCGAATTCAATCTGTATATTGTTCATCTGTTGACCGAGATGTTCACAGTTGGTTCCTGGTGTGTGTTTGCTCAAGGTGTTCCATCCGTTAGCAGGGCTGAGTTGCTCCAAACTGGAACTATAATCGGTTCAAACCAACCTGCGTCTAAGGCCTCTCCCTCTATTTTATCCTCTATCAATTTGCCTCTGGAAAACTAATCTGTTTGCTGTTGTTTTGTTGTTGTTCTTTGTGGTCTTTCTGCAGGAAGAAATCTCGTCATATCACGGGTACTTTTTTCTGATTAAAGAAGCATTTTAGGTCGTTGTATGAATCATGCTTGTGCATAAGATTTTGTGCTCATACTATCTATTTTGCTCGTTATCTTCATGACCAGTGTACAAATATGCTCATTTATATATATTGCTCCCAATTCGTGCAATCATACACCTCACGATTAACCTTCTGTTACTGATAGTTGGTTGTTTATTAGGAATAGGATTTGTTTGTCTGTCTGGAAGGAAAAAAAGTGTCCGCTTAGATCAACTTATCTTTATGTACACACTAGTCTACACCTTCAGTAATCAGATACAATGTTTTAGGTATCATAACTTTGTAGATAAATAACAGAAATTGACTTCTCTTAGTCGGTTACCGAAACAACTGAAAACGGTCTAGTAATCAGGAGCCCATATTTCATGTTTTCTTTTGATGTCTCGGTTCATATTCTCCAACTTTTAGTTAAGAAAAACACCGGAGGGTAGTAGTGGAGTAGCCGATTTCAGTATTTAACCTCCACCCGGTTCGAAATCAAAAGAGGGAGGCCATTTAGTAGTTGTTTAACAAAACAGAAAAAAAGGCGATGAAGCAGAAACTTTGTTTGAACATAGGTTAGAATTAATTCTCACCCATCTCTCCTTAAAGATGCGTTACTCAAGCTTGATGTTTAATAACTGTGAGCAGAAGCAAATAATTCGGTATTTTAGTGACTGAAGTTTTGTGATCTGAAATTTTATTTGAGTTGTTAACTGGGTATTGTTCCTCTGCTTAAGTTGTGGTTCCAGCTCTTCAATAAGAATGATTGAAACTGATTTCAATTTCCAGTTCGCTTTTTCTTTGTGACTCATTCATGTTAATTGCCTTGCGGGTATACTTGAACACGTTTTATGGCTCTTGCTGCAATATTTAATATTTCCTTGTATTTCTAACTATTATTAAGCCTTAGTTATCATCCTTTAGGTCCAAGCCATTAGGATAGAGGGGTCCCCCATACTTGATTGGTCAATGACCAATCTCTTGGTGGTGATACCCCTAAACCATAAAACACACATCTAAAACTATGTATATATGTATATGTATATAACAAATTTTTCTTTAGGCCATTCGGTTCCCAAATTCAAAATCTCTCATCAAACGTTCTAGCCCAAACCAGTTGGGCCCAAGCCCAATTTGGGCCCAAATCCAATTCGACCCAAACCCATTCGGCCCATGCCCAGTTCAGGCCCATACCCACAACCATCCCATACTCAACAACCGGCCCAAGCCCAAGCCTAAATGGAATTCAGCCCCAAGCCCAAATCCGGCCTAAAGTTCAGGTCCGGCCCAATAAGCCCAAACCGGCCAATAAGCCCAATTCCGGCCCAAAATCCGAAGCCCAACAATAAGCCCAAGTCCAAGCCTACAAAAGAACAAACCAAGCCCCACAAAAAAAAATCAAACCCAAACCCACAAAAATCAAACCAAGTCTACACAAATGTCAAACCTTGACCCGAAAATATTGACCTTGACCAAAAGTGTTGACCTTGACCAAAAACGTTGACCTTGACCAGAAAGTGTTGATCTTGACCAAAAACGTAGACCCAAGCATTGACCAACCCACCTCAAACTCGAACTTTGACCCGGCTCATCTCCCAATACAAGTCAAACCAAAATCAAATCAAACCCAACTCATTTTTCAAAACTGATTCCTTTTCAACTCAAACTCAATTTGTAAATTCCATTAAAAAATCCAAAACAAAAATCTATCTTCTTAGATTTCAAACAACTATTTCATTCAAACTTCATCAAGTTTTCAAAAGAAACCATTTTGTGGAATTTTAAAGGAAAAACTCTTCTCACATCACGGAAAACTCTTCTCAAATGCAGAAAGTTCTTCTCACATATACAGAAAGTTTTCTCCTAAAACATTTCTCAAAATCAGTGTTTCTTCATCAAGAATTCCGAACAACTTCCAAAGTTTTCCAACTTAGTTTTCAAACTCAAAAATAAACCGTTTTCGGGGAACATGAAATGTCTAACACTTTCAAAACATTTCACCCATGGTTAGATCAGCGCTTGTCTCCCTTCCCAAAATAAAAATCCGAGGCGGGGCACTGGGGTCATAACCTCCCTTGTCGCAGTCTGGATCTCTTTAGGCGGGGCATTAGGGTGACAAACCTCCCCTAATTGCAGCCTAGATTTCTACAAGGCGGGGCGCTAGGGAAGTAACGGCCTTCCTAGTTGCAGCCGGGATTTTAGAATCGTCTAACTCCCTTCCACTCGATTTCAGTATTTTCGGCTTTTAATGTTTTAAAACCGGGAGTTAGAGACGTTATTAGGGTTGGACTGAGAGTATCCCATTCATGATACTTCTCTTTAAATCCTATATTTCGACATAAATTCATTGCCCCATCTTTCGAGCCTCGGCACTTACATTAATTAAGTGTCGTGTTCGGGGGGTACATAGGGTAATCCCTCGGGATTATCCGCCCTATTATAACAAAAATGATTTTCAGTTTTAAAATTTAAAGAGAGACAATTCTGAATAAATCAATCAAATCCTTTCATTAGAGCTTTGACCCATAGGCACCTCTCAACCCTTCCTAAGCAAACTCGAAGTCACCAGCCTTACTAACATAGGGCCCTTTATTCTTAAATACTCCCGAACCACCTTAGTGATCTGAAATCCGAAACATCTTTCAAAACCCAAACACCTGCAAACCAAACACATCTTTTCATACTCAACCACCCTAAAAACCTGAACTTCTTTTTAATACCTTTGGCTTCTCGAAACGCCTCAGAAAAGCTAACCACTTCGAAATTTGAACCTCACAAAGCCGGGAAGCTCTTCAATTCCAACGAATGACCCAAACACCCCTTAACTTCACAAAATGACCAAAACATATCCTAACACTCAAACAAACATCTTCAAGACCAGCCTATTTTCAAACTCAAAATCATCTACTCCTCAGTCCACGCTCAACCTGATCCTTTGGCTTCAATTGAATCTCATTAATAAGGTTTTGAAAGAAGGCAATCCCGACAATTGGAGACCGAGGTTTCCTCGGGCACCAATCCGAAGTCGTGGTCGTTGCCACTTCCGAGGGGTGTAACCCAGTACGAACCCACAATAGAATCTCTACAAATGACCAAATAAGTCCTATCTATAGGGAACAACATCAGAGTCAACTAACGGTTCTTAGAACCCCCCTTCTCATCCTTTCCTAGTTCTTTAGGTCAAACTAGGTGGTGACTCTAGTCAACTCCGCCTTCTAGAGGCATAAGTCCACGTGGAGCCCATCGAGAGCGGGTGTAGTGCACACTTGCACTCCCCTTTATGCTTTCTGGGAAAGACGGACGATTTAGAAGGTATTTGAGGGATGCCAACAATAACGGGTTTTCACCCTCCACAGAATGGCAGTTTCTAGGATCTAGGCTTTTTAGTCAGAACCATTTTAATAGACCCCCCTCATACCGAAAAATCACCCTCCACAATGTGGTTATTATTACTAAACGCGACATCATCGCCGCGCCCTCATCGAATCATGTAGCTCTTTCCTATGCCCCCCCTTTCTGGGTAGCATCTAATATTACAAAGTTTCCTCTCATACAACCTCCTAAGGTACCACACTTCATCTTCTCATTCATGGGTTCTCCTTGCCTTTACCATTTAATAGCCTTGGCTTCCTCGTTTGCAAAAATCTCTAAACTTGTGTTCTAACTTATCCACTATGGAGTTGTGACCGTCTGTCGTTTACTATTAAGCGATTCTTGATTTCCCAAACCTTGTTGGTTTGACTGAGATCTCTCTCGTCAATTCATGGTTCACCTAGTTAGGATTCCATTCACTGACTTAGACACGGAGTTGATTACCTCCTGGGTCCTTACACTACTCGTTTACATACATGGGGTACCATACTGATACATTACTACTTACCCAACTAACTTAAAGTAAGTTTCGTCAGGCCCACAAGCTCCTAGGAGTGTGGTCGTCCCATGTGTCATTTAGTGCACTCGTAGTGTTCGTACCCGGTGGTTATCGTACTCTTAGTCCCGGTAATTTATGTTGGAGTAACTAGGCTACCAATTCTTAACCTTTAGTGTTAGAATGGGCCAAGAGGGTTCTCTGGGTTCTATGGGTTCCTTTATTAATTTGTATATTCATTACCTTCTCTAAGATAGGTGATTGCGACCTAGCGCCCGAATATTGGTTTTCACATGCTCGTTATCTGGTATATATGAGTGGGATTGGTATTTGTTTACTACCTCTTCCCGTTCACTCCTAGGCTATTGACCCCGTTTAGATATGGGTTTCAGTCCTCGAACTCCACCCAATTCATTGGGTTACACCCTCAGGTGTAGTCTGGACTCCACGATCAGGGTTGACACCTCGTGTTTTTCCCCGTCTTATGGTAGTCCCCCTTTTGTCTGATATTAATCAGTGTCTGGGATTTATCACCTTCGCTCTCCTAGATTCAGGTCATTAAGGTGGTATTAAAGGTATCCTTCTGTAGGCCTATGCCATACGATATTTAGGTTCAGTGCTTATTCTAATAGTTAAATGATTGTTGGTCTTTGTATTTAATTTAATCCTAGTTGGTTCTAATACTTTCTCCTAAGGTTTACTATTGGGTACCCACAACTTAGTGGGTTCTTCTGATCATCGCTCTTCATTGTGTCGTCCTAACTCTTATTCAACTCGTATCTCCTCCATCCTCTTCGAGGTAACGGTATCTTCCGTCCTCAGGTAAATTCATTGTTTGGTTAATATCCACTGCCCTCCGTACGGGAGTCTAGAAGCATAATGGATTCGCAACACCCCCGGTGTGTGTGGTGCGGGCATAACGTCGGCCCCTTCATTGCATGTTCGCATCTGCCTATTCTTATCTTATAACTCTCAAATAGCTTGCCATAACGGCACTAGTCTATTATTTTCATCCACCCAGTTGGATATGTTTTAATTAGAGTCTTGGCTCGTATAGCTCACTTGTTCCCCCTGGCAATGTTCAATGTTAGTGGTTTAACCACAAGTGTCGTGCACTTCCAAAGTATGGTTGTGCTGGTCCTGAAGACTCGACACTCCCCACCGGTATCACTTGACGTTTAATGTCCGTACCGGCACTGGGGTTAGGCTCTTAGGCACTAATTCTTGTTGTTCTCATTAACTTCTTTCTCACACTTCACTAAATGGTTTTATTCTTTTTAGGTTTAATGGTCACACCGGCTAGGTCCTCCCGAGGATTTATCGAACTCCAACCCAAGGGTTTCGTAACCCTGCCTTTAAAAGGCTATGTCCTTGCTTCATTGCATTACAGACTCATATGGAAGTTTAGTATTTATAGGTAACCACCTGGACTACTCGGTCCTTTGGGGATAGTTTACCGTCGCTGCACTTGTGTTAGCAAGTGCGCAAGGCAGGCTGAAATTTAGTACTTTGGTTGGTATAGCACTTGCTGTGGCAAGTGCGCCATGCAGACTGAGCCACCGGTACAGTGCGTGTCAGTTGCAGTGCCATTCCCTAATCGGGCTTCCACTCCTGTCGAGGAGGTCCTCATTACAACAATACAGTCTCGTTCCCGTACCTGTTTCCACAAGGTTACTGTGGTAATTAGGCGTTTCTTCACTCCCGAGGTGCTGCCCTGTAGCAACCTTGGCGAGTTCCTATCTAGTAAGCTCTCGTGACTGCTCCCCATGCACGTCGGCCATCTCGAACCTCTAGTGTTGCAAGGGCTCATAGTCATTCGCTTCGGGTGAGACTTCAAAAGAACAGTTATTTCCACATGTTACACATCTATAAATTAATCTTTACTCGTTGTTTCCACTTTCTTTCCCCCAAGGCACACCTATCGGTGTTTTCCTGGATGTAGGACAGGGTCGCTTCGCTTATGGCAAGCTGGCCCCGTTAGTCCTACGGAAAATTATCTCCTCAACCTCGGTTTAATATTCATCTCACACTTGGTATGGTAGACATTACGTCATTACCAGGACCCCCGGTCCTAAACAATTCATCACAACACAAGTCTTATTTTTCTACAATTAACATAATTCTCATAGAAACCACATCGGGTCCTCCCGATCAGGAGGATTATCTCCGTGGTGCTTCTCATTTTGTAGCCTCACTAGGCAGTACTCGAGGTACGGGCTGCGGCGGGTAGGGTACCATTGCAAATTCCGGGATGGTCTCCCATCAAGTGTGAGCGGTTCCTACTGTCTTCGCGTTACTTGGGGTTGCTGGACCTTCACCACCTTCCGCTGCGCCTCGTCCCTCCTTAGTACTCTTACCCAAACCTCTCCCTGGCGTATGTCAAGAGGACGGGTTAGACCTTTACTCGGTCTCATACCGCAGTCCCGGTCGTTTATATTGAAATGCCTCTACGGCTATTGTGTGCAAGCATAAAGCATTGCACCGACCTCACAAGGTCACGTATCCTCACCATGTTTCCCGTATACCCAAAACCTATGCTCACTGTCTAAATCCTACTATCTCTTGTCATCAGAGCGGTACTCCGCTCTGATACCACTTTTGTAACACCCCTACACTAATCGGCTCCTAATTGGCTTACTTAACATTGCAATCGCAGCGGTAATCTAAACAATTGAACTACATGTGTCACCGTTCTCACTCGCCCATACGAGTAATAACGTGCTTACTGATATATTCACAATACGAAACATTTTCCCACAGTGACAACAGAGATAGATTTAATATACTGTTCCAACATTAATACAACCCTAGTGAGCATTCTAAGTAACCCGGTCCTACACATGTTTCTATGTTCGTATCAAAATACGACAGTACAAACCTAACAACGGTTACTACTTTACCCAGCGCATCCCGCTCTCTGTCAACACCGGAAGCTGCTTACCTGCAAAATATTTGTTTGTGGTATGGAATCAGCCCCTGCTGAGTATGTTACTACATGATTGTCATGCCCCCTCGGACCCTCAGTTAATTGGTCGAGAGCATGCAATTCATTTTCATGCATGTAGTTTTATATAAAAACTGTAAAGCAACAAATATATTGCAGTAAACTCAAATAGCAAACAAGCCCCCAGCTTCACACATCACATCGCAACAAACCAACTAAAAGCGTTTACAACGCATATATGAGTACGAAGACTCCACTTAACCAAAACACTATATAATTCATATACGAATATAGTGACTCTGATCAACCAATCAATCCACAATAAACCACACACGAGTACAGCGACTCGACTCGACCAATTTCTAACATAGATATGAGTACAACGACTCGTTTAAACCAACTCACAACACACATATGAGTACAGCGTCTCATTCAACAAATCCACAAACATACAACACATAACCACATAGCATAACCAATGAACAATAAGGCGAAACAACGAGGATTATAAACGAGTATAGATTCCCGTCTTGGCATGCAAGCCCAAGTAGTGTTCGCCTACTGTACGAGCTAATATAGTTGTTCGTAATTGTTCATTCATACCTAATGACGACGTCTCGTTAAAACGACGCATCTCTAAGTTACCCATCTCATATGGCGGGTCACCCACGGCAGTAGCCACTCCAGCGGTAGAGTCTCCGACCGACGGACCATCTGTAGTCCGTTGGAAATTTTATCTTGATACTTATGGATTGCCCACACGGCATCCTGGTATCGTTAATTGATCACAAATCTCACCAAGAGCCACATCCTCTAGATTAACTTATCTATACCATCGCATTATTACCTTTTTCCTAACACAGCAGACTAAGGTCGTTAGTCCAATCCTGAGTAGTATCGACTCGGGATCCAGTGTTAGATACGAGAGCGGCATTTAAAAAGGCCAGTGCTCCGTATTTAAGTCTCGGATAATATATATATCTTATTATCCTAATACTACAACGTTTTACTTACGTTCCTTATATTACACATATAAGATAGCATCACTGCCGCTAGTTCGTTTATAATATGTTCTTATATACGAACCGTACTGTTATCGTACAACAGTAATAATAATAAAGCAGCATTAATACACAACTCAAGCATATTAATTCACACAAGCAGACATTCAATCTTAACACAGATTTTCACACAATGTCTGAACTGAGGAAATCCTCAGAGACAATCAAGTCACATAATTACATACCGTGCACCGGGATTATAAGACCGTGGAGTATGAATCTGCTAAATCCTCTAGCGATCCTCGAGACGCCTCTAACAATCTATTAATATGCATCACACTATGCATCGGCATCTCATACCAACAATACACTACGGCACCCCGTACCGCTACTAATCCATCCCGGTTATTCCCCGTTGTTAACTAATAACGCCTCTCGGGTTTTCGGTTTAACTCGGGATTCGGAAAAACGCTATATTACATGCGTGGTTACGTCGTGTATATTAATATACTTAACTTTAAACGTTAGTTATCGCATGTAATTTAATACACATTTGTATATTATATAGTTTATAACTATATTGCATGTATAATCTTAATCATATATTATACATCTCACCTTAGTATTTATTTTCCTAAGGTTAGTTTTTCCAAGTGTAATGTTGTATAATTCATATTTGAAAATACTTTGAAGTATATAACTCCTTATTATTTCATGTACAACAAAACATTAGAATTTCATTATCTAATGTTTATAATTCTTTTCTTCTTAACTTGTATCATTTTGATTATGATATTATATGGTTATTGAACCATATTGTATTTTTCACTCCATAACATATATTTATTTATATATATGTATTATGGGACCATTTATTATATGGTAAATCTTTATAATATATTCATTCTCTTTTAATGAATATTTCTTATATTATAAATGTTACAACCTTTATAACATTAAAAACCATATTATAAAATTATTTCTAAAATTCCCATTATTTCCGAACAGCACCCTTGTTCTCTAATATTTACAAAATCCACCACTTATTTAATATAATGTTATATTATAGTTATATAACATATATTATGACATTTATGTCATTAAAACATTTATAACCTATAGTTATAAAATGTAACAAAATACCAAACAAACCATACTATTGTCGGTTTTTATTTAACTTCACTATACTTCCAGAATTTACAAAACAACCCCAAATTATATTTCATTGTTACACTTATAATATATACCTTATATTATAATCCTTAAACCTTAATATAATTATAACCTATGGTTATAAATTCCCAAAATAACCGAACAAACCCCAGGTCTGTTCTAAATTAATTTCCAACCCATTAACTTTCCATATTCACCAAATAACCCCATTTTATAACATATAGTTTCTAATGTCATTAAAACTATATTATACATATATCTTAATATAACCTCATATATAATTCCAAAAATTACCAAACCATACCCAAAGGTTATAAACATCATTCCTGGCCTTAAACTTTCAATATTTACGGTTTATACCACATATGTTACCCATATGTAACAATGATATAAAATATCATATATTATACTTATATAATCCATATTAACTCCAAATTTAACCAAATAAATTCCTAAAAATTCCTAATGAACCAAGGTCTGTTCTAACCCATTTGGTACCCATAATTATCGGAAATTACCAATTCAGCCCAATATTTATATATTTTATAATTTAATACCTAGCTTATTATAAGCTACTATTTAATTCAATAAATTCCCAAATTTGGTCAAAGTCTCCCATATAGTCAACCTTGACTTCTAAATCCCAATTTGAGCCCAAACTCTCGGTAATTACAATCTATACCCCAAACTTTCCTATAATTTCAATTTTGACACAAACTTTATAAAATGTTATAATTTTTATTTAAATTCATTTTAAACCCCATACTTCTCCTAAAATAGCCCACGTCTTTATATAGTTTTAGTAATTACTGGTTTGACCCCAAACCTTATGCTAAATGCATAAACTAAATTAAATAAGCTTTTAAACTTAAATGAAAATGGCCTAAGGACATGGCCTTATTACAACTTTGCTTTATAACATAAAATTACACATAAATAGCTTAGGAAATACTATAAACTCTTGGCCTTATTCCAATATCACCAATTCTTCCACATAATGTCATAATTTGACCATTATGTTAACTAAATCACTTAAATGACTAACTTAATTTATCTAAGTCATTATTAGTCACATTTAGGTTAAAAACAACCATTTAAATTCCTCCACACTTGGCACATATAATATATGAACTTAGAAATCATATAATATAAAGTTTAAGGTATTTATACCTTGATTTATGTGCCTAAAGTCCTAGAACCCTCATGGCAGCTTGGAGGAAAAATCAACCAGCACTTGAACGTGTTTAATACACCAAAATAAGATATGGTTATACTCCAAGCATGAGCTAACCATAAGGAACAAATTAATGTAAGATTTAAGGCAAAAATCACCTTAAAAAGGAAGGGCTGACTCAAGGTGGTTTTGGCCTGAATACAGAACACCATATGGTGTTAAATTCACCATAAAAACATGAGGAATAGCTAGACAACAGCAAGGTGCTATGGTAATAGATTTTACCTTGGCAAAATGCCTTAAAGTATGAAGTTTCTCCTTGTTTTCAGCCACTCTTGCTCCAAGTGGTTAACACACGGAACCAACATGAAAATATGAAGATTATGAGTATATAAACTCATAGAAATCTAGTAAACAAAACCGGATGGAGAAAGGAAAGCCTTAAGGTATTTTACCTTAAAATGGAAAATTTGACCACCTTGTCCTTATTGTTGCTTCAGCCGAGATTAGCCACTTAATCGTGGTTGGAAATACTGAGATTTAGCCATGGAAAGTGATAGATTGTTAGCTCCATGTGTAGGTAATGAAGAGATGAAGAAAAAGAGCTATTTTAAGCCTTAAAACATTACCTTAGGTGGAGTGAGTTGGATTTCTACCTTGATAGCTCAAGAACACAGCTTGGGAGGTTCTAAGAGAGCCAAGAACTCGGCTGGAACAGGACAAGGGAAAGAGAAAGGCTGGTTTGGTGTTTAAATAAAAGAAAAGTAATTAATGGAATAGTAAAATGATGATTCACCAAATTGGCTTGATATTTTGCATAAAGCTAGATGTGCTGTCCTCCCCCCTTTATATTGCCGCCTCACTTTAGCCAAACATGGGTCAAGTCTTAACCTTTGACTTGGCTTAGTCAACATTACTTAAAAATGCACTATTTCGGTTACTATTCACAAATGAATGCCATATTTGTGATTTTTTTGAAAATCTTGGAATTAAACCTTCTAATGTGGTACATTATAGTACATTAGTATAATAAGTGTAATCCAACTCCTAACACCACTCAAAACCCACTTAGAAAGTCAATTTTCCTCAAAAACGTGCCTTAAGGAGTTTTAAAGCACAATTTGTGTTAGAACATGTTTTTGAGCTTGGTTTCCTTTGAGAATGGTTTTATAGTGTTCATTACTTAATTATAATACTTAGGAATCCACTTTGGATCCTAATTGAGGTCATACAATCTCTATGGTGTCTTAAAGCACACATTTTTGGCTTTACCGATCTTAAGGCATGTTTTTGCCTTGTTGAGATCTTTTAGATTGTTCCCCAATGGTATTAAGATGATTATTAGTCTTCTTAGACCATTAATAGATCATTTAATTAAGTTTTAGAAGTTAGGGGTATTTCACTAGAATTAAATAGATAATTCAAATTGGGCCGAAAAAAAGATTCATTTGAATCTAGGCTTGTGGGCCAAAGCCCAGACAAATGACTCACATATCTAAACCAGCAAGGCCTTTTTGCCGCAAACAATAAAGATGTAATTTTGGGTTGGGCTGAATTTGTTGTAGTAAAAAAGCTCCTATCAATATCTAAGGTTGGTAGTGGGCCGATCTAGCAAACAAGACTTGTACACAAGTTCAACATGTCCTCATCAGATGATTTGAACTGACGGGTATTGATCGATCTGGAGAGGTGCTTTGGACTTGGGCCTAGGTCACCCAAAAGGAATAGGGAGTGCGCGCTATTTTCTTTGGGCTTCCCCACTTTTTTGAAAACCCTGAACATTAGACGTATAAAATTATAACGCATTGTAAAATTTGGACATAAAATAACGTACGAACAGCTAAATCCAGTATATATATATATATATGCACGAATACGGCAACACACGTACGTAACGTTACGATATTGTAACGTTGTAAATAAGTGACAATAACGTCACATAACTTCGTAACAAAAAAAATAATAATAATAATAATAATAATAACACGATATCATACATGGTCACATATATATAAAAAATAAACTTGTGTATTGATTTTTAAAAGAAAAGGGGGGGGAGCACCGCTGAGGTTCGAACCCAAGACCTCTCGTACCCATCCCAAATACTTAACCGGTTGAGCTATGCTCGAATTCAATAATAGATGGACACGAATTAAAACTAGTAATACGGGTACTAAAAGCAACTACAAAAAAAATAAAACCACGATCAGGCACTATCACCGATCCCAGACCTCGTCAGTAAGCAAAGATTTTTTTTCCCCACGCCAGTCCTGTAAACTGAGACCACCCCTTCCTTATTCAATTATCTATCCTCACTCTCTCCGCCTGTACACTGTGGCATCGTGAACCCCAAAAAAATGGGTGAACAACAGATCAGTTTCCAGGAGCACAATATCGACAAGGAGCTATACTCCAGATTCTTGAAACTCAAAACCACCCTACACCCGTAGTCTGAGAGCAACTATCTCTGTCGCGATTTCACCCGCATCAGGACAGTAACAGAAATTAAAGACTAGCGTCTCCCCTGACTGTGTTTGATGTCCTGAAGCCTAGTGCGGCGTTTTTGGAATTCAGAGAAAAATAACCCAAGCAACATGCGCATCAAAGGCTGTGTTTGTTGCAAACTCTCACGCACCAGGGTTGCTACTTTCCCAAACTTCCACAAAACTCTGCATTGGGACTTATTCCCACTAACAACCATTTAGTCCTGCATGTAGTCTCCTCTCGTGCCTGGTGTTATTTGACTCATAAGCGGCATACAGACCAACCTCCTTTCCTTCTGGATGGCACACGCTCCTTTTGATCAGAAAACTCCCTCATTTTCCTCTGAATCTTTCTCACGCCAATAACTCTCTACTGCTTCTAGCTCCTCTTGCTCATGCCTATTCGAGAGCTATCCCAGTATTGAGCACACAAGTTTAAGGAACTAATAGGAGAGCCTGAAATAGCCACACCTCCTGTTCTAAAACCAGACAAGCTAGTACTCCTAACTCCTGTTGTTCTGTGATGTTGTTGCCCGAAAAAGAATTTGGGACCAAGGTTGCAGACCTCTGCTACAAACTACATGCACAAATCCCCTCTGGATACCCCTCAAGGATGCACCGAAGTGCATGGCAGTCCGCTACATTCCTGCTAGAACGTCATCATAGGTGAGATCCCCAAACTGTCTGTTGCTAACTTCTTCCCCCTGTATTCCTGAATGCCGAGACTAATGCAGATCATTTATTCAACTATCTCCTGTTTTCCTTCAAGTGTAAACTCCCCATGCAGCATGCTAGGCTTGGTTTGAAAGCTTTTGGATAAAAGAAACCGCCCAATCCCTTTCGCTGGAACATGGCCTGAAGGTAAACCCTCTCCAAATAGTTTTAGTTACTCCAGCCCATCCCCTCTCTGGTTATAATAATCTGATCTCTGGAAAAAAAATCATCTGAAGCTGAGGCCAAGAGCTCAAGGCCCTGAGGGCTCTATATGGTGCCAAGCATCGGCCAGGAAGAACCAACTTCAAACAAAAAAAACAAGGGTCGTAACGAACTCCAATCGGGAACCCGTGTGAGAGACTGCAATTGCTTCTGATCCAGGTATGGACATGTGTGGTTCGTATGTTGCCGTGTTACACGGCTTGTGTGTTGTGTGCTTTGTTTGTCAATGACTATAAGACTAAAGCATGAAATTGGATTGCTTGTTGTGGCTTGCTTATATGCTTGTTATATATCCTTGTGGCATATTACTTGCGCGCACACATTAGTTTAGTCCCTTTCTCGTTTATGGAACTCGAGATGAACCACAAACGAACTATGAAAACAAAAGAAAACTCTATAAGGGGAACTCCTCTCTAAACCATCGAGGACGTACCACGACACCCACTCTGGTGTCTATTCATTAATGATAATGAAGAGCAAATCTCAATTGGTGGGACACGACGAACCACGTGGATAAACAAAAGAACTATACAAAGAGAAACTCTCTCTCTAACTATAGAGGACCGCTAATGACACCCACTATGGTGTCGAGATTAATGAATGAATGAACAAAAAAGTACCAACTGGTGAAACACGAGAATAACCCGGGAAGACAACAGCTCGGGCCACGCGGTATGGATGATCGGGAGTTGGCATCTGCATCAGATCCTTCGACCGTCTATGGTGGAATATATTTTGGGGATCCCTGGGTGACCCCACTTTCTCAGCACATCCTGGAGTCTAGAGGTGACTCCGCTTTCTCGACCCTGGGTGTCGGGAATGGGGGAGTGACAAATTGGTGGAGCTTATCCTGGAGTCTAGAGGTGACTCTGCTTTCTCGCCCCTGGGTGTCGGGAATGGGGGAGTGACAAATTGGTGGAGCTTATCCTGGAGTCTAGAGGTGACTACGCTTTCTCGACCCTGGGTGTCGGGAATGGGGGACTAGCTATGGAGGAGACGTCCTCCAACGTGCGGTGATAAAAGAATTCCCAAACAATCCTTAAAGAAACAAGGAACGATTAGCACCTACATAATGAAGTCTCGGTATCTAACCTATATCCCCTGACTCGGTGCCAGAGTATAAAGGAAAGCTTGTGTAATGAGACCAAGCAAATAAGAGAAATTCACAAATGTGATCATTTAAGAAACAAGGAATGAATAGCACCTACATAATAAAGTCTCGGGATCTAACCTACATTCCCTGACTCGGTGCAAGAGAAGGAAGGAAAAACATGTGTAATGTGAACAAGAAAACAATACGTAATCTTGATTGATCCCATAGTGAGGATCGACGGTATAATATACCTACGCACACATCCTATGAATTACTTGGTTGTTGTTGCTACATTAGCAGCTTATTGTGCTGAGTTACGTGCTTGCAAGTTGTGCTTGGTTGCTTATTGATGTTGCTATGCTACTTGCAAGTTGTGCTTGGTTGCTTACTGATATTGCTATGCTACCGATGAGTGTGTATGATATCATGATGTGCTGATGTGTGCTTTACTGCTTTATCTTAGCATGTAAAATTAACTTAATAATATTCGACCAATTAGTCATGTGGCCCGGTAACATACGGGTTTCACACGTTCATACTCAGCATCGTTTTGCTGAGTCCTTCATTTTTAGAGGTATGGATCTGGACGATGGCGGAGAGTAGGCAGGGTGGCTACCATGGGGGGTAGCCCATCAGGGCGAGACATATGGGTCTTGGGTAGCACACTGATGTATAGGCTGTTACTTGGCGGGCATTGTCCCTAGATGTTTTTACGTAGTAGTGTTGTAAAGTGATAGCTAATATTTATACCCTCGGTATTTGAGGATGTGTTACGAGATTTGGTCAAGGTAAGTTCCAGTCATGCAGACCGTAACTTGGTGTAAGTAGAATGGTCGGGTCAAACACGTGGGTGGTTGGCGTCTGTAGCACCCGAATAGAGTTCGAAACCGCTGCGTAGACTTCTCCTGTTAACGTTAGGCGCGTCGTTTAATTGTTGGTTACGATTCGGGGGTGTTACATTACCGTGAGGTGTGCGTCTACGGTTGGATCTTTGAGTGACCAAACAATGGGCGCGTTTAGGATACTATCGGAGAGGTGCTACGAACCGAAGCCTATGTATTAAGGGGATGTGGTTAGACAACATCCTTCTCCTTTCCCCCACTTATTCACATCAACTGAGAAGTGTGAGTCTCGGACATGGGTTACCTAATGTAGGTCCCGGGGTGAAATTTGTTTGTGTGGACCCTCTCTCTCGAATGATGCAAGATTGTGGAAATTAAAATTGCACAAGAAAGTAAACCAACAACATAATAAAAGGCGTAATAAAAAATTTCGAGTTAAGCCCTCTTTCTTAAAATTAAACAAGTTTAAAATAAATAGTTAGTCCCCAACAAATTTGCCATTCTGTGAACCTCGGTTTTTGAACCACTATCCTAAGTTGATTCGTGTTGATTAGGATCTAATCAGGTTTTAGGTCACTTATAACCAAAGGTTAATAACTTTGTTATTAAACATTAGTTATTAAAACCTAAGCTAGCTCACTGGAACCTATTTATGAGTCGCCCCCTAATTTTAACCTATGGTAAATTAGGAAAGGCAGAGTTAGGGTTCGGGGGCTTGATATTTGACTTTTCTGAGTTCAATTTACTTTCACTACCCTTCTAAGTCATTTCCTCTACTTAGATTATTTACAACTTATTACGATGTTGTTTAAACCTAAGTGCGCATGATTCTAATTTTATCTATTTTTAAACAATTTTGACAAAAAATTGAATTGGAAACCTAAACTTGGGTTTCAAAAGTCGAACTAGAACAATATTTAACTCTGTTAGTAGCCATAGATCTAATGTCCAAACCCACGGACCCTAATCAACCTAAATAATTTTTTAAAAGCCCGGCACCACGGACAAGGCATCCGTGGGCCTGGACATAAGTTGAAAAACCCTAGATTTAAAAGTAATATCCCGTTACCGTCCGAGAGCGCCCAGGCTAACGGACAGGGAGTCTGGGACCCCAGACATGGTAATCCATGGATGCGGACCAACCTCGGACGGCAGCGTTTGGGCTGTCCTGGTGGTACTTTCGCCTCAAATTTTATTTACGCGTACTTGAAAGATTCTAAGTACGTTAGTTATAAAAAGAATTCAAGTTGAAGTCAAAATAAATACGAAACTTAGCCAACAAATAACGGGGCAGAAGCTAAAATGAATAGCTATTCGGAACATTTAAAAGATCGGTTCGCACCCAAGTTTTGATAGAAGCTTAATGAAGTTGAGGAGAGTTTACAAGTCTTATAACCTGTTTTACCTTCATAACTGATGAGACTCTTCACGTCGGAAAACTCCTGAAGCTTTATCAAGGTTGGTTTTGGGTTGAGTTTGAACCCTGCTTCTGGCTACGGGTTGTACGGGTTGTGGGTGTGTTCTTCACGCTTTTAAGGTGATTTGGAGGCTATTTGATGATTGTAATGGCAATGGGGGTTGAAAAATGTGTTTACGTGGTGATTTTGGTGAATTTTGGTGATATTTTGGTGCTCGGATGTTATAACACGTGAGAGAGTAGATACGACTTGGTTTTTGAGTACTTAGGGTTCCTGGTGTGTGTCTCTTATCAAAGGATAAGATCCCTTATATAGGTATCACTATAGATAGAGTAAACTAGTAAAAACTGAAGTTTACCGGGGTTTGGTTAGGTGACTTTTCGATATAGTTTGGCCATGAATTTTATACCTCATGTAAAGGAAGATATTTTTGATTTTTCTAAAGAGAAATCAGAATTTTCAGATATAGGAATATTTTTAATTTCAATTATACGTAATATTCGTTCAGGAAATTGGTAGAAGTTCAAAAATTTTAAATTCCAAAGCCATTGTACTCTAAATACCATCTTTTATCATGTGTCAACGTTTCAAGAATTCCAAGTTGATTTGAGTTGTTTTTAAAGGAGAGATGAAGTTTACATACTGCCTTAGGAGCCCTAAAATTACGAAAATGCCCCTCATGATGATTGAGCTGCACCTATGCCTCAAAAAGCGATGATCGAACCGGAACTTTATGTCCCTTGACTAAACTATTCTTTATGCCCCTCATGCCTTGGAGATTCTCTTCTAGGGGGGTCAAAATTTTGGATATAACACTCGTGAGGGTAACAAAATTATCCATCAAGCTCCTATATGGAGCTCTGAACTAGATGCCTCTTTTGAAGTAAGGAAGGTAATCAAATTTGAATTCGTTGCAATGAATGCTTTGTAATTCAGTAATTATTGTCAAATCCCGTAATTGAATTTCAATATATTCTGCCAATCTTTTTTTACTATAAAATAATGAGCCAAACATAATTCTTTTTTGCATAGATCTTGGATTCAGATATACAATAAAAATATTATAAATTAAATATCAAATCTAACATCTAAAACACAAAAGTTTCTTTCTATTATTCATTATTGTGTTGAATACATAATAATCCTATGGATCTCTAGGATTAATGTATTCTTTTATAGTAAGGTTATCCCATCTTGTAGGTTAGGACCATCAATATCGAGTCAAGTATATGCATCTTTCCTACCTATTTTGTATATCGGCCCCTTCACCCGTAGGTATGTATTTAGACTATAAACTTTTTGTTAGATAAAAATAAAAAAGTACGAAGAAAAAGAAGAGAAATAATATTTCCTCTCTTATTTAGCTGTAAATTTCACATGACATTAAACCCCCCATTTCATTCGAATTATGATAGGTTTTATCATTTTGAATAAAGTGATACACTGAATTATTCCAATTATGTCAAAGGAGAATCATAATCATGATCTACCCCTTTTTGTTAATAATACGAGTGATTGGAGGAAATGAAAAAGTTAAATTATTTTTCATCGAATGACTATTCATCTATTTTTTCATGCGAATAGGGAGCAAGAAAACTTTATAGAAAAATTGTGGTTAATTCTATGTTGGTTACGCAAGAATTCGAACCTAGGTGTATATTAAGTAAATCTATGGGTAGTCGTTATCCTGTTGACAATAATAGTAGAAATTAAGATCTGAGCCTATATTATCGAGAAAAAAAATCATAGTTGGAGTAACAGTTGTTGATCTTTTATTCGGTATCATCAACATTTAGAATTTCATCTCGGATGATACTTTTTAGTTTAGGATGCTAAAGGGGATACTAATTCCATATTTTGATAGTGAAAATCAGATTTGGATATTTGATATGATAGTAATTATAGTTTGAATAAGTACATTGCTAGTTACATTAACATTTTTCCATATTATTTGATTAGACTGCGTTGTCAAATGCATATTGAGACTTTGGTTTTAAGTGTTAATGACAACTATACTGATAGTTACGCTTTTGATGACAGTAAGATTTTTCCTTGCACAAATGCTGAGAATAATAATTTGGATTTAGCTAAAGACTACAATCATTTATGGATTCAATGTGAAAATTGTTTTGGATTAAATTATAAGAAGCTTTTTAAGTCAAACTTGTATATTTGTGAGGAATGCAAATATCATTTACAAATGTAGTTCAGATAGAATCGAACTCTTGAGGGATCGAGGTACTTGGAAGACATGGTCTCTCTAAATCCCATTGAATTTCATTCGTTGGAGGAACCTTATACAGATTCGTCGGAGGAACCTTATACAGACTGGTCGGTGGTGGAACCATATACAGATTGTTTGGCACAACCTTATACAGATATGTGGGGGAGCCTTATGCAGATTCGTCGGAGGAACCTTATACAGATTTGTCAGAGGAACCTTATACAGATCATATTAATTTTTATCAAGAGAAGACAAGGTTTACCGAAGTTGTTCAAACATGCATAGGTCAATTAAATGGTATTCCTTTAGCAATAGGGTTTAATGATTTTCAGTTTATTGGAGTTAGTATGGGATCCATAGTTGAAGAGAAAATCACCCGTTTGATTGAGTATGCTACTAATTAAAAGTTGTCCCTTATTACTGTGTGTGCTTCAAGAGGGGCTCGTACGCAAGAAGGAAGTTTGAGCTTGATTAAAATTGCTAAAATATTGTCTACTTTATATGATTATCAATCAAATTCTTACATTGCATTTGCGGGTAAAAGAGTAGTTGAAGAAACATGAAATACGACAGTACCTGAAGGTTCACAAGAAGCTGAATATTTATTTCATTAAAGGTTTATTCGATCTAATTGTCCTGCATAATCTTTTAAAAGAGGTTATAAGTGAGTTATTTCAGTTGCACGCTTTCTTTCCTCCAAATCTCCAAGCCGGGTCGTAAGGTCAATAATTTATGTATAGAAACCGACTAAGTTCGTTTATGTAGTTCTACATTCCTTGCACTTAGTATATACAGTAATCACTTAGATATAGTTAGTATAATTATATCAAATTCTAATTAAGATAATTTTATCACAATATACAAGGAGGTACAATACAAATCGTAAATCAAGCTACCAATTCTACGACGACCATAAACTTTCACTTTATTTTTGTGCCTTTAGTAGGCTTAGCATTTCCGGTAAATTGCAATGGCTTATGTATTTCTTCATG
Source organism: Limonium bicolor (assembly GCA_023374045.1). Taxonomy (NCBI): domain Eukaryota; kingdom Viridiplantae; phylum Streptophyta; class Magnoliopsida; order Caryophyllales; family Plumbaginaceae; genus Limonium; species Limonium bicolor. The sequence continues at coordinate 50,939,702 of CM041782.1, forward strand.
TAAAAAACAAGATTGTTTATACTAGGGGGTAAAAAGAAGATTATTTTTGTAAGACTTCGATTTGAATAACATGGGTATCCATTTATTGGAAAGTGGAATAGGAAAGTATAACACATGATTTCTCCCGAACGTAACTCAAGAACTCTTAGACGTGGGAAATCTCGTATGGTATAGGAGTATAAATGAATTCTCAATTTTTTTAAATGAAAAGAAGATGTTTGAAATAGTTGAAATAGAAAGTAAATGGCTATAGATCTCTAGGAGGTCATATAAAAAAGACCCTCTTCTTTTCAATTGAAGGAATTACCCTAGAAATTTCACATTCGAATAGTGCTCGTTGATGAAAGTTACTTCGGAAACAAAATCGAGTTTAGTACTCAAGTATAGTTTAGTACTTAAGTATAAGTAAGGTTAATTCATTTAAGCTATTGTATCAATTGACCAATTCAAATTCAATTTCAATACAACTAGATTAGTATGAATTGGTGATTAGAACAGATAAAGGATAGAATCGATAACAGGGTCTCGAAATACTAGTAATTTATGTTGGACACTTTTACTTTTTTTTTAGGTTTTTTAGGATTTTTATTAGTTGGAATTACTAGTTATCTTCGTAGAAATTTGATATCTTCAGTTCCTTCCAAACAAATTATTTTCCACAGGGTATCATGATGTCTTTTTACGGGATCGCGGGCCTCTTTATTAACTCCTATTTGTGGTATACAATTTCATGGAATGTAGGTAGTGGTTATGATCTATTAGATGGAAAAGAAGGAATACTGAGTATTTTTTATTTGGGATTTCTGGGTTAAAATCGTCTAATTTTCTCCGATTCCTTATAAACGATATTCTTGTATCTGAATAGAATTGGAAGAAGGTATTTGTCCTCGTCGTATCCTTTATCTATCTATGCTCGATGAACAGCCTATAAAGTCTTTGTGTCTCGTTGTAATCCCAAGCTTGCAATCCTAAACTAGAGGTCAGGGGACCATATTCCTTTGACTGATACTCATGAGAATCTGACTCCCTGAGAAATGAAACAAAAAGCAACATAATTAGCCTCTTTTTTCCGGTTGAAGTATTTTGATATAATCATAATTGATACTTGTCAACATAAAATTATCCATTTTAGTTCACCCAAAAAAAATAGGCAAGCAGTACAAATTATTCCAACAACACGAAACCCACAGTAATAAAGGCTATCTTCCTATTTACTATATCTCGTATGGGGTGTACAACATGACTTAGAATTAACAAACTGTTGCATACAATGAAGACACTATACATAGCATAACTCATACCAAAAACATGGTAAGAGGTGCAACATGCGCCAGCCATAACACAAGCGAAATACCCTTGAGAATAGTAGCTCGGGTCTAAATGTCTCCCACCTGACAGAAAGGAGAAAGGTGTGGGCCGTAAAAGATACGATAGCCAAGACATCAAAAGGCCATGCCGATGAAGATTTATTGATCAAACATAAGAAAATAAATGCTTTAACAAATAAAATAACTCCCCTCAATCCATAAATTATCGGCCATTTCCTCAGCCACATAATCCTCATGAAGCTATTATTTTTGGTGAAATCTGACGTCACCATAGAGATCCACATGATAGATAAAATGACATTTTCTAACAATAGAGCTTCACAAAATCATCGCATGCCTTCGCCGGAGAGAAATGGATAGGAAGCCACCAAAACAATACTATCGCGCATGCTAGATAGTTATGACCAATAAGTGGGTATGACTGGAGATGTATCTCACTATCATCTCGAGGATGTGAGAAGTCACCGGCCATATTAGAAAAACAAATACTGCAAATGGGATAAGGGAAGTATGTCCCAGAATAATGTCTTGTATGTATGTGTGATTTCGATCCTCTTCCATACTCTTCCTTACTTTCTTAATTTGTGTGAGAGACATATCAAACGCTGCAAATGGGAAAAAGGAAGTATTAGAAAGAAAAAAATAATAGAAGATGGTTAGGGTTGTTGATAGCTTATTTTATAACGGATGATTATTAGTAAACAAAAATATATAAATAGGAAAAATGAAAAGATCAACCAACATTTTCGCGAAAAACCTAATTCCAACGCAATATTTTTCATATTTATATTATCATTTTTGTTTTTTTTTTTATTTTGTTCCACGTTCTACCGTTGATTCTAATATCTGTAGGTTGTTTGGTATTATTTTTTTCATAAATATGTTTGGTATTTTTCGAGTATGCGTACCGTAAGCACTAACAATATAAATTTTTCAATGCTGAAACAAAAAAAATGAAATTAGTAGTATAATAGATTTAGTTATGGCTGTCATATATTGTGAACGAGATTTTGGAGTTCTATGATCTATGATTAAATGTATAATGTTTAGTTAGCACTAAGGTTCAATTTATTAATGAATAATGTTTGTTAGATATTGTTGAGAGAGTGTAATGATTTTTCATTCAATGTCTTCAGCGAAAATGTTATAACAGGATTGCATTTACTATTATTTTAACATGTGTTAACGGTCTTGTTATTGATAGCACTGGTTATAGCGGGGGCATTGCTCTTAACGTCGGGATTCCATATTCTTGCAAGTGCAATCTTACACAATGCATCAAACTGGTGTATTGATGAGGGTTTGAGGTCTGGTTGGCGTTGTAGTTGTGTCAGTCCCTTAGTACTCCAAGACACGTCCCCGACTGGTCGTTGACGTATCGCAAGTATGTCGTGAGATAGGTAACGATATGGAATTTAAGGAGGTAGAACACTGAAGTAACTTTAATATAGAATCTATCTATTAGATGAAAAATTACACCCTAGCGACTCACTCAATCTCCCTCTCGCCCCACCAACGGACTTAATATAGATATATACTTTCTCAAGCCCTTTGACCCTGATCAAACTCTTCTAATATACAGTCCCTCAACAGTTCTACCGACGGCTGTCCTAGCTACCCTCGCAAAACACTCAACACTATGAGTTATAGTACTCTACTTCCTCACACTACTGCTCTTTACAAGACCTCACACCACTCGCTGATAATTAAAACACTAAGATAAAACGTTTAGAAGCCTAAGCTCTCTATTGTAATATGGATGGTTTTTACCCAAGTTTCAGCAACCTTCACAAATGAAGGTCAAAAATATTTTAGAAGATTTGATATTCTCTTATTAGTGAACTCAAATTCTCATACATAAGTCTTATGAAGTCCAAGTGAAACACCCCAAGTTTTTATGGGGTGGAATACATACTAATTAAGCGCTAACAAGTTTTAAAGCGCCTTAAAACCCGCTATTAACATAATGCACACATTTTGACTAAAAGTGATCTCTAAAGTTTGTCTTGTTTTACCCTAACTTCGTTATCTTAAAAATTCCTTTCTAAGGTGGAGTTGGACGTAATGTAGGCCTACAAAGAGAGATCTTAGCTTATTAATCCTTAAAGCACTCTTTTGGAAGTAGTATGCTAGAATGCTCCGATAGAATTAGGACAACCCAGCTAGGGTGATGCAGTTGCTAGTAAGTACTAGTAGGCAGACAAGTAGGTGACTCAGCAAGCTAGTAAGCAAGTAGGATGTTATAATTACGAGGTGGAGGTGGAAAGCTAGCAAGTAGGACGTTATAATGCCGAGGTGGCAAGCTAGCAAGTAGGACATATCAAGCACTAGATGTCAAGATAGGTTGTTAACCACTAAGACCAATGAGAATCCTACACATAATCAAGCTAGTAGAAGGTGGCATGATCCAGTTGGAGGCGGCATAGACTGAAGGTCAACCACTTCTTCTTTTATTCCATCTTAAGTAACCTAGCTCCTAAGTTAGTTTATTGGTCCAATGAGATTAAAGCCATCTAAAACAAACATAGGTTGCGTCCCACATTCTTAATCAACCAGTCATGAGATGTCGTCAAGTTATTAGGCCACTCCAAGGTCAAATAAGAAGGGAACAAGTCAAGGCAACCAGCTTCCCATGGAGATGGCCAACCGCCATTGTCCTTATCAGCCCTTGTGCTGTCATTAACATGTTAAGCTTCATCTTGAAACCAATAAGGTGCTAGCAAGTGAAGATCAAGGTGTCATCACTTAGGATATTAATTCCTTTGGGAGGAAATCAACCAAACACATTCCTTTGCTTATAAAAGGCCATGGAATCACCATTAAAATCCTCATTCCACTCCTTAAACACTTACCTTCATTATGAGCAAAAGAGAGGAGAAGAAAAAGAAAAAGTTAACCTAAGATTAGTAGTGGCCGAGAGCAAAGAAAAAGAAGAGAGACCGTTTATTGAAATACCCCTAACTAAAAACTATGGTTTAAACATCTACTAATGATGTATTAGGCTAAAACATGCCTTGAAAATATTGGGTAACAATCCCCAATAAAAATAACAAGCAAAAACATGCTTAAAATCTGAAATACCCCAAACCTTAATATATTAATGAACTATCTAATTAGGATATACTAAGGCTAGAACGTGCCTTATAAACATTAGAAGAAGTGTTAAACAACAATTTACACCAAAACATGCTTTAGGAACAATTAGAGCAAAAGGTGTTTTAAAGAGTATAAATAAATTAGGTAACTACCAATAAGTTCCCAAGAGGTTTCAAATGTGAAATACCTCTAAGATTAGTAATACGCATTAAGCGAAATTAGTTTTTAAACCGAAAACGCATCTTAGAGCACAAAAATGTGCTTTAAAGAAAAATGTACTTTAAGCATGTTATACATGGAAAGAAAAGGCTAATGAGCCTAAATACCATAAAGAAATAAGGGAACAACAGTTAAATGGTCATAGGAGCCATAGCGTATACACACAAATTAAGTATACAAAGTCCATAGTAAATAGGTACTAAACTGACGAAAGTCAAGAAGAAACCACTAAACGACTTGGTTTAAATTGGAACTAGCAATGTGCTATTTCATGAACAAAGTTTTAAAAGGTTGTAAATATATAAGGAAACATTTAAACTAGCCAAAACAAATTGCATAATCAATGTGAACCCGGAAGCACATAAAATGGTGTTTTAAGGCATTTTTGGCTATGTAACATACCTAACACATGGCATAAGTCATTAGGAACGATTTTAATATAAAATGTTACATAAATAGAAGAAAACAAAAAAATTCAGGTCAAACAAGGACCTAGGCTGGCCGACATCAACAATGAGTCACCAAGTCCAAAAATGCTTTTAAATGTACTTTTTCAACAACCAAGATTTCCTTGGATTGTCATATCATCTTGTCCCTTGGTAAATCATTAATCAGACTCTTACCTGTCAAATGAGAGCTCCCAAGGTCGTAGCTCATCCTCTCTTTGAAGAAACAACACAAAACAATTCCAATGTTATTAGTTTGAGCCTTAAAGAACACCTTGCCTTGTAGAAATCATAACTTTCTTGTCCAAGCTCCAAATCACAAGCTTGATAGCTCGTTGGAATCCTATTTTCAAGTGCTTTACAACCATAGTTCATGAGCCCCCAGATTCGCAGGAAAAACCACAAAGAAGTGCCTTTGATTCTCGAGGTAAAACATTGCCTTCTTGAAAACTTCTTGTTCTTTGGTTTTTGTTACAGCCGATTGGCATGGGATACTAACCCATCTTATTATTCATCATGTTGTAGAATTTTGGAGCCAATTTCTCTAGCAAATTGCTGTCAAAATTTCTAAGGAAATCAAGCTTAAATATTAAGCTAATGGTTAATATACAAGGTAAATCTACAACTACCTATTTCAAGGTTCTAATAGTTTAAAGTATATATTGTCAATATATGTATAATTTCTAATTGTTATTGTATGATTAATATGTTCATCTTATTATATATTGCCGAAATTTGGTGATTAATATCAGTTTTTATCTTATAAAAGTTATGTTTATTAAATCTAAAATATATTTATACTCCTTATGATATAAGCTTTAATATAAGCTATCATAATATACAAGAAAAATTCACATACTATAATTATATGGTAGCCGAAAATTAAGGGTATTAATTGAGTTAGAAAAAAAAATATCTAACTTAGTTAAATTAAAGGAATTAATATAATTAAGAGTTATATGTAAAATTTAAGAAGTTTTAGTACCTAATGGTGATTACCGAAAATATATGAGGTCAATAAGGAATTTTTGAGAGTTTAGGTGATGAGAAAATAATTGTAGAATTAAGTTTACAATTACAAGAGTGTATAAGTGTTATAAGGAATTTATAAGGTTTTGGTATATTTAAGGTTAATAAAGGATGGTTATATATATATATATAATATATACTATAACATTAGATAATTAAATCTGGTGTTTAGAGGTGGTTAAAATGATTTTTGATGTTCAAAAATCTGTAGGAAAATTAGTTAAAAATTAGAAATTAATTAGAGTTAACTTGGTTAATAAATGAGTTAGGATAAAAGAAAAGACCACAAGGGTAAAATAGTAATTTCCCTGGTCAAACGTGGTCAAACTTGGTCAATGACAGTTTGTGAAATGTTTAGGTGAGTTAGAATAAAATATAGCAAAAGATTAGGTAATAAAATGTTTAAGGAATAAAGAGTTAAGATAAATTAACTTTAGGGGTAATATTGTAAATTCTGGAAAGTTAGGGGTTTGAACATAAAAGGCTGGTCAAACTTGGGTATATTTTGGTAATTGACCAAAGTATAGAAGAAATTGATTAAGAAAGACTTTGGAAGAAATTAGAAATTAAATAACAAGTTTAGAACTTATTATGAGTAAAATAGAAATTAAAGGAAAACTATGGGTAAGGAATGTAAATAACACATTTTTATGTGTTTAAGTTAAGAAGGTTAAGGAAATTAAATAAAGAATTTAGAAACAAGTTGTAAAAGAAACAGAGTTAGGACGGGTTTAAACGAGACCCGTATATAAATTAAGGTATACGAGGGGTATGCCCGTAATTTAATAAGTATAGGAGAAATCAATACTAAAGTATTTTTAATGAAAATACAAGTTATATTGGAAAAAGAAATAAATATGTATGATACGAGTATCATACGGACGTATACGAATTTTGGTGTACATGAATAGTACTCGTATACTGAATAGTATACGTATACATGAATAGTAAATACGTATACATGAATAGTAAATAAGTATACATGAATAGTGAATACGTATACATGAATAGTAAATACGTATATAGAATAGTAAAAAACAAGACGTATACGTGAATAGTAAAATACGTACACGTGAATAGTGAAATACGGTGAATAGTAAAATACGAGACTGTATAATGAATAGTGAAATATGGTGAATAGTAAAATACGAGACCGTATAAATGAATAGTGAAATACGGATGAATAGTGAAAAATACGAAAACCTAATACAAGGTCCGTATAAGTCTAAAGTTGCTAACCGTGCAACTAAATAACTGCTAACGACGTTAGTGTGTTAATGAATTGGAATTGAGCTCGAAAAACGCTCCTAAACGAACGAACCGTTTAACGGTATACTATTATACTCGGGTTAACCTAGGAAGTGGTTTAAGTTGAAAAGGGAACCAAATTAGTTCTAAGACACTGGATACTAATACTAGTTCTGGTTACAGATCTAGATAAGTCAGAGGCGTTCGGTGGATTAGGCGAACGAGGGATTAAGAGCTAGCCAGTCTCCGGTGTACGGTATGGGATTCTTGTAGCTTGTTTGCTAACGAGGTCTACCTCGGCTTGTGTGCTATGTGTTAGTGTGATACGACCAAACAGGATTAAGCATAAAACCGATTTATTGTATTGTTATTGTGCGTATTGCACACTAACACGACCTGATTCAGAGCTTGTTCATTAACTATGTTTAGTAACAATTGTACAAGGTTATAAATACTCCAAGTTGTTAGTAGGTTAATACCGAGAGAGGTTTAACTAACCAATTGTCAATGAGACTTCAGCTAACTGGAACTTGGGAGGAGAGGAATCCGGGACTGACTCCGGTCATGCATGTTTAGGTTAGGAGGTCGGCATCTGTATCAGATATGTCTTCCGCATCGCCTAGGGTCGACAAACAGACCCGACCTGCTTGAGCGAACAGTTCGAGGTGGGAGGCAAATTCAGGAGGCGCGGGAGGGTCAAGCCTACACCCTCATAACTTAAGAATTAATGTTTATTAACCCAATGGAGCTAATAACTCATTGGCTAGGGTTACTTTGACCCGACAAAAATAAACAATTAAGTTAGAGAACAACCAATTCTAATAGGAGAATGGTTGACACTTATAAGGTATGGTCAAACACGAGAACCTAAACAATTCTCAGACCTCAGGAGTTGGCAATATAACTTACTCATTAATGGGCGTCCATTACGACGTTCGATTTATTTGAGCTGTGAATGTTTCACATAAATGTGTTGTTTGTTATCCTACTTCTTATTATTATTTGTATGAATAAACAATTGCATGTAAACGACAAAGTAGTCGTGCGTAGCCCTGTTAGCTTGTGGGCTGCACGTTTTCTGTACCAGCATGTGCTGAGCCCCTTGGGGCCTGTGATTTAAACTTTGCAGGTAGGTACCAGACGAGGACTCAACCTAAGAGTGGGAGCGGGTAGAGTACTTCGGGTTGCTTTTACATTTGTTACTCGAGTTGTGCATGTACACTCGTTTAGTAATTGACGAGATGTTAGTATGATGTATTAGGATATGAGATACTCGGTATAAGTTGTGATTTATGGATTGTAATGTTTTAGATGTTCGAGTAATTATCCGGTTAGTCAGACCGTGACTTGTAAAGAGAATGGGCCTAGTTAGTCACGTGGGTGACTAACGGCGGTAACACCAATTTAGTAGAACTTTTCCGCTCCGTTGCTAATGAATGAGATGGACTTAGGGGCGATGATCGTTGTATTTGGAGTTGGGGTGGTGTTACAAAAAGTGGTATCAGAGCGTAGTTACACTCTGATGACTGGAAATCACCGAGCTTAGGAATTACCGAGTTAGGACTTTAGACTTTGGGATAAGGGTTGAGTATTAGTGTGAGAGGTGCGTTAGTTAGGATTCCCGATGTATATCGGATATCTATAATACCTGGCCCGCCCTCCGCACCCCTGGTTCTAAGATACCAGAAATGAACGCCAGAGAGAAGACAAGCTTTCTCTTACTCGGGAAACCCGATCTGGCAATTACTTAGCATTATGCAATACGAGAAGCACCTCGTTATGCAATAGTCTTTCAAGACTTGAAGGTCCCAATTGGAGCGCAGCGTTGGAACAGGCGCTACCTGTGGAATCCTACCAATTAGAGAATAACAATTACCGGCAACATGGGTCGACTTGCTATGCAGTCGATATAACCCTGCCATACCAGTAAGAAGGAAAGTACTACGAGTGCAATGAAAGGACAAGAGAAGTGACAGAAACACGGACAACAGTCCAGGACAGAAGGGACCAGTAATAGTGGGATAATACCGCGCAAGAGCATAGGGACTACCTAAAAGTCAATTATGAAGCGGGTAACTCCGAACCTACAAAAAAAGGGGTTGCAAAGTCCTAACTGCAATAGCCCAGACGACTACGAATGCACATGCAAGTCATACTCCAAGATAGGACTACGACGTAGTGCCTAAGCAGAGTCAATACTCGATAACCTCGACGAAGGTGTGGAAATGAGAGTGAAAACCATGGCGAAAGCAAATGAAAAAGGGTTCCCTCAGAAAGAGGAATACCCTGATAAGTAATTATACAATCAAAAGCAGTCAGGAAGCTGCCCAGGTAATCAATTAACCAAAGCCAAAAAGGGCAACGGAGGAGTCCCATGGATTACCACCTACATGGAGTTTAGGAGAATGTACCATTGCCGACGTACACAATACCGATAGCCCATCTTGCATGGCGCACTTGCGTTGGCAAGTGCCGCCGCCGCAATGAAGATTTACAGGAAGCCGTGAAGACCAAATGGTAAAAACCACAGATATAATACAAATTAACACCGGATTACAAATCCTTAAGACTGAAGAGTGAAACATTGGGAGGGCCTGACGGCCTGACCATGACAACTAAATCAATACACCAGTCAGCAGGGAGCTGGACTTGGTCAGGAAACTAAACGGCGTGGGCACCAACAACAGACAACCGACACTACAGGTAAGAACATCAACCCCAAAACCAAGCCTAACCTTGAATGGAGGAGGAAGCGAAGAGATTACCCAATAATGTGAGAGGACCGAATGTAAGTAATAACCTGCAAGGAAGGTATTACGACATACAATGAAGATGAGGATGAGGATATATAACAATTTCAAAAAAACGGGATGAACTCCCAGAATAATACCATTAACAGCACTCTTCATTGAAGATGTTGATAAACCCCAGAAACGGAATCAGAGAAAACAAATTTAAGCAATGACCTACCTAGGATCAAAGACGTGCAATCACAAAAGAGAGAACCTTAAAAGGGACTACACCATAAAGTTGGTATAGTTGAGCAGAAAAAGGACCCATAAACGATAGTTAGTATTGCTTGCCTAACTCATTAACACCCAAGTATAATTAGTCATTAGTGGGTGGCGTGGTCAACGACAGTTGAACAAAGTATTGACATGGCAGCTGAAGAGGGGAAAATATGTCCAGAGGCCCTAAAGAAAGAGCAATAGCCTAATAAGGATGGGACAACGACCGGGCGTCCCTGACCAAGCTCAAACAGGCCTCAAGTGGTGACCGGGCGCCAAGAATCCCAGAACACGGCATAAAGAGCGACCGATCGCTCTCCAAAAGTATCGCTGGGGACCGGTCGGTTGCGACCGGTCGCCTGAAATGTAAAGGGCAGTATAAGAAGCGCCCGGTCATCTGTGACCGGACGTCTAGTAAAGCACGAATAGCGACCGGTCGCCTGTGACCGGTCGGTAAAGAGATTAGGATAAGATATTTATCAGATATTTTGTAAGTGTCAAAGATATTTTAGTGCCAGGCTGGCACAACGTGATAGGCCAGAGGGCAGATGAGAAACACTATAAATAGGGGTTCACCCCTCAATAAAAGGCACGCGAACTGTACTTGAGATTTTCACGGTTGCATTGTGTTGTTACTAATCTTTCTCTCTACCCCTGCTCTTGCGCTCTCCCTTTCGGTAACAAGGTAACTCGGTAGAACTCAGCGATAGATTAGAATCCCAAACATCAAATTACGTGAGAGGACGGTGTGAGGATCCTGGGGTTTATTCTATTTCATTTGTGAGGATCCTGGGGTTTATTCTATTTCATTTGGCGCCGTCTGTGGGAAACGAACAGCTCAGATCTAGCAACCACGAGTCCACCGACAAGAATAATAACTTTGGAAAACATACGAAGTCGACACATCTGAGAACAAAATTGTGTTTTTTGTAGGTTAGGTACGAAGATGGCACCCAGGACAAGGAAAAATCTGCAAACCAACGACGAAAGCACTGGACCTAAGGCGACCCACGACTCCATTTCAAAAAAGACTTGGAAAATATGCTGGCGAGCCTCACTAGATCAATCGACAAAAAAATCGTGGAAGGAAACGAGCTCCTGCAACAGGAATTGATGCAGAGAGGCGAGGAATTCCAGCGAAAGTGGGAGGAGATGTCAGAGGCGATAGATCTCCTGAAGGGTCGGGATGCAGCCGGAAGTAATGACGGGAAAAGAGGTACCCGAGGGGAGGCCTTAATCACTATTGAGGAAGAAGAAGATGATGCCATTGACATGAGCCTATACCCCTTCTCTGAGAAGATCCGCAGAGCTAAACTCCCGCCCCACTTCGTCGCCCCGGCGGTGGAGAAGTACGACGGTACTGGGGATCCTGCTCAGCACATTAAGAAGTTCATGTTCGCCATGAACACCCAGGGGATTAGCTCCCTCGCCCTGTGCAACTTGTTCCCCGGAACACTCTCCAAGAGAGCCTTGAGCTGGATCTTGTCTAGGCCACCCCAGTCAATCTCCAGTTTCAAACAACTGACCGAGGAATTCCAGCAGTATTTTGCAGCCAGTAAGAAGGTGAAAAGAGAAACAATAGAGCTCATGGATGTGAAACAGGCGAAGGGAGAGACTGTAAAAGAATACAGCGAGCGGTTCCACAAGCAGGTGGCTGAAATCGACGATATCGACGAAAAGATACTGATCAAAGCCTTCGGTAATGGCTTGTCCCACCCCCGCCTCGCTGGAAAGATAGCCACCAAGGCGCCAAAGTCGCATGGTGAGTTAGCCGAAATGATCCACGACTTCCTCAAATCGGAAGTTGCGGAGAATAAGGCCAAGGAGCTCCTCAACAGCTTTAGAGCCCCGGCGCGGGAGAGAAGAAGGCAAGCCAGACAGGAGGGGGCGGTTGCGACCGGAGGATCGCACCAGGGGGGAAGCCGATACAAGCCCTATTCCAAGACCCCGGCCCCCCAGGGACAGCAGGCCTCAAGCTCCAGAACCTTCCCGACGGTATCGATAGACCCAGGGAAGTACGCTGCTGCCGTAAGAGAAGGGCTTCTGCCCCCACCGGGAAAACCCTTCCCGGGAGAGGTGCCAGTGGCCTTCTGTGAGTACCATGGACACCGCAGCCACAGAACCATAAACTGCGCGAACCTCGCCAAGGAGCTAAGGATAATTGAGGAGAACAAGAAGAAGGGAGTGGGAGGCCAGCAAAGGCAGCACCATGGTAGCCAGTCCTCTCGGCCTAAGCCAGAAGAAGAGGTCCACCCCGAATTGGATCATAGCAAGTCCTTCGGGGGTAATCACAGGTCTGTAAATTGCCTAGGATAATTCTCTAGGATAGGGGGCGAAGTCCCCCCTTTAGAGGGAAAGAGTCACCTCTGTACCCGGCATGGGGTTATAATTCGTTGCTATTTCATTAAAGCTTTCTCATATATATATATGAATAGTTGCATCCCGACAAACGTTTCACGTATCACGAAGTTCACAAATGAAGCCACGCTAAACAAAAAAAACTAATAAAATCCTCCTTGAGAATGCTTACAGGACTATTCTCAGAAGTAGGGCCCTTGACCCCAATGAAAGGAAAAGACACGTCCACGAGGTTCACCGGGAACTCCCGGACAAGAAGGATACGAAACATCAAAAGCTCCCCCAATCTACTTCACCGTGGATGATGAAGACGGAGTCCTGTACCCGCACAACGATCCACTAGTCATAAGGGCTCAGGTGAATGACCGCATGATGGAAGGAATCCTGGTTGACAGCGGGGCAGGTGGTGCTAACGTCATTTCCGCCGAGGCAGTAAAGAAACTCGAGATACCAGAGGATAAGATCAAGCCCTACTCAGCCGTACTAGGAGGCTTTGTAGGGGGAATCTCGGCTAAATCTATGGGAGTATCGACTTCACCATCACCCTGGGGCAGGGGGACGAGAGGCGCACGGAAGAGCTGACGGCCTTCATCCTTCCCGGGCTCTCTGGGTACAACATGTACCTCGGGCGACCAGGAATAAACGCCTTCAGAGCCATTTGTAGCACCGACCACCTGAAGATGAAGTACCTGACTCGGTCAGGGAAGCTCGTTACGATAAGGGGAAGCCAGAAAGTCACCCGGGTATGTGAAGTACGGATCATGGAAGGTCTTCCAGAAGAGGAAACCGTCAAAACCACGGGGTCCGAGAAAGAATTCAAGGGAAAGCTCCCCCTCCCCGACGAAACAACAGGGCGGTACGAGGCCCCCGCCGATCCTCCAAAAGAGGTACCTCTACGAACTGACCCCAGCAAATTTTTTAAAATTGGGAATGCCTTGACAGCGAAGAACAAGTCCATCTAACAAGGTTCCTGGAAAAAAGAAGGGCCACATTCGCCTGGAGCACAGAGGAGATGCCCAGAATAAGCCCCGACGTTATCCAGCATAATCTCAACGTAGACCCAGCGCACCCATCAATCCGCCAAAGAAGAAGGGTGGTCGGGGCAGAAAGGGACCAGGCTGCTCGAGAAGAAGTCCGGAAGCTCCTGCAAGCAGGTTTTATCAGAGAAGTGTCTTACCCAAGTGGCTGGCGAACGTGGTCATGGTAAAGAAGTCTAATGGGAAATGGAGAATGTGTGTGGATTTCACCGACCTAAATAAGGCATGCCCCAAAGACTTTTACCCATTGCCATCGATAGACAGACTGGTTTGTCTCCTCGGCCCAGAGCTCCGTCCTGAGCTTCCTGGACGCATTCTCCGGGTATAACCAGATAAAGATGAACGAGGAAGACTCTGAGAAAACCTCTTTCGTCACCTCAGCAGGAATCTTCTGCTACAAAGTAATGCCATTCGGATTAAAAAATGCTGGCGCGACTTTCCAACGAATGATAGACAAGGTATTCCGGGAGCAACTCTCGAGAAATGTGGAAGCTTACGTGGATGACATAGTCGTGAGAAGCCCGTCCAAGAACAACACATGAAAGACTTGGAAGAGACATTCACCACGCTCAACAAATTCCAAATCAAGCTAAACCCGGAGAAATGCGTATTCGGGGTCACCAAAGGAAAGTTCCTTGGCTTTATCGTCGGGCAACGAGAGATAGAGGTGGATCCGGAAAAGACCCAGGCGATTCTTGACCTCAGCCGTCCCCGAAGCATCAAAGATGTCCAAGCTCTACGGAAGGCTCACGGCCCTGAGTAGGTTCTGCTCTAAGTTACAGGAAAAGGCAATCCCGTTCTTCAACATACTAAGGAAGAACAGCAAGTTCCAGTGGAGCCAGGAGTGCAAAGAGGCCTTCGAAAAGATCAAAGAAATGCTCCGAGAGTTACCCAAGCTGGGAGTCCCAGCGCCCGGTCAGGACCTCTACCTCTACCTGTCCGCATCAGCATGGGCATGGGCAGTAGCAGCGGTCCTAATCATGGAACACGAAAAAAAGGAGATTCCCGTCTACTACACAGGGAAGATCCTGACCCCTGTAGAGACGCTACACCAACATTGAAAAGGTCTTCCTTGCTCTGGTGGTGGCATCCCGGAAGCTACGACCATATTTCCAGTCGCATCGAATCCTTGTAAGGACTAACTGGCCGCTGAAGCAAATAACGAATAATCCGAATGCGTCGGGGCGCATGGTAAGCTGGGCAGTCGAGCTCACCCAGTATGAAATTCACTTCCTGCCACGAACAGCAATCAAAGCTCAGGCCTTAGCAGACTTCATAACGGAGACCAGCTTTGACCAGGAAGAGGGAAAGCCACCCACCCCCTTTATCATCTAGGTAGACGGCGCTCGGTGCAAAACGGGGGCGGGAGCGGGGATTGTAGTCCAAACTCCTGACGGACGAGACATCAACTACGCCTTCCGACTGGAGTTCGAAGTAACCAACAACGAAGCCGAGTACGAAGCTCTCATTCAAGGCCTAGAGGTCGCCGTCGCCCTAGGTGCAACAGACCTGGAGATATACTCAGACTCCTTGCTGGTCACCCGCCAGCACGACAACATATATGAGGTAAAGGAAGAAGAAAAAATCTTGAGGTACTGCTAAGGGTTCAAGAGCTAAAAGCAAGCTTCTCAAGGAGTGAACTGAAACACCTCCCTCGGACAAAAAAACACCGAAGCGGACCGCGCTAGCCAAGTTAGAATCATGGCAAAGAATACCAAGTAAGGTATGGTTGGAAACGAACCAACCCAAGCGTAGACGAGGCACAGGTCCTGGCGACTGAACCCTTCGTGCCAGAGAATCTTGGATGACCCGATCGCGGAGTACCTCCTTGAAGGAAAGTTGCCCCCGAGGATAAGAGGCCAGGACCCTGAAACGACGAGCGGCTTCATTCTTCTTCGAGGAAGACGCCTCTACAAAGGTCGTTCGCCAGACCCGCCCTCAGATGCGTCACGGACGAGGAGGAGATGAGCTTATAAAGGAAGTACATGAAGGGGTTGGCGGAAACCACCAAGGGGAAAGGCCACTACCCACAAAATCATGAGGCTCGGCTACTACTGCTGGCCGAGAATGCAAACCACTGCAAAGAATACATTCGGAAATGCGCCAGGTGCCATGAGCATGGCAACAAGAGATAGCCACCAGCCCCCCGGCCGTGCAACAGGCCATACTATCCCCGATCCCGTTCGCAATGTGGGGTTTAGATATCATTGGCCCTTTCCCGGAAGCTTCTTCTCCCGGAGGTTCAGGTTCGCATATGTGGCCATTGACTACTTCAAAAATGGGTGGAAGCGATGCCAACTATGTCCATCACGCCAAGAGGTCGCAAGAATTCATATGAAGCACATTGTGTGTAGATTCGGGTTGCCAATGAATCATAATAACCGACAATGGGGACGCAGTTCAATTGCGACAGTTTCCCGGAGTTTTGTGAACAATGGAGAATCGAGGTAAGATTCGCATCAGTGGCGCCCCCCCAGGCCAACGGACAGGTCGAGAACGCAAACGGACAGATCATAAAAGCCTTGAAGAGAAAGTTATGAGACAATAAGGAGGATGGGCCGAACTATTACACCAAGTCTTGTGGTCCTACCGAAGACGAAAAGGGACCAACTGGAGAAACACCTTTCATTAACTTACGGCCTGGAAGCAGTCGTTCCGGCTGAAATTATGATCCCGTCGATTCGTTGCGAATCTTACGACGAGCAGCTTAACAATGAAGGGATAAAAGACGGCCTAGACCTTCTTGAAGAAAAGAGCCCCGCGCGGTCGCCGGATGGTGAAAGAACAAGAGGAAAGTAGAGAGTACTACTCAACCGCAAAGTCAGGGAAACGAAGCTTTGTCCCCGGCGAGCTTGTCCTAAGGGAGGTTAAGCAGCCCAAAAAACTCGACCCCTAGTGGGAAGGTCCTTACATTATCCATCAGAAGGTTGGACGAGCTTCATATCACTTGAAGAATGTCGAGGGATACGAGTTGGCCCCATTCCTGGCACGCGGAATGCCTCAAGAAATTTTTATGTATGAAAATCGATGTAACGCATTGACAGCATCAATAAGGAAGGGTTATTTTTGGAAAAATTCGAACGCTAAGAAACAGGATGTATGCCCTGGAAAAGAAACACCCGGGCCAGCCCTACAGGATGTAATGCCCTGGAAAGAAACACCCGGCCGGCCCTACAGATGTAATGCCCTGAAAAGAACACCCTGGCCATGCCCTACAGGATTCAATGCCCTGAAAATCTTGCTATGAGTTGTCACACTCAAACAGAGAAAAAAAAAACGGAAAACCCATCTCTAGAAACTCGGGAGCTCTGGTCGCCTGTAATGGGTGAATCATTAGGTGTGGGACGCCACACCGTATCTTCTCGGCTGAATCCCCCTTGCATACTTTTCTCCCTCTCGCAGAAAAAAAAGAAATGGGGAAACCGCAAGTACCGTCGCTGGCTACCAAAAGCAAGGATAGGGAAAGAACAAACAAGTGCCCGTCACTAAAAACGACCGGGCGAGGGCGGGAACGACCAAGTCGTCCAAAACGACCAAGTCACTTCCTTAAAACAAAAAACGAGGCGACCGGTCGCTCGAGCGCGACCGGTCTTTGCCCGCAAAAACGAATCAACTAAAGAAGAATCGGTAACACGCGCCAATCGAAAAGACCAACTAGGAAAAAACAAAAATGGCATTAACTAGCGAAAACTGGGCGGGTATTCCATTATCACTGAAAGCATGTACAACATCGAACAAAAAAGCAAAGAAACGGAAGAGAACTAATACTAATCTAAATTTTCCCTGGTTTAGTCTCCCCACAGTGTTGACATTTGATAAGTGTCCAATGAGCATATTTATTAGGTGTATTTCATGTATAATATTAGCACTTTTCTTGCTCATTTCTCCACTTCGGTTGATTTTCCTCTAGTTTATGTTTTATTGTTTATCTCACAAATTTATTGTTTAACATGAGAAAACCAAGCCGGAGTGAAGTAGACGGAAAGACGAACGCGTAGACGCAAACGGCTCAGAAAACGGAGTCCAAACGAAGAATCTAGAGCCGGTCGAAGTTCGTAGAACGAAATAAGTCACGATCAGCACTACAGCATTGCAACCGCCTGCACAACCGCCTGCTTAACCGCCCCAAAAGGAGGCGGACACCAGAGGCGGACGAGGCGGACAAGAGGCGGATGTAGAGGCAGACAACACACAACCGCGCCAAACAGGGCGGTTCCACAGGCGGACAAGAGTAAATCGCGCCCGAAAATAGTTTTCTTCTTCGCGCGACTCTGCAACTCGCCTTATCTATCTACCCCGCCGTCGCCTACCTTAATTCGCTCACGCATATCCAGCTCCTGTCCCCTGCAATAAATGAAGCAATCAATGCTTCAATCAGTGAAGAAATCAACAAGAGGCAATCAACTGCAATTTCTACGTACTCTTCCTTTCTTCTATAAATAACCATTCCCTACAGCCTTGTACGAGTGCACGGAGAAAACCAGAAATCACTCATTCTCACCTCATTCATTCTCTTCCATTACACTCACGTACATCTCATACCCCAGTTCTCTAAATTCTCAAATTCACCCACTTCACTTACAATACCTACGTACATGTTTCACTCTTCGACCTCTCCATTTCTCCATTCACTAATCACGTCTCCGTGCTGTTATTACGTCCAACCTCTGTCATTTTATTACCAGTTAATATGTCTGGCTAAGGAGGATTTGCTCCGGGCAAGGTTTTTAATTATGGTTTGTTTAATTATGTAATCAATATTTCTACCTACCGTTTTAAAATTCAGTTTGTTACGCTTAAAGGATTTCTCTCACCATTTTAATAAATTACATGAATTTATTAAAATGTTTTCCTAAGTCTATTTTGATCAGACCAGGTGATAAATAGACAGGTTATTTAAGCCGTAAATCTGGAGAAAACTTATTATGATTTAATAAGTTAGTATTTACAGATGCAATTATAATTCCTCTCGAATTTAACGTCCGTTTACATAGTATTGCTCGAACCTTGATTAGACCGAGCATTTTCTGGTAAACGAGTTCTTAAGGGTCTATGACTTAGTCCTTAGGATAATAACAGGAATTTTGCCAAACTAATATATTAAACCGGTAGAGATAGCATAATTAATCAGATTATATAAAACCTGAACCCGGAGTTCCATTTAATTCATCTGCACTCAGTAATTTAATCTGCTCAATATTTTTCTCTAAAAACAAGTCAATTAACTTCCCCCTTTTTGTGACAAGCTTAGGAACTATTTAGCTCGCTATAAGTCCCACGGTTTGACCCCGGCCGCTTCTGTCTTCTACACTACTACGACCGGGTTTTAATTTGCAGCCCGACGGATATTTTGAGTATTAATTTCTTTCTTTTAATAACTACACCCTCTTCTAATCACTCACGATAATTCCAGTCTGCAAAATGGCGCCGTTGCCGGGGACTTGATTTAATCTAGTCCCTAAGCCCCGGTTAATTCACCTGTTTTATTACAATAATCTGTTAATCTACTAAAATAATTAAATAATAAAATTCAAAAAAAAAAACTGTTAATCCAATTTCGGACATATAACCTCGGACATCTGATTTGGACATCGGACTTCTAACTTCTGATCTGACTTGGACATCTAATTTTGGACATCGGACTTCGACATTTTTTATATTATTGTTATTTATTTCTGTCATTTCGTTCCATTGTCATTTCGTTCCATTGTCATTTCGTTCCATTGTCTCTAACTACTAACTTTAAATTTCTGTCATTTCGTTCCATTGTCATTTCGTTCCCTTGTATACTAACTACTAACTTTAAATTTCTGTCTACTAATTCCTAACATTTTTATTATTCTAACGTATAACCAGTTCTTTTCTCTGTTTTGAGTGGTGTATGCCTTTCACCAGGTCACAGAGCCTCCCAGAGAATATTAATCACACGGTTGGTTACATCCCAGAAATCGAGAGAACCTTTCTGCGCAATCTCAGGCAGAGACGAACTCAACAGAACATTACCAACACAGTGATAGATTCTGACCCGGAAGCTAACATGGCAGCTACACCAGCAACGGTTCGAAATATCAACAGGCCGTCTAACCAAGGACAACAGCCTGCTATCGTCCTTCCTCACCTCAGCCCATCCGAATACGAGGAGTGGCAAAAGCTGAAGCCATATCATCAGATTCGATGTGTGAAGGAGTTGAGGCATGTTTGATGGCACCAGTCCAGAGACGAAGCCCTGTTACATGTTACAAAATTTCTTACAACATGCCAATAGCCTTACTGCAACCGATGCAGTACTTCAATATGCAGATTGTCATTATTCCCACACAGCCTGACGGGAAACGCGAGCAGTGGTATCAGCTAACACCAGTACCATTGTTACCTGGGACGACATGGCCACCAAGTTTCTATGACAAATTCCTACTCCGAGCCGACTTTGGAGATGATTGCTGAAATTTATAATTTTAAGCAACCAGGGTCCGAGAATATTTGTGAAACTTGGACCGTTTCAAGGTCTACTACTCCTTCACTGTGTCCTCACCACGGTCTGACGAAGGAACAATTATCACAATTGTTCTACAAGGGCTTGATCGGTCCGTGCAGAACAATGGTGTTATCTTCGTTAGGGGCTGACATTCTGAAAAGCCGGGAGCACAATTTCTGAACAGCATGGAATCTCTCTGTGAGGAAATTAGAGACTGGGCCTCCGGTGGATCAAGGAGCGGTACTCCAGGATTATATCATGTTGGGGAAGTGATAACAAATTCGACCAGCTCATGAGAAGCCATGAGCAACTCATGGAAAGCAATGCTCAGCAAGCAACAAAGTGAGCACTCTACAGAAAGTGGTCGACAGATGGCTATGAATTCCTTCCCTCAGCAAGCTAAGTCGATGATTTCCCGACCACCTACTACCCCTCCAGGCTATGCTCCTCAATCTCAACCATCACCAACAATTTCTTGTACGCAATGTTGCGGGCCTCATGATATGATCAATGCCCCAACTACAAGAAATGAAAGCAGCGGAGGAAGCAAACTACATCACCAACAATTCAGGATACAGACAACCATGGCAACGTAACATGCAATCCAACCTTAGCTACTCAAACACCGGAAATATCCAAAACCCACATACCCTACAAACATCCAAAATTACAGACCTCAGTCCAATTTCCAAGGAGGCCAAGGCAATATCAACAACAGCCTTATGGCAACTGAAGCTTCATCGAGTCGATCAGCTCAACCTCCTTCGAATCCTGAGTCTGATATGTCTCAGATGCAGGAGATGTCTTTTAAGGCGATGATGGGTAATCACGAGATACGCAAGAAGAGGTCGCACTCTGCGCAAAGACCAAAAAGCCTTGCAATCTCAATCTCAAATCAACAGCTACTCACTCAACAAAGACCACCTGGTCAATTCCCTTCACAAACAAATCCCAATCCGAAGAAGGACAAGCAAATTCAGTCCTTATAGACGATGGCACATCACAATCAACAAACTTGTGTGCAGTCTTTAAGGAGTGGAAGGGAACTTGCCACCAGCAAAGGAAAAGAAAAAGAAAATCTTGAAGATTCCTATATCAATGTTGATGAAACACCAAACCAACTTTACCTCCCTCAGAAATCCCAATTCCTACTCCTGTTACTCCACCTCCATCTCGATTACCATCGACATCCCAACCTCCACTCATAAAAACAGTGAACTCCCGTCCCAAACAGAATGAAAAGAAACATCTTGATGAGTTCTCCAAGTTCTTGAGCATTTTCAAGAAGCTGACCCTCGACATACCTTGATCGATGCTTTGCAAGAGATGCCTAATTATGCAAAATTCCTCAAGGATCTCTTGACGAAGAAGAAAAAGAAACCTGGAAAGGAGACAGTGCACTGACAGAGGAATGTTCTGCAGCCCTTCTTCGAGCACTCCCTCCTAAACAAACAGATCCGGGAAATCCCGTGATCCCGGCTTTATAGGCGGGGTGGATTGTGGAAGTGGTCTATGCGACCTAGGAGCCAGCATTAATATCATGCCATACGCCACCTTCCTGAAAGTTAAAGGAGGAGAAATGCAACCGGTTCCTTTTAAACTCCAACTAGCAGACAGATCAGAGATCAAGCCCATGGGCATAGTCCGAGATTTGGTAGTTGGAGTGTCTCGCTTCATCTTTCCAGCTGATTTCGTCATTCTAGAAATGGATGACGATGTCGAGGTTCCCCTGATTCTAGGTCGACCGTTTCTAAGTACCGCCAAAGCTATCATTGACGTCCACGACGGAAAAATCACTCTTCGGTACGAAGATGAGACGATTGAATTCGACATGCAGAAAATGATGAAGAAAAGCTCAAACTTTTCTCCTCATGCTAAGACGGTGGGATTCACAGATGACGAGGAGGAGGAAGGCGATTTTGCTACAGAGGAGGACACGTATTTTCCATCTTCCATCCAGGAAGCTGAAACTGAACCCCTAGAGCAAGTATTACTTACTTCTCTAGAAGAAAAGATGGAGGATCAGAAGTTAACGCCATGCTGGCGTACGTAGAAAAAGGAAGGGCTGGTTATCAATCGTTCCGGCCACCAATCGAAGAACTCGACAGAAAACCTCAAAAATCAATTCCATCAGTAGAACAACCACCTGAACTCGAGCTAAAAGAAATACCCTCTAACCTCAAGTATGCTTCCTAGCTGAAAATGACCGCTTGCCTGTCATTATTTCCTCTTCTCTGAATTCCGGAGAGGAAACGAAGCTACTTGAGGTATTGAAGAAGCACAAGACAGCAATAGGTGGACTATCGCTGATATCAAAGGAATTGATCCCTCCTATTGCACGCACCATATTTACATGGAGGAAAACTTCAAACCTATCCGACAACCTCAACGCCGGCTAAACCCTAACCTCAGGAGGTAGTTCGAAAGGAGGTTCTGAAACTCCTTGACGCAGACATCATCTATCCAATTTCTGACAGTCCATGGGTCAGTCCTGTTCAAGTTGTCCCTAAGAAGGGGGGCATCGAAGCTGTTATTAATGAAAAGGGAGAGACTATCCCTCAAAGAAAGATCACAGGATGGCGCATGTGTATTGATTATCGGCGTTTGAACTTGGCCACCAGGAAGGATCATTTTCCTCTCCCCTTCATCGACCAGATGTTGGAACGACTTGCAGGGCAAGAGTACTACTGTTTTCTAGATGGGTTCTCGGGTTATTTTCAAATACCAATCGCACCTGAGGACCAGGACAAGACAACCTTCACTTGTCCTTACGGTACCTTTGCATACCGACGAATGCCTTTCGGTCTATGCAACGCCCCTGCTACTTCCAGAGATGTATGCAAGCAATATTTGCTGACTTCATCGAGCAGAGCATAGAAGTCTTCATGGACGATTTCTCAGTCTATGGCTCTAGTTTCGACAAATGCTTGGCACAACTAGATTTGATCCTGAGACGGTGTGAGGATACGAATCTCGTTTTAAACTGGGAGAAGTGTCATTTTATGGTCAAGGACGGGATCGTCCTTGGACATAAAATATCAGCAAAAGGGATAGAGGTGGATAAAGCCAAGGTAGAGGTTATGAGAAGTTACCAGCACCAACTACAGTTCGAGATATACGAGCATTTCTAGGGCATGCAGGATTTATCGGCGGTTTATTCAGGACTTCTCCAAAATCAGCAAACCTTTGACCGACCTGCTACAGAAAGATGCCCCTTTCATTTTGATGAAAGTGTTCAGCTGCATTCCAAACAATAACACAAAAATTGGTGACAGCACCTGTGGTCATACCACCTGATTGGTCTCTTCCTTTTGAGATCATGTGTGACGCAAGTGACTATGCCGTGGGGGCAGCTCTGTGCCAAAAGAAAGAGAAAATCTTGAGAGTGATCGCCTATGCTAGCAGAACACTGAACGACGCGCAGAAAAACTATACGACCACCGAAAAAGAACTTTTGGCTATAGTTTTCTCCCTCGATAAGTTCAGATCTTACTTATGGGGAAGCAAAGTCATCGTGCATACAGACCACTCCGCTCTCAAATACTTATTCACGAAACAAGAAGCCAAGCCTCGCCTATTGCGCTGGATTCTTCTACTTCAAGAGTTTGACATCGAAGTCAAAGATAAGAGCGGGAAACTGAATGTCGTCGCCGACCATCTCTCTAGGTTGGTGACTCCTACGGATAGTGTGCCCATCAACGAATTCTTCCCCGACGAGACTGTCTTCTCCATCACCAAAGTACAGGAGCCATGGTACGCAGACCTGGCCAATTATTTAGTCTCAGGAACAGTACCCTACGATTTTTCCTACTCCCAGAAGAAGAAATTCCTTTCTGACTCGAGGCATTATTTCTGGGAGGACCCGTACTTGTTCCGAGTTAGTGCTGATGGGTTAATTCGACGATGTCTCCCGGAAGAAGAGGTTTCGAGTGTCATTCACTTTTGTCATTCTCGGGAAGCCGGAGGTCACCATGGACCCACGAGGACCGCTGCTAAGATCCTGGCCTCAGGTTTATTGGCCAACCCTTCATAAAGATGTGTACCAATTCTGCAGACAATGTGATAATTGTCAGAAAATGGGTAACACATCCAGGAGACATGAGATGCCGCAACAAGGGATACTAGAAGTAGAGCTCTTTGATTGTTGGGGCATCGATTTCATGGGACCGTTCCCTTCCTCGCAGGGCCACGAATATGTTCTGGTGGCAGTTGATTATGTGTCAAAGTGGGTGGAAGCTGTACCGTGTCATCATGCCGATGCAAAGACAGTAACAAGATTCCTCAAAAAGCACATTTTTACCCGTTTCGGCGTGCCCAGAATTATTATTAGTGATGGAGGAACACACTTCTGCAACCGTTTATTCGAAGCACTTATGGTCAAATACGGGGTACGTCACAAGGTAGCTTTACCTTATCACCCCCAGACAAACGGTCAAGCAGAAGTTTCCAACCGAGAGTTAAAATGGATCCTTCAGAAGACGGTTAACTCATCAAGAAGGATTGGGCACTTAAACTGGATGATGCGCTTTGGGCTTACCGCACTGCATTCAAGACTCCCATCGGGATGTCTCCTTTTAAGCTGGTCTATGGAAAAGCATGCCACCTTCCTGTAGAGATGGAGCATAAAGCATATTGGGCAATCAAAGCCCTAAACTTTGACATGGTTTCTGCAGGAGAGAGAAGAAAATTCCAACTTACCGAATTAGAAGAGCTGCGAGATCAGGCTTACCAGAATGCAAAGATCTATAAAGAGCGCACCAAAAAGTTCCACGACAGGATGATCCTCAAGAAGGAATTCGAAATTGGTGATTGGGTTCTCTTATATAACTCGAGATTAAGGATTTTCCCAGGGAAGCTCAAGTCACATTGGGCCGGCCCTTTTCAAATTGTTAGTGTGACCCCGTACGGTGCCTTTGAACTCCAGAACAAACAAGGCGAAACTTTCAAGGTCAACGGGGCACGTCTTAAAAGGTATAATTCTCATTCCAATATTTCAACTAACCTATCTGCAACTTATTTGTCCAAGAACAGCAGGACAATTCGCCCTCAGAATCTTCTCCAAACTAAAACTTGGTCAAATACGTCTAGCTAGAGACGTTAAACCCGGGCAGCTCGGTGGGAGGCAACCCACTATCTATCTTTATTTCCTTTATTTATATGTTTTCCTTTTTGTACTATATTTCCCTTTTATTTGCTATAATAAAATGCAGGCTTCACTTGAGTTCTTCTCGCTGTGTAGAAATTCTTTACAGGTTAAAATCATGACATTCCACAGCAACACTCAAGTGTGGGGGAGCTCTACACACTCTACGAAATCTGGGGAGTACACTCTTCCTTTACTTTGCTTGCCCTATTTATTTTATTTCATCTACGCAATGAGGGCATTGCTTAAGCTTAAGTGTGGGGGAAGAGCCTTTTCAGGTCATCTAAATGCTTAAGATTGTTAAGTCTCTCTGCTTATTTTCTGCTTACCTCGCATTTGTTCTAATTGAAATTATGTACCTTGCTATGTTGTTCTCTTTAAAACTATACTATTATGAATTGTAGGATAAAGGGTACCAAATTTTAAATTTTTACATTTGATTACTTTTGAGGAGCATTTTTATATGCGGTATGACCAAATATCTGCAAATTGGTTGGATTTTATTGTCAGGTTTCTTTTCTTTCTGTATTCTCTCTAGGATTGCTAAGGGGTATTTCTCTGTAAAAAAAAAGAGAAGAGAAAAAAAATAAAATAAAGGTCTTTCGAGACAAACCATTGGTAACCAACAAAAGAGAGTTGAGTGTTCTTAAATACAAAGGCGTGATGCCTATATTTTCTCAATCTCTTTTTGCAAAAGGACAAATGCATAAATCTTTTCTTTCCTTTTATTTTTTCCTTTCTCCCAAGCCCATTCTGAGAGAAGTTGGCCATGGTAAGTTTCTCGGAGTTACCAACTAAAATGAAAACATTGAAGTACCTTAGATCATACCCCGAAACTCTAATATTTTTGTTTCACCTTGAGCACACCTATGCCACCAGCAGATAATTTTCACACTCCTCAATAAGTTTTAGAGATCAACTATTGACTTTTTTTATCCTAACCCTTCATAATAATATTGTTGTATTGAGCATTTCCTACTTGCTTAGGTACATTGTTTTAACTTGAGGACAAGCAAAAAGAATAAGTGTGGGGGTGTGATAAGTGTCCAAATGAGCATATTTATTAGGTGTATTTCATGTATAATATTAGCACTTTTCTTGCTCATTTCTCCACTTCGGTTGATTTTCCTCTAGTTTATGTTTTATTGTTTATCTCACAAAATTATTGGTTTTAACATGAGGAAAACCAAGCCGGAGTGAAGTAGACGAAAGACGAACGCGTAGACGCAAACGGCTCAGAAAACGGAGTCCAAACGAAGAATCTAGAGCCGTCGAAGTTCGTAGAACGAAATAAGTCACGATCAGCACTACAGCATTGCAACCGCCTGCACAACCGCCTGCTTAACCGCCCCAAAAGGGGCGGACACCAGAGGCGGACGAGGCGGACAAGAGGCGGTAGAGGCAGACAACACACCAACGCGCCAAACAGGGCGGTTCCACAGGCGGACAAGAGTAAATCGCGCCCGAAAATAGTTTTCTTCTTCGCGCGACTCTGCAACTCGCCGCCTTATCTATCTACTACCCCGCCGTCGCCTACCTTACTTTCGCTCACGCTTATCCAGCTCCTGTCCCCTGCAATAAATGAAGCAATCAATGCTTCAATCAGTGAAGAAATCAACAGAGGCAATCAACTGCAATCTTCTACGTACTCTCCTTTCTTCTATAAATAAACATCCCTACAGCCTTGTACGAGTGCACGGAGAAAACCAGAAAATCACTCATTCTCACCTCATCATCTCTTCCAGTAACACTCACGTACATCTCATACCCACCCCAGTCCTAAATTCTCAATTCACCCACTTCACTTACAATAACCTACGTACATGTTTCACACTCTTCGACCTCTCCATTTCTCCATTCACTAATCACGTCTCCGTGCTGTTATTACGTCCAACCTCTGTCAGATTATTACCAGTTAATATGTCTGGCTAAGGAGGATTTGCTCCGGGTAAGGTTTTTAATTATGGTTTTTTTAATTATGTAATCAATATTTCTACCGGTTTTAATAAATTCAGTTTGTTACGCTTAAAGGATTTCTCTCACCATTTTAATAAATTACATGAATTTATTAAAATGTTTTCCTAAGTCTATTTTGATCAGACCAGGTGATAATAGACAGGTTATTTAAGCCGTAAATCTGGAGAAAACTTATTATGATTTAATAAGTTAGTATTTACAGATGCAATTATAATTCCTCGAATTTAACGTCCGTTTACATAGTATTGCTCGAACCTTGATTAGACCGAGCATTTTCTGGTAAACGAGTTCTTAAGGGTCTATGACTTAGTCCTTAGGATAATAACAGGAATTTTGCCAAACTAATACATTAAACCGGTAGAGATAGCATAATTAATCAGATTATATAAAACCTGAACCCGGAGTTCCATTTAATTCATCTGCACTCAGTAATTTAATCTGCTCATATTTTTCTCTAAGACAAGTCAATTAACTTCCCCCTTTTTGTGACAAGCTTAGGAACTATTTTAGCTCGCTATAAGTCCCACGGTTTGACCCCGGCCGCTTCTGTCTTCTACACTACTACGACCGGGTTTTAATTTGCAGCCCGACGGATATTTTGAGTATTAATTTCTTCCTTTTAATACTACACCTCTTTTAATCACTCACGATAAATTCCAGTCTGCAAAATGGCGCCGTTGCCGGGGACTTGATTAATCTAGTCCCTAAGCCCCGGTTAATTCACCTGTTTTTATACAATAATCTGTTTATCTACTAAATATTAAATAATAAAATTCAAAAAAAAAACTGTTATCCAATTTCGGACATATAACCTCGGACATCTGATTTGGACATCGGACTTCTAACTTCTGATCTGACTTGGACATCTAATTTTGGACATCGGACTTCGACATGTAATATTATTGTTATTTATTTCTGTCATTTCGTTCCATTGTCATTTCGTTCCTGTCATTTCGTCCATTGTCTCTAACTACTAACTTTAAATTTCTGTCATTTCGTTCCATTGTCATTTCGTTCCCTTGTATACTAACTACTAACTTTAAATTTCTGTCTACTAATTCCTAACATTTTTATTATTCTAACGTATAACCAGTTCTTTTCTCTGTTTTGAGTGGTGTATGCCTTTCTCACCAGGTCACAGAGCCTCCCAGAGAATATTAATCACACGGTTGGTTACATCCCAGAAATCGAGAGAACCTTTCTGCGCAATCTCAGGCAGAGACGAACTCAACAAACATTACCAACACAGTGATAGATTCTGACCCGGAAGCTAACATGGCAGCTACACCAGCAACGGTTCGAAATCATCAACAGGCCGTCTAACCAAGGACAACAGCCTGCTATCGTCCTTCCTCACCTCAGCCCATCCGAATACGAAGAGTGGCAAAAGCTGAAGCCATATCATCAGATTCGATGTGTGAAGGAGTTGGGCATGTTTGATGGCACCAGTCCAGACGAAGCCCTGTTACATGTTACAAAATTCTTACAACATGCCAATAGCCTTACTGCAACCGATGCAGTACTTCAATATGCAAGATTGTCATTATTCCCACACAGCCTGACGGGAAACGCGAGCAAGTGGTATCATAGCTTAACACCAGTACCATTGTTACCTGGGACGACATGCCACCAAGTTCTATGACAAATTCCTACCTCCGAGCCGAACTTTGGAGATGATTGCTGAAATTTATAATTTTAAGCAACCAGGGTCGGAGAATATTTGTGAAACTTGGGACCGTTTCAAAGGTCTACTACTCACTTGTCCTCACCACGGTCTGACGAAGGAACAATTATCACAATTGTTTCTACAAGGGCTTGATCGGTCCGTGCAGAACAATGGTGTTATCTTCGTTAGGGGCTGACGTTCTGAAAAAGCCGGGAGCACAATTTCTGAACAGCATGGAATCTCTCTGTGAGGAAATTAGAGACTGGGCCTCCGGTGGATCAAGGAGCGGTACTCCAGGATTATATCATGTTGGGGAGAGATAACAAATTCGACCAGCTCATGAGAAGCCATGAGCAACTCATGGAAAGCAATGCTCAGCAAGCAACAAAAGTGAGCACTCTACAGAAAGTGGTCGAACAGATGGCTATGAATTCCTTCCCTCAGCAAGCTAATCGATGATTTCCGACCACCTACTACCCCTCCAGGCTATGCTCCTCAATCTCAACCCTCACCAACAATTTCTTGTACGCAATGTTGCGGCCTCATGAATATGATCAATGCCCCCAACTACAAGAAATGAAAGCAGCGGAGGAAGCAAACTACATCACCAACAATTCAGGATACGACAACCATGGCAACGTAACATGCAATCCAATCTTAGCTACTCAAACACCGAAATATCCAAACCCCACATACCCTACAAACATCCCAAAATTACAGACCTCAGTCCAATTTCCAAGGAGGTCAAAGGCAATATCAACAACAGCCTTATGGCAATGAAGCTTCATCGAGCCGACCAACTCCACCTCCTTCGAATCCTGAGTCTGATATGTCTCAGATGCAGGAAATGTTTAAGGCGATGATGGGTAAATCACGAGATACGCAAGAAGAGGTCGCAGCTCTGCGCAAAGACCAAAAAGCCTTGCAATCTCAAATCCAACAGCTACTCACTCAACAAAGACCACCTGGTCAATTCCCTTCACAGACAAATCCCAATCCGAAGGAACAAGCAAATTCAGTCCTTATAGACGATGGCACATTACAATCAACAAACTTGTGTGCAGTCTCTTTAAGGAGTGGAAGGGAACTTGCCACCAGCAAAGGAAAAGAAAAAGAAAATCTTGAAGATTCCTACATCAATGTTGATGAAACCACCAAACCAACTTTACCTCCCTCAGAAATCCCAATTCCTACTCCTACTCCTGTTACTCCACCTCCATCTCGAATTACCATCGACATCCCAACCTCCACTCATAAAACAGTGAACTCCCCCGTTCCCAAACAGAATGAAAAAGAAACATCTTGATGAGCAGTTCTCCAAGTTCTTGAGCATTTTCAAGAAGCTGACCCTCGACATACCTCTGATCGATGCTTTGCAAGAGATGCCTAATTATGCAAAATTCCTCAAGGATCTCTTGACGAAGAAGAAAAGAAACCTGGAAAAGAGACAGTGCACCTGACAGAGGAATGTTCTGCAGCCCTTCTTCGAGCACTCCTCCTAAACAAACAGATCCGGGAAATCCCGTGATCCCGTGCTTTATAGGCGGGGTGGATTGTGGAAGTGGTCTATGCGACCTAGGAGCCAGCATTAATATCATGCCATACGCCACCTTCTTGAAGGTTAAAGGAGGAGAAATGCAACCGGTTCCTTTTAAACTCCAACTAGCAGACAGATCAGAGATCAAGCCCATGGGCATAGTCCGGGATCTTGTAGTTGGAGTGTCTCGCTTCATCTTTCCAGCTGATTTCGTCATTCTAGAAATGGATGACGATGTCGAGGTTCCCCTGATTCTAGGTCGACCGTTTCTAAGTACCGGTACGCCAAGCTATCATTGACGTCCACGACGGAAAAATCACTCTTCGGTACGAAGATGAGACGATTGAATTCGACATGCAGAAAATGATGAAGAAAAGCTCAAACTTTTCTCCTCATGCTAAGACGGTGGGATTCACAGATGACGAGGAGGAGGAAGGCGATTTTGCTACAGAGGAGGACACGTATTTTCCATCTTCCATCCAGGAAGCTGAAACTGAACCCCTAGAGCAAGTATTACTTACTTCTCTAGAAGAAAAGATGGAGGATCCAGAAGTTAACGCCATGTTGGCGTACGTAGAAAAAGGAAGGGCTGGTTATCAATCGTTCCGGCCACCAATCGAAGAACTCGACAAAACCTCAAAATCAATTCCATCAGTAGAACAACCACCAACTCGGCTAAAACAAACACCCTCTACCAACCTCAAGTATGCTTTCCTAGCTGAAAATGACCATTTGCCTGTCATTATTTCCTCTTCTCTGAATTCCGGAGAGGAACGAAGCTACTTGAGGTATTGAAAAAGCACAAGACAGCAATCGGGTGGACTATCGCTGATATCAAAGGAATTGATCCCTCCTTTTGCACGCACCATATTTACATGGAGGAAAACTTCAAACCTATCCGACAACCTCAACGCCGGCTAAACCCTAACCTCAAGGAGGTAGTTCGAAAGGAGGTTCTGAAACTCCTTGACGCAGACATCATCTATCCAATTTCTGACAGTCCATGGGTCAGTCCTGTTCAAGTTGTCCCTAAGAAGGGGGGCATCGAAGCTGTTATTAATGAAAAGGGAGAGACTATCCCTCAAAGAAAGATCACAGGATGGCGCATGTGTATTGATTATCGGCGTTTGAACTTGGCCACCAGGAAGGATCATTTCCCTCTCCCCTTCATCGACCAGATGTTGGAACGACTTGCAGGGCAAGAGTACTACTGTTTTCTAGATGGGTTCTCGGGTTATTTTCAAATACCAATCGCACCTGAGGACCAGGACAAGACAACCTTCACTTGTCCTTACGGTACCTTTGCATACCGACGAATGCCTTTCGGTCTATGCAACGCCCCTGCTACCTTCCAGAGATGTATGCAAGCAATATTTGCTGACTTCATCGAGCAGAGCATAGAAGTCTTTATGGACGATTTCTCAGTCTATGGCTCTAGTTTCGACAAATGCTTGGCACAACTAGATTTGATCCTGAGACGGTGTGAGGATACGAATCTCGTCTTAAACTGGGAGAAGTGTCATTTTATGGTCAAGGACGGGATCGTCCTTGGACATAAAATATCAGCAAAAGGGATAGAGGTGGATAAAGCCAAGTGTAGGTTATGAGAAGTTACCAGCACCAAACAACTCGTAAAGATATCCGAGCATTTCTAGGGCATGCAGGATTTTATCGGCGGTTTATTCAGGACTTCTCCAAAATCAGCAAACCATTGACCGACCTGCTACAAAAGATGCCCCTTTCATTTTGATGACAAGTGTTCAGCTGCCTTCCAAAGCAATAACACAAAATTGGTGACAGCACCTGTGGTCATACCACCTGATTGGTCTCTTCCTTTTGAGATCATGTGTGACGCAAGTGACTATGCCGTGGGGCAGCTCTTTGCCAAAAGAAAGAGAAAATCTTGAGAGTGATCGCCTATGCTAGCAGAACACTGAACGACGCGCAGAAAAACTATACGACCACCGAAAAAGAACTTTTGGCTATAGTTTTCTCCCTCGATAAGTTCAGATCTTACTTATGGGGAAGCAAAGTCATCGTGCATACAGACCACTCCGCTCTCAAATACTTATTCACAAAACAAAGAAGCCAAGCCTCGCCTATTGCGCTGGATTCTTCTACTTCAAGAGTTTGACATCGAAGTCAAAGATAAGAGCGGGAAACTGAATGTCGTCGCTGACCATCTCTCTAGGTTGGTGACTCCTACGGATAGTGTGCCCATCAACGAATTCTTCCCCGACGAGACTGTCTTCTCCATCACCAAAGTACAGGAGCCATGGTACGCAGACCTGGCCAATTATTTAGTCTCAGGAACAGTACCCTACGATTTTTCCTACTCCCAGAAGAAGAAATTCCTTTCTGACTCGAGGCATTATTTCTGGGAGG
This sequence comes from Limonium bicolor, assembly GCA_023374045.1. Taxonomy (NCBI): domain Eukaryota; kingdom Viridiplantae; phylum Streptophyta; class Magnoliopsida; order Caryophyllales; family Plumbaginaceae; genus Limonium; species Limonium bicolor. Next base: position 50,972,654 of record CM041782.1, read on the forward strand.
ACCCGTACTTGTTCCGAGTTAGTGCTGATGGGTTAATTCGACGATGTCTCCCGGAAGAAGAGGTTTCAAGCGTCATTCACTTTTGTCATTCTCGGGAAGCCGGAGGTCACCATGGACCCACGAGGACCGCTGCTAAGATCCTGGCCTCAGGTTTTTATTGGCCAACCCTTCATAAAGATGTGTACCAATTCTGCAGACAATGTGATAATTGTCAGAAAATGGGTAATGCATCCAGGAGACATGAGATGCCGCAACAAGGGATACTAGAAGTAGAGCTCTTTGATTGTTGGGGCATCGATTTCATGGGACCGTTCCCTTCCTCGCAGGCCACGAATATGTTCTAGTGGCAGTTGATTATGTGTCAAAGTGGGTGGAGGCTATACCCTGTCATCATGCCGATGCAAAGACAGTAACAAGATTCCTCAAAAAGCACATCTTTACCCGTTTCGGCGTGCCCAGAATATTATTAGTGATGGAGGAACACACTTCTGCAACCGTTTATTCGAAGCACTTATGGTCAAATACGGGGTACGTCACAAGGTAGCTTTACCTTATCACCCCCAGACAAACGGTCAAGCAGAAGTTTCCAACCGAGAGTTAAAATGGATCCTTCAGAAGACGGTTAACTCATCAAGAAGGATTGGGCACTTAAACTGGATGATGCGCTTTGGGCTTACCGCACTGCATTCAAGACTCCCATCGGGATGTCTCCTTTTAAGCTGGTCTATGGAAAGCATGCCACCTTCCTGTGGAGATGGAGCATAAAGCATATTGGGCAATCAAAGCCCTAAACTTTGACATGGTTTCTGCAGGAGAGAGAAGAAATTCCAACTTACCGAATTAGAAGAGCTACGAGATCAGGCTTACCAGAATGCAAAGATCTATAAAGAGCGCACCAAAAAGTTCCACGACAGGATGATCCTCAAGAAGGAATTCGAAGGTGATTGGGTTCTCTTATATAACTCGAGATTAAGGATTTTCCCAGGAAGCTCAAGTCACATTGGGCCGGCCCTTTCCAGATTGTTAGTGTGACCCCGTACGGTGCCTTTGAACTCCAGAACAAACAAGGCGAAACTTTCAAGGTCAACGGGGCACGTCTTAAAAGGTATAATTCTCATTCCAATATTTCAACTAACCTATCTGCTACTTATTTTGTCCAAGAACAGCGGACAATTTGCCCTCAGAATCTTCTCCAAACTAAAACTTGGTCAAATACGTCTAGCTAGAGACGTTAAACCCGGGCAGCTCGGTGGGAGGCAACCCACTATCTATCTTTTATATTTCCTTTAATTTATTATGTTTTTCCTTTTTGTACTATATTTCCCTTTTATTTGCTATAATAAAATGCAGGCTTCACTTGAGTTCTTCTCGCTGTGTAAAATTCTTTACAGGTTAAAAATCATGACATTCCACAGCAACACTCAAGTGTGGGGAGCTCTACACACTCTACGAAATCTGGGGAGTATACTCTTTCCTTTACTAATTGCATGCCCTATTTATTTTATTCCATCTACGCAATGAGGGCATTGCTTAAGCTTAAGTGTGGGGGAAGAGCCTTTTCAGGTCATCTAAATGCTTAAGATTGTTAAGTCTCTCTGCTTATTTTCTGCTTACCTCGCATTTGTTCTAATTGAATTATGTACCTTGCTAGTTTGTTCTCTTTAAAAACTAATACTATTATGAATTGTAGGATAAAGGGTACAAATTTTTAAATTTTTACATTTGATTACTTTTGAGGAGCATTTTTATATGCGGTGTGACCAAATAATCTGCAAATTGGTTGGATTTTATTGCTCAGGGTTTCTTTCTGTATTCTTCTCTTCTAGGGATTGCTAAGGGGTATTTCTCTGTAAAAAAAAGAAGAAGAGAAAGAAAAAAAAAATAAGGGACTTTCGAGACACCATTGGTAACCAACAAAAGAGAGTTGAGTGTTCTTAAATACAAAGGCGTGATGCCTATATTTTCTCATCTCTTTTGCAAAAGTGAAGCAAATGCATAAATCTTTTCTTCCTTTTATTTTCTCCTCAATGCCCATTCTTGAGAGAAGTTGGCCATGGTAAAAGTTCTCGGAGTTACCAAAAAAAGAAACATTGAAGTACCTTAGATCATACCCCGAAACTCTATATTTTTGTTTTCACCTTGAGCACACCTATGCCACCAGCAGATAATTTTTCACACTCCTCAATAAGTTTTAGAGATCATAACTATTGACTTTTTTATCCTACCCTTCATAATAATATTTGTTAGTATTGAGCATTTCCTACTTGCTTAGGTACATGGTTTTACTTGAGGACAAGCAAAAAGATAAGTGTGGGGGTGTGATAAGTGTCCAAATGAGCATATTTATTAGGTGTATTTCATGTATAATATTAGCACTTTTCTTGCTCATTTCTCCACTTCGGTTGATTTTCCTCTAGTTTATGTTTTATTGTTTATCTCACAAATTATTGGTTTACATGAGGAAAACCAAGCCGGGAGTGAAGTAGACGGAAAGACGAACGCGTAGACGCAAACGGCTCAGAAAACGGAGTCCAAACGAAGAATCTAGAGCCGGTCGAAGTTCGTAGAACGAAATAAGTCACGATCAGCACTACAGCATTGCAACCGCCTGCAAACCGCCTGCTTAACCGCCCCAAAAGGAGGCGGACACCAGAGGCGGACGAGGCGGACAAGAGGCGGATGTAGAGGCAGACAACACACAACCGCGCCAAACAGAGGCGGTTCCACAGGCGGACAAGAGTAAATCGCGCCCGAAAATAGTTTTTTCTTCGCGCGACTCTGCAACTCGCCGCCTTATCTATCTACCCCGCCGTCGCCTACCTTAATTCGCTCACGCTTATCCAGCTCCTGTCCCCTGCAATAAATGAAGCAATCAATGCTTCAATCAGTGAAGAAATCAACAGAGGCAATCAACTGCAATCTTCTACGTACTCTTCCTTCTTCTATAAATAAACATTCCCTACAGCCTTGTACGAGTGCACGGAGAAAACCAGAAATCACTCATTCTCACCTCATTCATTCTCTTCCATTACACTCACGTACATCTCATACCCCAGTTCTCTATTCTCAATTCACCCACTTCACTTACATAACCTACGTACATTTCACTCTTCGACCTCTCAGTTTCACTCTTCGACCTCTCCATTTCTCCATTCACTAATCACGTCTCCGTGCTGTTATTACGTCCACCTCTGTCAGATTTATTACCAGTTAATATGTCTGGCTAAGGAGGATTTGCTCCGGGCAAGGTTTTTAATTATGGTTTGTTTAATTATGTAATCAATATTTTACCGGTTTTAATAAATTCAGTTTGTTACGCTTAAAGGATTTCTCTCACCATTTTAATAAATTACATGAATTTATTAAAATGTTTTCCTAAGTCTATTTTGATCAGACCAGGTGATAAATAGACAGGTTATTTAAGCCGTAAATCTGGAGAAAACTTATTATGATTTAATAAGTTAGTATTTACAGATGCAATTATAATTCCTCGAATTTAACGTCCGTTTACATAGTATTGCTCGAACCTTGATTAGACCGAGCATTTTCTGGTAAACGAGTTCTTAAGGGTCTATGACTTAGTCCTTAGGATAATAACAGGAATTTTGCCAAACTAATACATTAAACCGGTAGAGATAGCATAATTAATCAGATTATATAAAACCTGAACCCGGAGTTCCATTTAATTCATCTGCACTCAGTAATTTAATCTGCTCAATATTTTTCTCTAAGACAAGTCAATTAACTTCCCCTTTTTGTGACAAGCTTAGGAACTATTTTAGCTCGCTATAAGTCCCACGGTTTGACCCCGGCCGCTTCTGTCTTCTACACTACTACGACCGGGTTTTAATTTGCAGCCCGACGGATATTTTGAGTATTAATTTCTTCCTTTTAATAACTACACCTCTTCTAATCACTCACGATAAATTCCATTCTGCAACATTCGCGGGAGCAGCCCCTTGTACACTCTCCGAGGACCCATACCTCCCGGGAGACACCGGAGCCTGCACCACCCTGATGCGCGGTACTACTCCCGGGAGGAAGAAAAGACGCCTGGCCAGGGACGAGGCACGTCTCCCCCGGAAGGCGCCCGAACTTCTCAAGCACCTCATGAAAGGAGGTCTGTTGCGCGACCTCTTTGAAGGACAACTCCCGGTAGAGACCGTCATCCATAACCTCTCCCTTACCCGTGAAAAATCTCGAAACGATTTGGCGGCATGACTTCACCATCCTCCCACATGAGAGGTGAAGGATTCCTTCAGGTGAGCAAGCTTCGTACTCTGCTGCCGCAGGTCCTCTCGCACCTTCCGAGAGTAAGCCTCGAGACTGGCCACCTGCTGCTCCAAGGTCTGGCATAAGCCCGGTACCGGTCGTGATTAGCGTTTGCGGCAATCAACTCTCCTCGAGGTCGTCGATCCGTAGGTTCAATTTCTCCAGTCCCTCAATGGGATTCCTCGGCTTCGAGCCTAAGTGAAGAAAGAAGGAGAAAGGCCTTTATCAAAAAAAAGAGGTAGGGGGGCGAGAAGAGCAACAGGGGATGATTGGGAGCGTAAAGAATCACCTCTCGCGACCAGCTCGGAGTTTGCTAGTCGCAGCTTAGCAATCTCCTCCTCCAGCGTTTTTACTTTCTCCTCGGAGGAGAGCCGTTGCTCCTTGGAGGCCGCAAGCTCTCCGGATAACTTGAGAGCTCAGCGGATAGTTTCTCCTTCTCGGAGGTCAGGACCACGCCCGCCCGGGCCACCTCCGTCGTCTTCGCTTCTGAGGACGACAACTCCTCTTTCAGGAGGGCATTCGCCTCAGCAAGCAACCCTCTTCTCCCGCGCCAGAGCGGCTCTCTCAGCGCGAAGACCCTCAATCTCTGATCGTGGGAAGCTCGGGCCTGCCCCACCAAGGACTCCAAGTCAGAAAGGCATGCAACTGGGCGTCAGCAAACTCACTTCGTACCTTTTTTAAAGACGCGGCTTCCGTCTCCAGCGTCCGGACCTGACCCTTGAGGGAGAGATTCTCCTCACGCAGCCTCTTCAACTGCTCCTCGTACTCATCGACTTGCTTGGTTTACGCCCGGCAAGCATCGCCCAGCTCCTTCTTTATAGTCACGGTCTGCTCGTGCACCCGCCGGGAGACCTCCTCATCAACAGAGTCAACGAAGATGTTGTTGGAGGACCGTTCTATCCTTAACTCCTCTTGGGCATTGCGGGCCCGGCATTCCTCGAGGTAGAGCTTCGAGCGGAGGGCCCGGGTGTGCACGTCCACACTTTGGGCAAAAGCTACCGTTTGTACAAAATGAAACAGTGAGTGAGAAAATTCAAAAGAGACGTACAAAACCGACGTTGAGATAAATCACGCACCCGGTAGATACCCTGCCACAAATAATTAAGCGAGTCATCCCGAGGGAAAGAGTGGTGCATGATAGCATCCGCTCCGCCCCCTCCAATCCTCAGCCGCTCTTTAGCAGCAGTAATAGTCTTTAGCGGGGCAAAGAGGCCGTCGGAGAGTCAGACCGGCGAATTGCTTCCTTCCACAGGTCAGAGTAGGAAGACGACTCGGTCACAGGCAGCAAAGGGAGAGGCTTTCCGCGATGGTAGAACCATCCCTCTTTTCCAGAAGGCCCGCAGAAAGAATCACTGGTGGGCGGAGGAGGTGAAGACGGTGTGGCAGTATCGGCATCCTTCATCGCGTCAGGGCCCGGGGCCCTGGGCACCTCCTCGGCTGCGCCCGGTATAGCGCTCGCCCCGTAGACGCCTCCCCCGGGAGACGAGAAGCCCCGGGCCCAGAGGGTGCAGCCCTCTCCAAAGACTCCCGGGTGGAGCCGCATCAGAAGCACCTGACCCATCGAGGTGCACTATATCAGAGGCCTTCGTCCTTGGCCATATGCTTCACCCTACCCTTCGAGGCAGGAGGCTTCTGGCGATGCTGAGTAGCAGACGGTTGGCGGGGTCTCGCCCGCGCAGGTGCCCGGTCCCTCCTTGGCCTTGGCCTTCTCAGCCTCGGGAGCTGCAAAGCAGAGACATACAAAAGCAGGTAAGCCACAAAAAAGAGCCAGACATTAGCGACAGGTAGCAGTCAAATCAACAAAAAAAGGGCCAAAACAGGTAGAACACGAAGGATAAGACCGCAAATGCACGCCTCTCTCGTCCACGGACTAAGATTGAGATCTGAACCCGGGCGTAAGAGGAAGAAATACCCGACGGCCGGAAATGGACTAGTGTACCAAGTAACTGGTTGGTTTGAAGTATCAGGGTACAGGGGCCTCCGGGGTTCGAGGGGACCCCCCTTCCCATCCTTCGCCGGTCTTGGCTTCTTTGCTGGGCGATCAGCTTCGCCCCGGACCTCTTCGACCAACAACAAACCACCTCTTCCTCACGGAGAGCCGACTCCTCCACGGCTTCCAAGGTGGCGTAGTAATCCACCTGTCCTTCCCCGGTCTTGAAGGACACCAGTTGCCAGCTATGAAAGGGGCCAACCTTCGCCCCGAGCTGAGGGAAATCTGCGACAAAAAAAGAGATAGGTAAGTCTGGGACAAGGCAAAAACAGTAAAGAAAGCAGAAGGGAGGGGAAACCCTTACCCTCAGAGTGTGCAAGCGGGCCTGGCGCGGACCGGTGAAAAAATCCTCCACACTCAGATGAAGGTCGGCAACCGCCTTCAGGGCCCGGGACATGGTAAGCTCCGACTTTGGTACTACAGGACTGTGCAAGGAGCCCCTAATAATCGAGGGGCAATAGGTAACCCCGAGATACCTCCGGCGGGGGGACGATGACAAACCACCGGGCGCTCCAGCGTTGAGCGAGCTTCTTGTACTCAAAAAGCGAATATCCGGACCGACCGGATATGGTCAAACTTGGAGTCGACCCTGCTGGTGAAGAACTGGACGAACTCCATAGCAGAAAGCGCAACCCCCTTCTCGGCGCAAAGAGCAATGTAGGCGTGGAGGTGACACACCGCCTTCGGGTGAAGCTGAGCGAGCGTGCAGCAGCGGCGGATTAGAAACCCCATCACGAACGGGTGGGGAGGCCCGTCATCCCACGCAAAAAGAAATCGGAGTACACGACATACCCACTCCCGAAGTCGTCCCCGGATGTGAATCTTCGGAAGGAAGTAAAATCTGAGTCCCTGTGGGAACGTCTACCTTCGCAAGAAGCGAATCGAGAGCCTTCACATCCGAATACTGGGCAACGGTTCCCGATTACTGGAATAAGCGGACTTAGGCTTAAAGAGTGTGGGCGGAATTCCCGTCAGATTTGAAGCCCACGATGGCGCTTTTAGCAGAAACGCGAGACGATTTGGAGCTGGAAGACGCCATTGAAGCAGCGAGAAAGGCAGGAAAGGAGCAAAGAGAAGGAAGAGAGAGGGAAAGCGAAAAAGCAAGGCGAAAGAAGAGAGAGAATTCGAAAACCCGAGAAGAGCAAAAGTCGGAGGAAAGAGAAACCGTCCCTTCTGAAAACCTTTTAAAGGCGGTAAATAATTTCGGAAATATTTAAAACGTAAAAGCAAACAAAAAAACACTTTTTGCAGGAAAATTGCAGGGACTCTGCGTATTCTGCAGTGACGGCTGGCGTGCGTGAAACGATAGGAATTCTGCAACGGTCACTTCGTACAAGCACAGACGCGTGTGTGGCACGGGCATGGCACGCGCATCGCACGGACCAAAGAAGTCCCACCCTTTTGTTTGAGGAAAAACGGTGGAACTTGTGGGACTGGGAGATGGGAGTAGAAGGCAAGGCCGCGCGAAAGAAAAATTTTTTCATCCCTCAAAAACCGGGCCACAAAGTCAAGTTCTAAGTTCTACTTTCTTCGCAAAACGCCAAAAGTAGAACTTGTGGGACTGATGAAGAGGGGAAAATATGTCCAGAGGCCCTAAAGAAAGAGCAATAGCCTAATAAGGATGGGACAACGACCGGGCGTCCCTGACCAAGCCCAACAGGCCCTCAAGTGGGTGACCGGGCGCCAAGAATCCCAGAACACGGCATAAAGAGCGACAAAAAATTTTTCATCCCTCAAAACCGGGCCACAAAGTCAAGTTCTAAGTTCTACTTTTCTTCGCAAAACGCCAAAGTAGAACTTGTGGGACTGATGAAGAGGGGAAAATATGTCCAGAGGCCCTAAAGAAAGAGCAATAGCCTAATAAGGATGGGACAACGACCGGGCGTCCCTGACCAAGCCCAAACAGGCCTCAAGTGGTGACCGGGCGCCAAGAATCCCAGAACACGGCATAAAGAGCGACCGATCGCTCTCCAAAAGTATTGCTGGGACCGGTCGGTTGCGACCAGTCGCCTGAAATGTAAAGGGCAGTATAAGAAGCGCCGGTCGTCTGTGACCGGACGACTAGTAAAGCACGAATAGCGACCGGTCGCCTGTGACCGGTCGGTAAAGAGATTAGGATAAGATATTTATCAGATATTTTATAAGTGTCAAAGATATTTTAGTGCCAGGCTGGCACAACGTGATAGGCCAGAAGGGCAGATGAGAAACACTATAAATAGGGGTTCACCCCTCAATAAAAGGCACGCGAACTGTACTTGAGAATTTTCACTGTTGCATTGTGTTGTTACGAATCTTTCTCTCTACCCCTGCTCTTGCGCTCTCCCTTTCGGTAACAAGGTAACTCGGTAGAACTCAGCGATAGATTAGAATCCCAAACATCAAATTACGTGAGAGGACGGTGTGAGGATCCTGGGGTTATTCTATTTCATTTGTGAGGATCCTGGGTTTATTCTATTTCAGCAGCACATGATAGCCAGGGTAAATATCTGACTTAGACACCTGAAGGCAGAGGCCTAATGAAAACTAATCCTTAATTGCTAAAAGACGCAAGTCTATGAGAGCGAAGGTATTGTCACAGACACTGATAACATCGGATTACCTAACCGACCTTCCACGGCAGGAAGCGAGATACAGCAATTTATTGTGAAACCCAATAGTACATCCAAAGATGTGACCCAACATTGACAGAGTTCAGAGAACAAGAAAATTACGTGGATAACCTACAGATGAATAAGAATACAACAGTGAACCGAACACCGGCTATCACTTGAGACTAATCAAGCATTAAGGGCCTACGAGCAAGGATGCTAAATACATCAGAGCTCGAGGTGCAGGAAAAGCATAAAAAGGCTTATATAGGCCATGAGTAAACTACAACTCGTACATACGTGTGGTTATGAAAACCTATACTAAATTAAAAAAGAATTGCCAGAAAGGGCACAATGAGAATGTTGAGATAGTGCTATTGACAGGGGTAGAGAACGAACCATTCCTTTAGGGTGGGGATACCACTCCTTGTTGTGAGGCCATGAGTGGGAATAAAACCCTCAAAAAGGGCTTTCACTTCTTAGAAATTGAATACTCTCTATTGGAGAATGGGAACCGTAGACCTTGAAATTACCTTGGAACATTCCAGTTACATATAAATAATATGGAAGGCTGCAGAGACAGACCTCATATCCAATGCCCAGGATTTAAAAATCAGCAATCGTCAGAGATAAAAATTGTGAGTGCGCAGTATGGCACGTCAAGTGACCAATGCTCAAAAAGCGCTTGTGATTCAACGGATGACTTTTTCAGTAACCGGTTAAATTACATTAGATAACATCATAAAGGATGAAAGAATGTGAGAGAAATTAGCCTACTTACAAACCTGAGATTGAAGCAGAAACCTCCATATTAAGAGATAACCATTTCACAACACGATACGGCAACCGCCAAACACCGAAATTAGAGAACTTCTAGTCTGTTTACACCATGAAGGGGATTAAAAATAAGACAAGACGTTGAAGTCAACAATTGAAGAATTGTGCCATCAATGGGCAATAAAAGACAGCTAAAGCTATTGTAGTGGAGGCCGTGAGAATAATACCGTCAGGTAGATTAGGTTACGGTGCACAGCAAAGCAACCATTATATATAAGCCATCAAATATTGACACGGAAGCAATCAGATTTATGAATTAAAACCGATGTAAGTAAGATGATGAAATGGGAGACAGACTGTGCAGTAACGCCAGTAGCCTGGACCATGTGATGAAAGGTTGCACAGGAAGCACACTGTCCATTCCGTAAGGAGCTGGAAGTGCATTCCTAGTGGTTCAACTTGAGAAATGAGATAAGAGGCTCTAAGGAAAGAGACCTCGAATTACTAAGGGATTGAGTCCGTACTAAATACAGAAGGTATAATGCAGTTATGAACCCAGTTGATGGATATTCCTTGATTAATTCCAAGAAGAACGACATGTGCGTTGTCAGGAATGATGAAAGAGGAGATCGACAACAGAATACTTCACAAATTAGTTGTAACTAAGCGTGTGACGAACACTATGAGGATACTTAAACGAGATGTGGGACGACCGTACTCCAAAGGAGCTTGTGGGCCTGATGGACTTATTTATAAGTTAGTCGGGTAACTAGCAATGTATCTGTAAGGTACCCCATATGTAAACTAGTAGTGTAAGAAACACGAGAAGTAGTCGACTCCGTACGACATTCAGCAATGCAAACTCATACCAGAACAGCAAGTTACCGTGAACAATGGAGGAGGAAGAACTCAGTTAAACCAATGAGATTAAAAGAGTCAAAGAACTCATTCCAGGAGGAAACAATTAAGAATTATCAAGTGCGAGAAGCACTAATTAGTAAGTATGAACAGTTTATATGTTTCAAGATTTTTGAGGAAACTGTGAAGAGCAATAAGCACTGAACAGTAACTCCAGAGTATACAAAAATCTCAGACTGAGGAGCAGTTGGTAGGAAACAATTCAGATGCCGAACGGCGTAATAACAGCATGAACATCAGATCTCTAGAGAACTGGATAGACAAGCTATAACTCATAGAGACCGTGTATAGATAAAGATACCACGCGTCCATTAAGAGACCTTTATTCCTAAGTTATAAGGATACAAAGGAGCTGTAAAACATATTGAAGAGGATAGGAAGGGCAAACTAAGCCCAAGATTATCAGAGTCACGCAGTAGAAGCTAGTGGACCGTATTAAAGGTTTGATATACCTAACAAAAGAGAAGAAGGAAGGATGTGTCTCACATCTTCCAGTCGAATAAAATATACGACTTATCTACCAAATACTTTGAAGCCTTAGAGGCTACACTGGAACACAGTTGTAAGATTGGTATGAACACCAATAAGAATCCTTGATACAGAGACTAAGCCATTACCATGGTGAAGACCCTCTGACCCAATCATAATGTGAGATAGACTACGTGGAAGCTAGGATGCTCCATGACACCAAAACATCTTGAACCTATGTTCAAGGATGATATAATGTTGATTACGTGGGCGTAATCCATTTAAGGGGGGTAGAGCGCACAATCGCTTAACCTATATTTCACGTATTGAGTACGTAACCTACAGTGTGCATAGCACAATACAATTAGTTGTGATGTTTGATGTGTATGTTATATACACATGTATTCATTATTATGTGGTTGTGGTTATTACGCACAATTAGATGCGGATACCAGATGTATTAGAGGCTTACCTCGTTAACTTCGGTGCGAGAATTCAGGAAGAGGAGTAGAAACTCCAGGGGAATTAAAATCCCTATGATATGTATTGATATGAAGACCAAATATGGTAATGTTATGAGGTATGAATCGGTATGAGACCGATGTAGAACCTAGTAGGAATAAATTCTCTAAGAAATTGCTGAGAGGTGAATTAAGAATGACTGATGGACTGAGTTCCATAATTTGGAGATGTATTGATTTATGATTATGACTAGAAGGACTAAAAGATATAAAATGCTACATGAATAATTATTTGATTGTTTGAAGTTGACGTGGGAGGTAGAACTTGATCTTGGCCAGATCAAGGAAAACTGAACACAAATTGGGGTGAAAGAATAGTTCAACACTGATGCTGATCACAACAGGGTCGGATGATTCCTGAAACTCCATACAAGTGGTCACAATTAACCACGTTAAGAGTAGATGCAGTAACATAAGGTGGAATTGGAGTTGACATGTATTTTCTGTATTACTCGCTCATGAACTCGAGGACATGAAAACCTTTGTCCACGGACCGGTACTTGAGGAGTATACATCAAAGAATATACAAAGAGTATTTTGATTACTAAAACATGCAAAAGACATGTTGTGTGACAAGTATGTTAAATATATATATATATATGGCAGATATTATGAGTCAGAATGCCTATACAGATATTGAGTGATCGATATGATCTTTTAGTGTGAAGTTACCTGAGTGTTCTAAGAGATATAATACATAGGAACTTTGGGGACAAAGTTCTTTTAAGGGGGGTAGATTGAAATACCCCAAACCTTAATATATTAATGAACTATCTAATAGGATATACTAAGGCTAGAACGTGCCTTAGAAACATTAGAAGAAGTGTTAAACAACAATTTACACCAAAACATGCTTTAGGAACAATTAGAGCAAAAGGTGTTTTAAAGAGTATAAATAAATTAGGGAAATACCAATAAGTTCCCAAGAGGTTTCAAATGTGAAATACCTCTAAGATTAGTAATACGCATTAAGCGAAATTAGCGTTTAAACCGAAAATGCACCTTAGAGCACAAAAATGTGCTTTAAAGAAAAATGTACTTTAAGCATGTATACATGGAAAGAAAAGGCTAATGAGCCTAAATACCATAAATAAATAAGGGAACAACAGTTAAATGGTCATAGGAGCCATAGCGTATACACACAAATTAAGTATACAAAGTCCACAGTAAACAGGTACTAAACTGACGAAAGTCAAGAAGAAACCACTAAACGACTTGGTTTAATTGGAATTAGCAACGTGCTATTTCATGAACAAAGTTTCTAAAGGTTAAATATATTAAGGAACATTAAACTAGCCAAAACAAATTGCTTAATCAATGTGAACCCGGAAGCACATAAAATGGTGTTTTAAGGCATTTTTGGCTATGTAACATACCTAACACATGGTATAAGTCATTAGGAACGAGTTTAATACATAATATAAGAAGAAAACAAAAAAACGTCAGGTCAAACAAGGACCTAGGCTGGCCGAAATAAACAATGAGTCACCAAGTCCAAAAATGCTTTTAAATGTACTATTTCAACAACCAAGACTTCCTTGGATTGCCATATCATCTTGTCCCATTGGTAAATCGTTAATCAGACTCTTACCTGTCAAATGATAGCTCCCAAGTTCATAGCTCATCCTCTCTTTGAAGAAACAACACAAAACAATTCCAATGTTCTTAGTTTTGAGCCTTAAAGAACACCTTGCCTTGTAGAAATCATAACTTTCTCGTCCTAGCTCCAAATCACAATCTTGATAGCTCGTTGGAATCCTCCTTTCAAGAGCTTTACAACCATAGCTCATGAGCCCCCAGATTCTCAGGAAAAACCACAAAGAAGTGCCTTTGATTCTCGAGGTAAAACATTGCCTTCTTGAAAACTTCTTGTTCTTTGGTTTTGTTACAGCCGATTGGCATGGGATACTAACCCATCTTATTATTCATCTTGTTGTATAATTTGGAGCCAATTTCTCTAGCAATTTGCTGTCAAAATTTCTAAGGAAATCAAGCTTAAATATTAAGCTAATGGGTAATATACAAGGTAAATCCTACAACTACCTATTTCAAGGTTCTAATTGTTGATCTATGTATGATCTAACATATTGTTCATCTTATTATTTATTGCCGAAATTTTGGTGATTAATATTTAATTTTTATCTTATTAAAAGTTAATGTTTATTAAATCTAAGAATAGATTATACTCCTTATGATATAAGCTTAATATAAGCTATCATAATATACAAGAAAAATTCATATACTATAATTTATATGGTAGCTGAAAATTAGGGTATTAATTGAGTTTGAAAAAAAAATCTAACTTAGTTAAATTAAAGGAATTAGTATAATTACGAGTTATATGTAAAATTTAAGAAGTTTTAGTACCTAATGGTGATTACCGAAATATATGAGGTCAATAAGGAATTTTTGAGAGTTTAGGTGATGAGAAAATAATTGTAGAATTAAGTTTACAATTACAAAGAGTGTATAAGTGTTATATGGAATTTATAAGGTTTTTGGTATATTTAAGGTTAATAAAGGATGGTATATATATACTATAACATTAGATAATTAAATCTGGTGGTTTAGAGGTGTTTAAAATGATTTTTGATGTTCAAAAATCTGTAGGAAAATTAGTTACAAAAATTAGAATTAATTAGAGTTAACTTGGTTAATAAATGAGTTAGGATAAAAGAAAAGACCACAAGGGTAAAATAGTAATTTCCCTGGTCAAACATGGTCAAACTTGGTCAATGACAGTTTGTGAAATGTTTAGATGAGTTAGAATAAAAATTATAGCAAAAGATTAGGTAATAAAATGTTTAAGGAATAAAGAGTTAAGATAAATTAACTTTAAGGGTAATATTGTAAATTCTGGAAAGTTAAGGGGTTTGACCATAAAAGGCTGGTCAAACTTGGGTATATTTGGTAATTGACCAAAAGTATAGAAGAAATTGATTAAGAAAGACTTTGAAGAAATTAGAAATATAAATAACAAGTTTAGAACTTATTATGAGTAAAATAGAAATGAAAGGAAAACTATGGGTAGGAATGTAAATAGCACATTTTTATGTGTTTAAGAAGGTTAAGGAAATTAAATAAAGATTTAGAAACAAGTTGTAAAAGAAACAGAGTTAGGACGAGTTTAAACGAGACCCGTATATAAATTAAGGTATACGAGGGGTATGCCCGTAATTTAATAAGTATAGGAGAAATCAATACTTAAAGTATTTTTAATGAAAATACAAGTTATATTGGAAAAAAGAAATAAATACGTACGGACGTATAAGAATTTGGTGTACATGAATAGTACTCGTATACGTGAATAGTATACGTATACATGAATAGTAAATATGTATACATGAATAGTAATACGTATATATGAATAGTCAAAAAACGAGACGTATACGTGAATAGTAAAATACGTACACGTGAATAGTGAAATACGGTGAATAGAAAATACGAGACCATATAAATTGAAATACCCCAAACCTTGGTATGTTGCTTAAATATCAAACTATGGCATGTAAAGGCTAAAAAGTGCCTTAGAAAACATCAGTGGACAATTTAAAATATAGTAAAGTGCAATAAAGCACTAAGACACAGTACGAGCAAAAACATGCTCTAAGCTATGAGTGAATGGTTAGGACCCAAAGAGCTACCAAGACTTAATAACATTTAATTATGACTTTATAAGGCTAATTAAGTCCTTAGGAAACTTTGGTAGACAATGAAACCAAACAAAACACAAATAAATACCTTAAGGTCAATAAGAGCAAAAATGTGCTAAGCTTGGGATAAATGGTATAAGACCTAATGGTCATACCTATGCCTCATTTATATGTTAATGGACATATTAAATCAATTACTAAAGAAAACCAAGCTTGAAAACAAGTTAAACACAAAATGTGCTTTAAGAAGTCTTAAAGCACGTTTTTGAAAAATTGTCTTGTAAATGAGTTTTGAATGGCTAAATGTCCATCATTACTCTTTAATTAACATGTGTACTATATAGTATCACATTTGGGTGGCTATATCAATGGGAAATCAAAATTTCACTTCTATGTGCCTTGTTATTGGTGAATAGTGATTTTTATAACTAGTTTGTAACATATAATGTTATAAGTGATTAAGTTGGTCAACAAAGACCAAAACACCCTTCTAACTATATTGGGCCGGTTTTCCTTAGTGACTCACCACACCTACACAAACAAATGAGTAACTAAATGATAAAGCAAAAGTTACTATACACTTTAGTACAAATATCTTCTAAAAGCAAAAGCAAACCTCATTCTCTCATTTGCCTCCTCATTCACACGATCCCATTCTCCTTCTCCCTCTCTTCTTCTTGTTCTCTCTCGGTAATAGGCACCATCACCATGGAAGTTCATCTTTGACCACATGTAAAACATAGCTCACTTAACCAAATCAAAAACAAACACCACCATTCTCTTAGTTAAGCCAAGCTCTACAATTTGTCTCTTCAAAACCTCAAAACCTCCATTTCGGTGCCAAGAGGAATCACCATGGGAGGAGCTAGAGCTCACTTTTCACATATTCTTGTTCTCCTTTGCTTCAAGGTAAGGAAACTCAAAGAAAAATGACATTTCCTTCATGTTTTGTCATGTCCGAAAATCACTCTTAATGGAGTCATTATATTGCCTTGTTCTAGCTTCATTCCAAGCTTTCATGGACTAGGAGGAGTCCTCTCTTGATATATATTCAAGCTCTCTTTCCATTCCAAGGTAAAACAATCATGTTAATACCTTAAGATAATACATGTAACTAGGGTTTACAATGAGATAAAGCTTAAAGCTTATATACTCATTCCAATGTTGGTATATTGTTTAGTTGTTGGCAAGGAACCAAATGCCCTACCGGTTTTGTAAGGAAACAAGAAAGAATTTGGGAGGAAAAGAGGTAAATATGCTATCTCAATGTGGTTTAATGCCTTAGGAGAAATAAGCTTATAATGCTTGTTAAAACTACCTAAGAGCAAATGGTAAATGAGCTAGTAAAATGCTCTCAAGGAGTTTATTAAAGGAATATGTATTTTGGGTGTATTTGCAGGTCAAAGGCATTATTATGTGGGAAATTCAGTGTTTAAGGTTTATGCAATTTAAGGGCCTAAGAGCCAGCATTTAAGGGCCTAAGTGCCAAGCAATTTAAGTTATGCACTATATTGTGATGTAGTGCTTAATGTGTGAAGTTTGTGTTATAAGTGTGTTGGTGGATTTTAGGTGTTCTTGAATGAATTAAGGTAAAAACCTAAGTGTTTGGATGTGGGTATGTACTAGAGAAGCTATGGCCAAATTTGGGAAATGTGTAAGAAGTTCTAAGTGTTGTAAGTGAGTTTGGTGAACTAGGAAGGGTTTAAAGGTGATGAATGTTTACTTGAGAAGGAAAACAGTATTAAGGTGATTTAGAGTGATGCAAGGATTTAGGTGTTGTCTTGGAAGTTCTAGATATTCAATGTGTGTTTACGAATGTATTTAAGCCATGGAGAAGTTGTTTAAGGTTTAGGTAACGTTGACATTCAAGGAATAAGTGATGTTTGGTAAGATGTAAAAAGGAGATTTAGTTAGTAAGAAAATGATGCTTAAGAGATGATGTTAAGATGAGGAGAAAGTGTTTTGGGATAGTAGTATAATAGGTGAAATGCCACCTAGGAATCATAAGGAGAAAACATTGTAAGTGTAGGAATTTTGTGGAGATATAAGTAAAGGTTTAAGGAAGTAGGAAAATAGTCTTGTGAGTGTTTAAGAATATCTTAAGGGTGTGTTTGAAGTGCCAAATGGTGTTAGAACACATTAAGAGGCCTTAGGAGAAGTTTGGTGAAGAATTGACAAAGTTTGGGTAAGTTTAGGAGGCGAACCGACCCAGGGGCCGACCCAGTTTTTGGGTCGGTCGAGCCTCTGTAAAATGTTGGGAAAATGTCGGTGATGGTCCGACCCAAAAGGGTGGGTCGGACATGGGTCGGTCGGTCAAGTTTCAAAGGAAGGAAAATGTTCGCACATGGACCGACCCAGAATGGTGGGTCGGACGTGGGTCGGACGGGCATGATTATAAGGAAGAAAAAGGGTTCTGTAATGGACCGACCCAGCTGTGGGTCGGTCGGTGGGTCGGTCGGACCAAAAACATGGTTTAAGGTTATGAAATGATTTGTGATGATGGGGATTGGTAAGGTAATGATGTTATAAGGATGTGAGGGCTGTTAGGGGAGTTTTAATAACACCTAAGTGGGTTAAAAGTTGTATTAAGAATGTGAGAGTAAAAACATGTTAAAATGTAAAGTATGTAACAAAAGTTAACGGGGAAAAATTATAAGCTTTGGACACTAAATAATCAAGCAAACCCCAATGTTAATGAAAACACATGTGATGTTACAGTTGTTCGAGATTTGCTCGAGGAACATAAATGGGCGTGGTAAAGTGGACCCCGGTGACAGGTATGGTTTCTTGCAACCTGTGTCCTACGGATTACACCGGCTTGTATGCCAATGTGTTTTCTGTATGTTTGCCACGTTATGAGATAAATCATGAAACGAGTTTACAGCCGTTATTGTTATTGTATGTTTACGTGCCGATACCGGTAACCTCGAATGCGCTTGAAGGGCTAGTTAACCTCTATTAGGTAAACGTAGGAGAACGGTATCCGGTAAAACGTTTCCGACTTAAGGAACGTTCTAAACCACGGTATGCGTGAGTTTGGTTATGTGATGTTGTGCGTGATGTTTGTATGTGAATGTATGACTCTCTCCTCCCTTGTGTGCTTAACTCGGTTATGATACCGTATGGTGTGGGATGTGGTAGGCTCCATAATGGATCCCTAACTACTTATTATTAAGGTCTATGGGCTAAGGGGGGTGAGGAGTTGGTAGTTCCGCCACGCGTGTGATGGTGGGGGTCGTTCTCCATATCATCGTGATCCTAGAGCTCCTGTGTGGATGGGATCTTTAGGTCTATCCATGTGTGTCGTTCAACCTCTTAGGCTTATTCCAATTAGTTCCCTCGTTCTAACCACTAGGCAATAGTACACTGGATGTCGGTGCATGGCAGATGTTGTTTGAGTCCTTGGTTTCGCTTTTTTATCATACAGTTCCGTACATTGTCCATCCTTTGGTGATGTTAGGTGGTATTCCAATTTGGTTTCAACCTTCCCTTAGTTATCCAAAGCTAGTTACTGACTCATGTCGGGCCATAGGGCTACTGTGTTGTTGATGTGAGGATCATATCCGACACTTGGGTTTAAGTCAAACGTTCTAACAGGATGGTGATGAGGTAATGAGCTTGGTAGGAGTTTGGCAACAATCTCTGTGCTCATGGTATGGACTAACTAATGGTGGAAGGATCTTAATGTTAACCGTTCTCGAGTGATATGTATTGTGTTGTGATATGCAAAATACCTTGCTATGCTTTGGCTTATATATATATGGATGTTTTTAAATGAATGCAATGCGGTCCATGTGTCCGTCGAGACAGAAAGGGTTGTTATGTTTGTTATGTGTAGGATGAGTTATGTTGTAGGATATGGAATGTTGTGGATCATGGAAATGAATCCCAGTTGGTGACAAGAGGCGTTTAAGGATAACCCGATTAATGGGTACACGTCGTTCGTTAAGGAAGTAGCTCCATTCTTGAGGAGGCCACTCTAGGGTTTAGGGAATCATTGGATTGGTTAAGTGTGGATGTGTGGATGTTGTTTTGGTGGAGCCCATTGAGGCGAAATATTATGTGAGATATATTAATGTTTGTATGCATGAATTAAATATAATCAACTGCATGCTAAGACGACAATCGTCGTGCGTGGCCGGTAGCATGCGGGCTGCGGGATTACCATACCAGCAAAGGTGCTGAGCCCCTTGGGGCCACCCCTTTCTCTTCTTTTTCCTATTTCAGGTACGAAGTGCTGGAAGCGTTCGAGAGTAGGACGGGTAGTCATTGTACATGGGTAAACTTTAAGTGTATGTATACAGTAGGTGTAGTAAGACCGAAGTTGTTGTCGGCAACAGTTTATAAATACTCGGTACAGGGGGAGTGTATGTATATAATAATTGTTTGAAGATGGATTGAGTATTGTATGGTGTAGTTGCTCGGAAATCTAGTCCATCAGACCGATACAAATGTACATATATTAGCCTTGTTAGCCCGGGGGTGGTTAACGGCGTGTAACACCATTGGAATAAGTAATGTGATGAGTTGAGTTTCCGCTGCAGATTGTTATTATGTGATGGTTGTGGATGGGGGGTTACATAAATGAATAGTGAAATATGGTGAATAGTAAAATACGAGGCCGTATAAATGAATAGTGAAATACGGATGAATAGTGAAAAATACGAAAACCTAATACAAGGTCCGTATAAGTTAAAGTTGCTAACCGTGCAACTCAAATAAGTGCTAACGACATTAGTGTGTTAATGAATTGGAATTGAGCTGAAAAATGCTCCTAAACGAACGAACCCGTTTAAAGGTATATACTATTATACCGGGTTAACCTAGGAAGTGGTTTAAGTTGAAAAGAGAAACCAACTTAGTTCTAAGACAGATACTAATACTAGTTCTGGTTACAGATCTAGATAAGTCAGAGGCGTTCGGTGGATTAGGCGAACGAGGGATTAAGAGCTAGCCAGTCTCCGGTGTACGGTATGGGATTCTTGTAGCTTGTTTGCTAACGAGGTCTACCTCGGCTTGTGTGCTATGTGTTATTGTGATACGACCAAACAGGATTAAGCATAAAACGATTTATTGTATTGTTTTTTGCGTACTTTGCACACTAACACGACTTGATTCAGAGCTTGTTCATAACTATGTTAGTAACAATTGTACAAGGTTATAAATACTCCAAGTTGTTAGTAGGTTAATACCGAGAGAGGTTTAACTAACCAATTGTCAATGAGACTTCAGCTAACTGGAACTTGGGAGGAGAGGAATCCGGGACTGACTCCGGTCATGCATGTTTAGGTTAGGAGGTCGGCATCTGTATCAGATCTGTCTTCCGCATCGCCTAGGGTCGACAAACAGACCCGACCAGCTCGAGCGAACAGTTCGAGGTGGGAGGCAAATTCAAGAGTCGCGGGAGGGTCAAGCCTACACCCCTCATAACTTAAGAATTAATGTTTATTAACCCAATGGAGCTAATAACTCATTGGCTAGGGTTACTTTGACCCGACCAAAATAAACAATTCAGTTAGAGAACAACCAATTCTAATAGGAGAATGGTTGACACTTATAAGGTATGGTCAAACACGAGAACTAAACAATTCTCAGACCTCAGGAGTTGGCAATCTAACTTACTCATTAATGGGCGTCCATTACGACGTTCGATTTATTTGAGCTGTGAATGTTTCACATAAATGTGTTGTTTGTTTATCGTACTTCTTATTATTATTTGTATGAATAAACAATTGCATGTAAACGACAAAGTAGTTGTGTGTAGCCCTGTTAGCTTGTGGGCTGCACGTTTTCTGTACCAGCCATGTGCTGAGCCCCTTGGGGCCTGTGATTTAAACTTTGCAGGTAGGTACCAGACGAGGACTCAACCTAAGAGTGGGAGCGGGTAGAGTACTTCGGGTTGCTTTTACATTTGTTACACGAGTTGTGCATGTACACTCGTTTAGTAATTGACAAGATGTTAGTATGATGTATTAGGATATGAGATACTCGGTATAAGTTGTGATTTATGGATTGTAATGTTTCAGATGCTCGAGTAATTATCCGGGTTAGTCAGACCGTGACTTGTAAAGAGAATAGACCTAGTTAATCACGTGGGTGACTAACCGGCGGTAACACCAATTTAGTAGAAATTTTCCGCTGCATTGCTAATGAATGAGATTGACTTAGGGCGATGATCATTGTATTTGGAGTTGGGTTGTTACAAAAAGACTTAAGGCAAAATATGCACTAAAGAAGCCTTAAGGATTATGTAACCTTGACTAGGGTCCCTAGTGGATTCCTAAACCTTGTAAATAAGGTATTAACATGATAAAACCATTACCAAATCAAACCAAACTCTAGAAAGAGTTTAAGCACAAAAAGGAGCACTAAAACTCCTTAAAACATAATTTTGTCAAAGTGTTCAAAAATTGACTTTGGATGGCCAAATGACCTTGTATACACCCTAATGAACATGTGTACTACTTAGTATCATGTTAGTAACTCTTAATCCAAAGATTTACGAAAAATACAAAGTTTGGCACTAAAATGTGAATAGTTCCCAAATAGAGCCAAATTAAGCTTTAAGTGATTAGCAAAGTCAATGGTCAACACTTGACCCATCCTTGACTACATGAAGGCGAAAGAATAAAGAGGAGGAGGACAGCTTGTAAGTCTTGCAACAAAATATCTCCTAAAATAGATGATTCATCATTTAACTATTCATTAACTAACATTTTCGTTACATAAGTCTCAAATGAGACTTTCTCTTTCCTCCATCGTGCTCACAGCCGAGTTTTCCTCACTCTTGATCTCCATTGCTGATTTCTTGAGACATCCAGGAGAAAATTGAAATACCCCGGACTTAATTAGGGTGATTAAAATTACTCTAATACGATATTGAGGGCCTATTAGTGCCTAATGAATTTGGTAAAAATAATAAATCCAAAAGAAAAGAGAAAACGCTTAAAGAGCGAAAAACGCTAAATTGAGCGTTAAGTGACCCTAGGAGAAATACAACCTCGAAAAGGGTATTGGATGGATTTTAAAGGCTTAATAATGCCTAAATAATATATGGGAATAATTCCCGAAGAAAACGGATCCATAAAACGAATTAAAAACGCTAATAAAGCTTTGGCGCACGTTTTTCGAGAAAACCCGAAAACGTGACTTTGAGTGGTCAAACGAACCCGTAAAAAATTATAGTTCATTAAATAACTATAATAAACATTAATGGGAATATATCAGCCATTAAAATTAAAGAAACGAGAAAATTCCAGAAAATGGGCCCGGTTAGTGAATAGTGCTAAACCGGGTAAATTAACGAGCATTTTCTGTAAAAGATGAAAAACGCTCCAGCTTGTATTATAATAGTGGGCCGGTTTTATTAATGTAGACAGCCCTCACACATGACTAGTTAGCTAATTTATTAAGTCAAAGAGCAAAAAGCAAAAGGGTACAAGTACCCCTTTCCCTCTCTCTCTTCCTTTATTTCCTTTTTCCCTCTTCTCTTCTCTCTTTCCTCCTTCCTTGCGATTTCTCCCTCCTCCCTCTGGTGCAGCCGATTTTGAAGCTCCCTCCTCTTTCTTCTATGGTTCTCTTCATTCTCCTCCTTGCTCAGGCTTCCTCCAAGCTCCAAATGCAAAACAATTACATATTTGAACTCCCCTCATCCTCCTCTACACTTCTCTCTTTTAAAATTCCAAAAGGATGAAGTTGAACTCCATGGGTTTTCCCCATTTGAAAGAGAAAAGAAAGCAATCATCTTGTAACTTGGAGTCCCCTCTCTCTCCTAAGGTAAAAATTTCATTGAAAAACTCATTTGGTTCTCCCCCTTTGGTGACCGATTTTTACCCCCCTTTGCAATGCCTTGTTTTCTTCTTGATTTTGAGCTCCATTTCAACCCTCCAATGGTGGAGTAATCCCCTTCTTGATTCAAGGGTGAGAACCCCTCTTTAAAAGCTCAAAAAGGTAAACCCTAACTATGTGCTTTGAGCCCCTTCATTGAATTAAGATTTCCTAAGGGTTTAGATAATTAATTGAATGGTATTTTGTGTTTCTTGAATGTTGGGATGGAGTTTGGAAAACTCCATTCCCACTTGACCGCATTTGAGAAGAGGAGGAGCAAGAGGAGAATCAAAAGAGAAATTTGTGAGCTTAAGGTAAGAAACTCACCTTATTCTTGTGTTTGATTGTTAAAGAATTTGGGGAGGGTTAAATTAAATAATGAACCCAAACTGTGGGAATTGATGTAGTTGGTTGAATTTGAGAGTGAGTGAATGTGAACTTGTGTTGATTTAAGGGCCTAAGTTCCAATGCGTTTGATTTTGGAGCTATATTGTGTTTAATGAAGTTTTGAGGATATATTATGCTCTGGTAGGACCCTTCATGGGTGTGGCTAGCTTAGGTTTGACTTTGGTGATAATGGGTGAGGATGGACATGTAAAGTTTATGGGGAGGTTATGGCAAAATTTTGGTAGAAAAATAAGTGTTTAAGAAGACTTAGTGTATTGGAGGAACTAGGTGTTTGTAGAGTTGTTTGGAGATGATGGTAACCTTGGAATGGTAAATGGAGGTTGGTAAGAGAGGATAAGAGAGGTGTAAAATCTGTAGCATGGGAGTATTGAAATGCCTTGGGAAAAACAAGAAAAAAGAGTTAGTGTTAGAATAGTGGAAGTGGGAGTTAGACTTGGGTTTTAGAATGGTGTATATCTAGGAATGAATTGGTATGGTCATTAAGTGATTTGGTAGGCTTGGTAAGATGTAAAAAACTAGCAAGGAGAAGTTAGAAATGTAAAAGAGTGAAAAATGCAAAATGTGAGAACTTGAATTGTTGAATTTGAACAAGAATTGGAGTAGGGATTTAACCAAGGATTTGGAGTGGTTTTAGAGCATGTTTTAGGGTGATTAATTATGTGGAAAACTTGTGGAAAGATTAGGGAAAGTTTGAGGGTGGTTTAAGGGTTGATTAGGGGGTGAAAAGTCACCCTTGTAGCAGGTTTTAGCAGGGTCCGGGACTTGGTCCTTGGACAAAGTCCCGGACCACCCATTAAAAACAGGCCGAGAGTTCTTGCAGCACTTGGTCCGGGACTTGAGGGATGCACAAGGTCCCGGACCACCCACTGAAATGTACCCGAGAGTTAGTTAGACCAGCATTGGTCCGGGACCTAGGGTCCAGACCAGGTTCCGGACCACCCCCAGAATTCAACAGATTGTGGTTTTAAGGGTTTTAAAAGATGGGGGTTTGAATGGTATTGGTTTTAGATGATGTTTAGGAGTTGTTTGGTGACATTTAAAGGTCCTCTAAGAAGTATAAACAAAGGATGGAAGTGAGTTAGAAAGTTGTGAGTTTAAGTACATTAAGTTAAACCGAAATAACGGGATAACGGGGTAAGTACGGGAGAGTAGCATTTATGTACATACCGTAGCACCTTAATATTAATTGAACCATTTGACATGTAATTAGTGGTTCAAGAATAAGATCCGAGGAACATGTGTGAGGCGAGGAACGTGAGGACACCCGGTAAAGATAACCCTGGTGAAAGGTATGATTTCTCATGCTCTGTATCCTAACTTGGTTACCCAGATTTGTGTGCTTGTTTGATTGTGTGATCACCTAACAAGATAAATGCACGAATCGGATTGTGTGTACCCTCTTGTGTTTGTATTGTAATGCTTGTGATTGGTTTGTTGACTAAACTGAAGTTTGTATAATTCATGAAATATATGGATATGAATGAATTGCTTGATTGTGATTGTGTATGGTAGTGCGACTCATAGTTGAGTCTTGTGTGAGTAGAGACTCGTAGAAGAAGGAGTCAAGTGCGAACTAATAAAATGGTGGAAACACACTACAACTATTGAACCCATACACGGTAACATAAACCTACGAACGCACTAGAACGTGAGAGAAAACATACGGGAGTAGCAACCTCCCGATAACGGTTAGAGAACCGAAACGACTTAATCCACACGATAAATATTAGTGGAGATATATGAGTAACCTCTAACTAGAGGATTGGAAATTTGTTCGAAATACGAACCTTGAGTAAAGTAAAGCATGGTAAGGGATCACCAAACCCTTAGAGATATAGTCGAACCCCAATGAGAGGAACCGACTAGCGTGAACAATGTCCCGAACATGAGAGTATTCAATAAGTTGGTTGAAACCTTAATCTTAGAATACTAGACATTGAGAATTCCCTAAGCCAATAGATGTTATCGAGAGAGATACCTCTAGGCTGATCCTTGTGATTGTGAAATGACTTCGAGAGAGGAGTTTGGGAATTTGAGTAGTCCGGTAGAGAACTGGACATTTGTGAACTTGAGGAACTAAACGCATAGATCCTTTGTATTGTTGAGCCTGGAGGTGGGTCTTGTGTACGACCCTGCCCGGAGGTCGTGGCTAAGACTTAAAAGATGCCTTTGAGTATTGAGTATTGGATTGAGAACTTGAGTAATGAGTATTGAGTATTGAATTGAGTATGTGAGTAACGAGAATTGAGTTGTGACTTGAGGGACTTAAGAATTTGAGTTGAGTGAGAATTGAGTTGGGTGTTGTAGACCTTGTTGAGATTGTGAGTAAGAGTACCTAAGGGAATGGGTAGAACATGAGTAATTGAGTAAGGCATGGTGAGGTAGAACCCTCAAGCCTGGTTAAGAACATATTAAACTAACCCCTGGATGTGTGAGTGGTGCTTGTGTTCAATGTTGAACTTGATTGTGAAGATACATATATAATGTATTATTGTACTGCATGTTATTTGAATTAAAATGAACCGCATGCTCTCAACCAATCGGCGTACCCTCGCTAGTACGCGGGGTATGCGGAAGTCATATGCAGCGTAAGCTGAGCCCCTTGGGGCGATGTTTTTATTTTACAGGTACAATGAAGCCGGACACCGTTCGAGAGTAGGATGGGGTTGTGAATAAGCATGGGTAGTTATAAATATTTGTAATTGTTGCATGGTGGACTTGTAAGACCGAAAGGTCACTGATGAACTTGGGAATTGTAGATACTCGGTATAGACGGATTTGAGATTGTATGTATAGTATTGGATTAAGGTTGTATTTGTGTTGTATTTGAAATGGTTAAGGAATGGAAAGGTATTTGTAATTGTTTAGTACTCGGTATAAGACCCATCAGACAGTATGGTATTTGGATTATTGTAATTGAGTTTGGATTGGCCTTGTTAGTCACGTGGGTGACTAACGACATTGTTTCACCCCCGGTTGTGTTTGGAATTTCCGCTGCTTGTGTAACGGTAATGAAGACGGGTTAGGAGATAATGGTGCGTTTACCGGTAGGGGTGTTACAAAAATTAACTCCCCCCTTAAGGTAATGTCTTAATGCTTATAATAGCTTATTTCTATCTCTTTTCAAGAGCTACCCATTGAACCATTGCTCCATTCCAGCGAGTTGGCCTTGGAAGAAAACTTCAAAATCGGTTGTGATAGATCTTGGATCAAAGTTTGGCAAAAAAATCATCTGTTAAGGTAAAAATCAACCTAAAACCTTCACCTTGACTTCTACAAATTTTATGGCTGTATGCCTTGAGTTCATACACTCATTATCTCTTCATTATCAGTTGTTGATTCAGTGTAGTCCATATTGGCAAGGGTGGCCGATTTCAAAGACAAAATCCATTCCTTAAGGAATTTTGTCTAGGTAACTTCTAGTACCTTTGTACCTTGTTATGATCTTGCTAAATATCATAGCTTTGTAGTTATTTTGATACTCTTTATTGTCTCCTAATTTAGGCCGAGAACATCTATTGAAACCCTTGCTAATCTAAGGTATTTTACCTTGAATTCAAATTAAAACACTTCCTATGGTTAACTCATGTTTGGAGTTTAATCATATCTTTGTTTTGCTGTTAAAACATGTTAAAGAAGATGTGGAAAAACTTCCCCTAGACAGCCGTGGCCAAAAACAAGGTCTCGACATTATCAAATCAAGGTATAAAACACCTTAATGTCATTTTTAATACGATAATATGCTTTTGAGCTTATACTATAATTGTTGCCGTGAGTGGACATGTTTAAATGGTGAAATTTAACCTTAGAATGACAAAGAAATGATTTAGTTAATTTTAGCTAATCATTTAAGTGGTTAAGTAATATAATTGTCAAATTTAAGACATTATGTGGAAAATTGGTAAATATGGGAAAGTTGAGTGCAAGGCTGAGAGTTTATAAGTATTTTAAAGCTATTGAAGTGTAATTTTATGTATTTAAGCAAAGTTGTAATAAGGCCATGTCATTAGGCCATTATATTTAAGTTATCTAAAGTTTAAACGTAAGTTTGGAGTGGAATCGGTAAATAAATAAAATTATATGGGTTGTAGGTGAACATAGCCGAAAATTGGGGTATAAAATGAATTTACATGAAAATTGTGAGATTTTATAAAGTGTTGGGCTTAAATTGTAATTATAGGAAAAATTATAGTAAGGATTGTAATTACCGGAAACTTATGGTCTAAACTATGTTGGGAGGTCAACATTGACCATATAAGGGGCTTTGACCCAATTAGGTGAATTAAATAATTTAATTGACACCTTATATTAACTTATGTATTAAATTGTAAAAATTACATAATATTTGGGGTGGTTATGTAATATCCGAAAATCTGGGTTAAAAAGGAATTTAGAATAGACCTTAGTATGTTGTTGGAAGATTTTAGGAATTTATGGGTTTTGATTTGGAGTTAAAAGAAATAGTTGTATAAATATAGTTTATTATGTCATTAGTAAAGTATGAATAATAAAAGGGGCCATTTTGTTAATAAAGAAAATTTTGGGGAGTTGAGAGTTAGTTCTGGACAGACTTGGGTCTGTTCGGCAATTTGAATATGTAGTATCATAATAGGTTATACAAATATAAGAGCATAAATATCATATATAAGGATATATGATATAAATAATAACAATGTAATAACATTTGGGGTTAATTAGTAAATTTTAAAAGTTGAGGGTGGAAATTATAATTCTAGACAAATGGAGGTTGTTCGGAATATATAACATATTATAACCTTAGGTTATAATTAATATGGGTGTATAAATGTCATAACATATATTATATGACTATAATTGTAACATTATATGATTAATGTGGTTAGTTGGTAATTAATGGAGAGTTAAGGGCATGGTCGAGGATTATGAAGGTTAGAAATGAAGTTTATAATATGGTTTGTAAGGTTATAAAGGTTATAACAATTATAAGATAATAAATTCATTAAGGAAGAATGAATATATATTATAAAGTATGCTATTTTAATAAATGGTCTTATAATTCATATGTATAATAAACATATGATATGGAGTAAATTATATAATATGGCTTGGATCCATATAATATTTAATGATGAATGTTATAAGATTAATGAAATTTGTAAACTATAAGTTATAAAGTCTTAAGGTTAAGTTAACATATTACAAGGTAAATGAATTATATAATACAATGTATTATAATGAATGTGTAAATTAATGTACTTGGATAATTTAATCAAGTCAACATGATTAGTCAAGTGAACATGCTTGACCAAGTCAACTAATTTGACCAAAGAGGTCAAGTTGACGAACTCGTACATATAATGAGAGTTTAAGGAATAATATTGATATATGACATATAATAACATATGAATATACAATCATATGCTATACCCTTATATACACATATATACATACGATTAAATTATACAAGTGGTTATAAACATGTATATATATGTATAACTATGATATACAATAGTTTGGCATAAATATTAAAATGATACTAAACTGTAAATAAATATCATGTGTTACAATGGATTAAATTCAACAGTCGAAAATATTACGAGTTATGAGTTTACGTAATGAGACCGACTTATTTAACTAAACCCGAACATACAAAAACCCGAATCAACTCAACTGTAGAAATCCAGGGGTTAACTGTCGGGGTATGACATTATTCAGAGATACCGGATTTGGTTAATCACATGGATTAACTTTGTAGTAATATGATTGTTCCAGATCGTACGTCAATCAGGAGCGTTGACGGGTGTGTAGTCGGATACGCTAGCCTAGATCTCGGTGTACGGTATGTTATTGGTGTGGTCGGACCATCCTGAGGGTTTCCTTGGGGTCAGACATTGTGTGTTTAAATTACCAAGAGCGATATGTGTAGTTTTATGTATGCATGAAATGTTATGTGAATTACTTACTCGTATTCTCTGCATTATCTGTTTATGCGCGAACGTCCTTTGGTCTAATGCTATGTTGACTATAGATCGACTTAAATAAATATACATACACAGTATAAAGTGAAGTGGTCGTTAACTATTAAGTACGACAGATATATTTATCACATTAACCTAAGTAAAACACTTAGGAACGAGACACGGCTATACCGGTCTCAAGAGCATGGATCTCGAACATGAATACGACCTAGATTACTTCTAGGTATTGCGTAAGGCCTTGATGGCAGCATCATTTAAAATGAATTCTCCAACCTAATATTATACTTTAGGTAAATGATTAAAGACTTAATCATATGATGGAGGATTGGTGTATGAGATGAAAACCCAGTGTAGTTGCCAAACTAGCTGGTTGCGCATAGTGATCACAATATAGTTGGATGACTATTACAGGTCCACTCGTACGTTATTCCATTTGATCAGACTGATCATTGGACGGAGTTCCCACGTAAAGGGAATGGTTTCGGCCATTGGTGTCCCACCATATAATAGGTGACATAAGGAGGAATCGGAGTCCCCGCGTTAAGGGAATGGCTACTGCCATTGGTATCCCGCCATATAATAGGTGACAAAAAGGAGTATTGTTGAAGACATGGTGTCTACTAACATGACGTATGTCAGTGAATAAAACTTATATGAGTTTAACTGTTGATACAGTTCAATCAATAATACGAGACTTAAGTTACTCTCGTAAGTTATGAAAAACACGTAAAGGGCCTTGTAGGCCAAGTAACGAGTACCGTTCGCTAAAAGTGACTTGCATGTTTAAACGCCTTTACTCGTTTATCGTATTTGCTTATGTAAATTTGCCTGTGAAATGTAGTGAATGTATTGATTGGATGACTCAGTGTTTATGCATGATATTTACAGTATTCATTATAACTGTAAACCGGACAAAGCATGTAATCAATCTAATGCTAAGACGGTTAAACGACTATAGTGACCGAAAAGGTCTAGCATTAGCATACTCAGTTTTTCGCTGAGCCTACAAGGCAACCATTTTCAGGATATTGATTGCGTTGAAGCCAGAGTGCGGGATCTTGGGTAGAGAGGGCTCTTGTTCTAATTACCGCACTTTGAACTTTGGTTTGTATTATGTTGTTATTGTGAGTATTCGGGATATGATAGTCGCTCACTTGTCTGTGTATTCGACTTTGGATTAGTATGTCTAGTGGTTGTAAATATCTCGTTCATCACTGCTGTTATAGTTGTAAGTATTGTATTTCGTTTCTGCTTCTTTACTCACATGGGTGAGTAATGGCATGTGACACCCGAGTGACGATGTTTGTTATTTAATTACCACTGCGAGATGTTTTTAATTATGTTACAAGAGTGATTATTATGATTTTAACGAGAGGGGTGTTACAAAAAGTGGTATCAGAGTGGAGTCCCGCTCTGATGATGAGATATTAGGATAAAGATAGTGAGCTTAGGACTTGGAAATACGGGAACGTTTGTGAGGTACGAGACGTCTTCGTCTTAAACGAAGTTATGTGTTTAACGTAAACTGTGTGACATACTAACCTTAAAGACAATTCAATATCCACTAGTTGTGTATGGTAATTTACCGAGTAATGATGCGAAAATCTGTGTTACAGATGTCGAACAGAAGTAGAGGCTGCGGGGCTGGCCGACGGGGTGGTGGTGGCCCTGAATTACGGGCATGGCTGAGACTGTAGCAGCTTTCCTTGCCCAGCTTGAGGCACAGGTAGGAGTGCAGCCTGCGATGGCCCACCCGCCATGGCCTAGGGAGACGAACTGGCTAAAGTCTGTCTCTGATACTAGACCACCTACATATTCTGGGAAGCCGGATCCCGTAGCCCTAGAGCGTTTCATTATTGAGCATGAGAAGGCCTATGAGGCTTTGCAGTGCCAGCCGACCAGAGGGTCTTTATTGCTGCTTTCCACTTGAAGGACGCAGCCAGTACGTGGTGGCGGCTGGTCAAGGACCATCACCTAGCCACACCTGACTTTGTGTGGGCCGCGTTTGTGGAGCTGTTGAGGAGGAAGTACTACCAGCACACTTGAAGCAGAAGACATACCGAGAGTTTGAGACCTTGTCACAGGGGAGTCTGACCGTTGATGAGTATTATGCTAAATTCATCGGTCTCCTAGACTTTATCCCTGAAGTAAATTACTCAGAGAGACAGTGAAGGTTGAGATGTTCCGTGGAGGACTACTTTTCCGCATCCAGACTACTATGGGTGCTACCCTCTACACCACGGTGCAGATATACGAATGAATACCTTTAATGCCTATTTGCTTGATTTACCATCGACTGTATGAAGACTTACCAATGAGATTTCAGAAGTGTTACGACACTACCTCGAGGACGGAGCTGATGCTCCAGACTCGAGATGAGGTCCTCAGGCAGAAGAAGAAGAAGAGAAGAACTCCGAGAGGGAGTCTGAGGAGGGAGGAGCGTCTCGAGGTGAGGGCCCCAAGAAGGGAAAATAAGAACTTATCCCACTCTAACCTAGTCTACCTTATTGATTAATCTTGGGATTGCTGACCTTAAAACCTTTAACAGGAACTTCTTCAAGAAGAAGGGGCAGTAGAGCCACCAGGGTTCGAAGGGGAAAGAACCAGTCCCTCGGTTGGTCGGCCCACCGATCGATGCCCAGCCTTTGAGATCTATACCTTCCAAGGGTGAGAATACCCTCCTCTGGACCTGAATCGTAACCTGAACTTATACCTTCCATTTACTAACCTAAGTGTGTATCATAAACATGCGCGGGGCAGCCCAAACACCACTTATTCTGCGAGCGTTGTGGCAAGGACCATCCAGGCTAAGATTGCGGTGGCCAGACCGTGACCTACCGCTACTGCAGCAAGGAGGGTCATTGAGCTTATGAGTGCTACGCTAACCCTGAGAGCAAGTCTTACCATCCATCTAGAGGCACCTAGAGCGCCCCGGCTAGTGGATCGGGCGCATCACGAGGCGGCCAAGGAGGCCAGACATCCATCGATATAAGAGCCCAGGAGAAGAAAGAAGTCAACAAGGTAGGAGCACCCTGAACTCCGCGGGACCTTGAGTGGAAGACTTTTTGTCTATTTTGTTACCGTACTTAGCCTCGGATCGTGGAGTGAAACTATGTTGTAAGTATGTAGGATCGTATGAGTTGCTCCCTTGTCTTTTACGTATGGATTTCGGACCTAGCTATGTGTACACGATACCTGTAATCCTGAAACCTTAACGTGACCATATTTATGTATGAACGAAATTTAAACGCTTACACTACCATGAAGCATGTGCGAAATGGAAACTTGGAAGATGGCCTAACTGAGATAGCCTAGGAATAGGATTGCCTGGAAGACTTGAAACCAGCAAGCGCTCCTGACGCGTCCCTGACGTGTCGCAGACGTATCGTGGACTCTAATAAAACTTGATAGTTTAGGAATGGACGCGAGATAAACTTAAACTGGAAAACCCATTCGATTGAGAATTTACACACACGAAATTCACTCAATCTTCCTTGCCCCACACACGGACTCCCGAGACAGTTTCGAATTTACCCCTAAAGTCCTTAACCCTCTCCTGACTATTGGCCTACGGTTCACTGACCGTTCCCTGACCTGTCGGTCTATCAAATACCCATGTATTGATACTCTAACCCAGTCCTATCTAGCTCACCAATTCTCTAGCACTTACACACACTCCTAAGTCTGATCCACTGTGAGCCTCGATTTTAAACCCTATCCTATGTTGATTAAGGCTGATTAAGATCTAATTGGGTTTTAGGTCCACTTATAACCTAAGATTAATAACTATGTCATATACAGTAATTATTAAAACCTAAGCTAGCTCACTGGAACCTATTATGAGTCGCCACCTAATTTTAACCTAGATCAAATTAGGAAAGGAGAGTTCGGGTTCGGGGGCTTGATATTCGACTTAATTAGGGTTCAAATTACTTTCATTACCCTTCCTAGGTCGTTTTTCCTCTACTTGGTTCGTTTACGGCTTTCTACAAAGTTGTTTTTAACCTAGGTGCGCGCTTCTGTTTTTTTTTATTTTTTAACGTTTTTTGACAGAAAATTAAAGTGAAATTGAAAGTTACCTAAACTAGGGTTTCGGAGGCAGAATTAGGTCAAATTTTTATTCCGTCCGTGGCCACGGACCTAATGTCCGAACCCACGGACCCCAGTTAACCTAAATACACAAAAAAGTCAAATTTAAACAGAAAGAGATTTTGAAAAGTCCGGGGCCACGGACAGGACGTCCGTGGGCCCGGACATGTTTTATAAAACCCTAACTTTTGAAAATAAAAATATCCCGCCACCGTCCGGGGGCGTCCGGCTTTCGGACAGAGCGTCCGGGACCCCGGACATAGCGTCCGTGGGTGCGGACCGACCTCGGACGGCGGCGTTAAGGCTGTTCCCGGCGGTGTTTTTAGCTCAAAATTTATGGGTACGTAGCCTGAAGATTCTAAACATGTTAGTGATCAAAAGTTTTCAATTTGACTACGAATTAAGGACGAAACTTATTGAACAAGTTAGTGGACAGAAACGCGAACAAACCTTAATTCAGAAGCAAAGAAAAGTCAATTCGGTTAGCAATTTCAACCAGAAGTGTATTTAGACCAGAAGGGTTAGAGAATTTGGTTTTTACCCTGTTTTGATTTCGAGAACTTGTTGTTCCTTCACGTCGGGAATCTCTGAAAGCCTCGTTGGTGGCCGATCTGGTCCGACCTTGACCGAGCTACTGACCTCTTCTTCCTTGTGTTGTTAAGCACGTTTTGGTTCTGTATTTGTGGTGTTTTGATGCTTGGAAGTTCAATGGGAGAAGAACGAATGTGTTTTTGGTGATTTTGGGATGATTTCGGTAGAGTTTCGGTGTTGGGAGTGTTGAAAACGTGGGAGGCAAGTAGACGGCTGTGTTTTCTGACTATGGGGATGATCTCCTCTGCCCTAGTTCGTTCTTGGGGGGTCCTTTTATAGAAAGAGCATGGTCAAATTGATAGAGCAAGATCTTTATCTAAAGACTGATTTTATGCTCTAAGAGAATCCGATTTTTTAGAATATGTTGCAAGCCGATAAAAATTATGAAAATTTAACTGAAGGTAAAGAATGATTTTTAGGAATTTTGAGAGTTGGAATCAGGTTATTTCGATAAATAACCGATTAGATAAAAATCTTACAATCTGGAATCTCCCATAATTCATAACTTACGATTGGAAAGTCGAAATAACGAAATTCCAACGGCATTAGTCTCTAAAAATCATCCTATATCTTGTGTTAAAATTTCATGACATTTTGTTTTGATTTCGGTATTTTCCAGAGGAGAGAGAAAATTGCAAAAATGATTGAATTTCTCTTTTAAATTTTGGGATAAGGTTCCAAATAAAATAATTTCAGGTTTATGACCGTATGTAGTCATGCTAACCATGTGACAATTTTATTTTAATTTTGAAAACCCTTTTATTTCTATTTTGAGGTTATTTCATGTGTTAATTATTAAAGAAACTAGCTTATTAAAAGCTTAATTTTCAGAATAAATATTATCAGAAAATCATGAAATACCTTTCATAATGACTATGATATTTGGAAGTGTTTGAGATAATGAACAAGTCATATAAAAATAGAAAATCCCGAGAATGTCCTTGGAAAATCCCGCCTTGGTGCTTTTTGACCCCTTTTGCCCTTTCTAACACGTATGCCTTAGAGACTACTCCAGGGGGGTTGAAATTTTGGGTATAACAGATTGCCCCCCGTCAACTAGGCTTTGTAATGAAGATGAAAAGACTAGTTGATGCCTGAGTGATACCCCAAAATTTTGGGATCTCAAAAGACCCTAGATGTGATTGAAATCCGATAAGTTGTGTCGAGCTGTTCTAAGGCGCTGACTACCTATGAGTAAAGTGGAGGATGTCGAGCGATTCTAAGGCGTTGACCACCTAAAGGTAAAATGAAGTAATGTCAGACTATTCTAAGGCGCCGACTACCTATAAGGATGATGCGATGTCAAGCTATTCTAAGGCGTTGACTACCTAAAATGATGATATGATGTCAAGCTATTCTAAGGCGTTGACTACCTATAATGATGATATGATGTCAAGCTATTCTAAGGCGTTGACAACCTAAAATGTGATAACTGGGTGGTATGCAAGAATGCTGAAATGCTAATGATGCTGATGATGATGATTATGCTGATGATGTTGATGATGCTGATGATGCTGATGATGTTGATGATGCTGATGATGCTGATGATGCTGATGATGTTGATGATGCTGATGATGCTGATGATGCTCGGATGCTTCTGGGGACCGAAACCCGTGCCAATGCTCCTGGCTGGACCCATGTGTGGACTTATTGCCATTGCCCCCCAAGCCGGTGTGCAGGGATAACTCCTGGTAAAAACCCTGGGGACTTATTGCCTTTGCCCACCATTCGTTGATCCCGAAAATAAGTTGACATCGCAAAAGGAGGATTTATTGCCATCACCTCGCCAACTTTTCTGTCGCCAGGTCTTGTGACGCGCCTGGATAATGCAACTAGGTCTTATGACGAGCCTATATGAATGTGATGAATGCAATGTGTTTGATAAGAGCGGGTAAGCTAAAGGGTAATGATAGGTCTTACTACGAGCCTAAGGAATGCAACTAGGTCTTATGACGAGCCTAAAGGATGGTTCTAGGTCTTATGACGAGCCTAAGGGATGGATCTAGGTCTTATGACGAGCCTATAGGATTGAGCTCTTCTACTCGGGTGAGTTCTGCTACTCTGGTGAGAATTTGAAGAATCTGTATCTACGGGGTGAGAATCTGTATCTCTAAAGAATCTGCATCTTTGGGGCGAGAATCCGTATCTCTGAAGAATCTGTATCTTCGGGGCGAGAATCTGTATCTCTGAAGAATCTGTACCTTCGGGGTGAGAATCTGTATCTCTGAAGAATCTGTACCTTCGGGGTGAGAATCTGTATCTCTGAAGAATCTGTATCTTCGGGGTGAAGAATCTGTATCTTCGGGGCGAGAATCTGTATCTCTGAAGAATCTGTACCTTCGGGGTGAGAATCTGTATCTCTGAAGAATCTGTATCTTCGGGGCGAGAATCTGTACCTCTGAAGAATCTGTATCTTCGGGGCGAGAATCTGTATCTCTGATCTATGATGAGGAGCTTCGTACGGACGGATGCAAGGTAAACTTTATGCAAATGGTCATGGTGAAAGTTGATTATGAAAGTGCCAAACGTGGCAATGATGATGTGCATGTCAAAATACAATCAAAGCGTATGTAGGAAAACTTGTCCAAAACAAGAAATCGATGGAAAATGTGCCAAACATGGCAATGTTAAGGATCAAAATTGTCCAAAGCAAGACATTGCTAGAAAGTGTGCCAAATGTGGCCATGATGAGGTTTATGAAACCGAAGTGTTTGAAGGAAAGTTGTTCAAGACAAGAAATTGTTGAAAGAGGTGCCAAACGTGGCAGTGTTTGATGAAAATTCTGTTTAGTGAAAAGGAAAGTGAAATTATCATTTCCTAACTATAGACTTCGGACTTGTAATTTATCTCCTACGAGATGAACATGCCGCCGGTGGGGTATGGTGTATGATGTGAAGGTAAGGGCTTATATGGGCCTGTGTAGTGTATGAAGTGAAGGTAAGGGCTTATGTGGGCCTGTGTAGTGGAGGTGTGGAGGTAAGGGCTTATGTGGGCCTGTGTGGTGTATGAAGTGAAGGTAAGGGCTTATGTGGGCCTATGGTGGGATGATGGTGGTGATGTTTGAGCTTTGGGTTCCAATTGTGTTGTCATAGCAATTGTTGGAACCAACAATTGCCCCCAGTATTTTTCCCTTAAGACAATCTGAGCTAGAGTTCATGGCAATCGATCATTCCGATCGATTGCCCCCAGTATTTTCTTTGATCAAACGTGCGAACGAGTCATCTCGTCCTCACAGGGTCAAGCTTATGCTCTGATCTGAGTGTCTTCCTAACCTACACTCTACGTGTTTGGTGTTTACACTCGTTTTCTCACTTACGGTCACAACTTCTAGACCATTGAATTTGATATTTGATGAATTTACGCATCGATCAGTTACTTTCACGTGATTGGATACACAACTACCAAGTCGGAAGTCTTTGAGGCTATACCACGTGGCCATGGGGTGTGATTGAAGACAACGGGATCATGGAGGGATATTTTGTGGTATGTGGAGCTTAAATGGGTGACCAAAGCTGCAACTTGCGTCTTCTCTCGGATTCATCTTCCTTGTCTGAAGTCGTCTGGCTGCTTCATGTTGACGTTGTTTTCGAGCTTCTGGACCTGGACTTTTGAAGTTGTCCTTTGCACCATTTCTCTTTTCGTCATTTGGATTTTCTCGAGGCACTTCGGGTTGCCTTTTGTTTTATCCTTTCTTGGCTTTGCCTCGGGGTTCTTGTGTTTCTCCCGGTTTTTGGGCTTCGAGAGCTGTTTTGATGTGAGCTCTTTAGATCCTGTGTCACTCTGGGACCATTTGCGGATCGCTTGTCATGCTGATAGCGGCATTGCTTCGTTTGACTGATGAGAATGTTATCTGAGAGTCGGGCTCCTCGCCTCCTTTGGTCACCGGGTCGGACATTCATCTTGGCTGGGGTTATTTTTGGAGTTCATAATATCGAAAGGGATATATGAAAGGCTCAGCGGGGGTGCCTAGGTTTTATGACAGGTTTACAAGCTTTTGGCTATGTGGTGCTGTACTAGGTGCTTCGTCATTCCTGATGGTTTTGTGTATCTGCTCTTTGTTACTTTTCACAGGTCCTAAGAGTAACTTACAAATTATCTCCTTCAGTCAAAGTTATGCCGTTTTCCTCACCTTTGAATGTGGTCTCACCGGGTCGTGTGAAAATGACACGCTCGTTTCACTCATGGTTTTTTTTCGCTCAAGACACTCTCGTGAATTTCACTCAGAGACTAGTTCCAACGTTTAAACAAAAGATTCGAAGACAATGATTCTAAACTCAGATTGCCCCCAGTATTGATTCGGGGTTTGTGACAATAGTTGATAGATGTGGGCCTTGAACTCATTGTGGGTTGTTTGGATATTATGTGGTGGAGTTGTGTGTGTTGGTAAGGCATGCTCAAAATTTCAGAAACAAATACAAGTCTTTGTGTTTCCATTGTCGGGACATAATTAATTCATGAACCATTTTCTCAAAAGAAAACTGTGTGAAACAAACCCTTTTTTTGTGTTATTATTTAGACTTGAAAAAGTCATTCATTTGTGAACATGAGAAGAAGATGATTCAACAAAATCGATGCTTCTTATTAGTGGTTTGAAACGATCATTCTTTGAAAAATATGAGAAGTGCATTTGAAATATGAATGTTATGGCAGGTTATGCAGTAGGATGCATGGGAACCCTAAAATTTCTGTGAATCCGAATCCTGCTGAACCATCTGAAGTCGGCATGCTGAAGACTCGAGCTCTTGACCGCCGGGATGTTGCTAAGATGACTGTGATCGACTTCTTCTTGGACTCTTAGTAGGCTCCACGAAGTCACTGAACTAGGAATGCCTATGGGTATAGTAGGAGGAACTAGGGCCTGAATCTCTTCCAAACTGAGAGTGAAGTGCATGGGCTAGAGTGATCCCTAGGTTAGAACGGATGTGTGGGCCTGAATACCCTTAACGTGGAAGTGGAGCAAACGGGCCGAAGAAGCCGCATGGATTATGAATGGCCTCTAGGCCGAGAGAGAAACCTTGAAGCCTAAGATTCGTTTGATGACTCTGTTGGGCCTTGAGGCCAGAAACTAGAATGAATGGGTTGCACAAACTATCTGGGACTCGAATGTTTTATGTTATGGGCTGAAATTCTGGATTGAGAGCAAAGTTCGTGGGCCAAAAACTATGAATTGGTCTGTGGGCCCAGATGAAGTGATTATGAATGCGGTACTCAGAATTTTTTGAGAATTGGACACCTGGGCCAGAATGTGTTTTGGGCTAGAAATAGGGCGCATGGGCCGAAATGATTTTTAAACCATGTCCTAGATGTGAATTGGAATTTGGGCCCGAGTAATTCTGATTGGGCCTAGAGATGATACCTATATCTAGGACTTTTAGCCAAAGCCCAAAGGGAAGTCTTCCTGGACTAGAGTAAACCTTGAAACTGAAAGGCCTGATGGATTTTCATGAGGTGGATTTGTTTTTCATGGGCCTAGAACTAAATGGATAATTCGAATTGGGCCAGAAGAGAAATCACCTAAGTCTAAGCTCTTGGCCGAAGCCCGAATGACTCACATATTAAACCAAACAGGACCTCTGGGCCGCAAACAAAAGAGCCGCCAATTCGGCTGGGCTAGGTAATGTAGAGAAGTTCCTATCATCTGTAGGCTGGGTAATGGGCCAATCATACAAGCAAACAAGACCCACACAAATTCAACATGTCCTCACTAGACGTTTAAATCCAACGGTATGGATCGATCCGGAGAGGTGCTTGGGCATGGGCCCAGGTCACCTCAAAGGAATAGGGCTTGCACGCTATTCTCTTTGGGCTTCCCCACTTTTTTCACATCACCTGAAGGTGTGCGTCTACGGTCGGGTCTTTGACTGACCAAACAATAGGCTAGGTAAGGACACTGCCAGAAAAACGCTTGGGGCTAAAGCCCAGGTATTAAGGGGATGTGGTTAGACGACATCCTCCTCTTTTCCCCCGCTTATCACATCACCTAAAAGGTGAGTCCCTGACAGGGACCCTCAAATGGGTCCCGGGGTGAAATCGGTTTGCGTGGACCCTCGCTCTCATATGATGCAAGGGTGCAGGAATTAAAGTGCGCACAGAGGTAAACAAACAATGTAATAAAGCCATAAATAAATATTTTTCAAGTTAAGCCCTCTTTCTTAAAATCAAACAAGTTAAAATTAAGAAGTAAATCCCCAGCAGAGTCGCCAGTCTGTGAGCCTCGATTTTAAACCCTATCCTATGTTGATTAAGGCTGATTAAGATCTAATTGGGTTTTAGGTCCACTTATAACCTAAGATTAATAACTATGTCATATAACAGTAATTATTAAAACCTAAGCTAGCTCACTGGAACCTATTATGAGTCGCCACCTAATTTTAACCTAGATCAAATTAGGAAAGGAGAGTTCGGGTTCGGGGGCTTGATATTCGACTTAATTAGGGTTCAAATTACTTTCATTACCCTTCCTAGGTCGTTTTTTCCTCTACTTGGTTCGTTTACGGCTTTCTACAAAGTTGTTTTAACCTAGGTGCGCGCTTCTGTTTTTTTTATTTTTTAACGTTTTTTGACAGAAAATTAAAGTGAATTGAAAGTTACCTAACTAGGGTTTCGGAGGCAGAATTAGGTCAAATTTTATTCCGTCCGTGGCCACGGACCTAATGTCCGAACCCACGGACCCCAGTTAACCTAAATACACAAAAAAGTCAAATTTAAACAGAAACGAGATTTTGAAAGTCCGGGGCCACGGACAGGACGTCCGTGGGCCCGGACATGTTTTTAAAACCCTAACTTTTGAAAATAAAAATATCCCGCCACCGTCCGGGGGCGTCCGGCTTATTTCGGACAGAGCTTCCGGGACCCCCGGACATAGCGTCCCGTGGGTGCGGACCGACCTCGGACGGCGGCGTTAAGGCTGTTCCCGGGCGGTGTTTTTAGCTCAAAATTTATGGGTACGTAGCCTGAAGGATTCTAAACATGTTAGTGATCAAAAGTTTTCAATTTGACTACGAATTAAGGACAAACTTATTGAACAAGTTAGTGGACAGAAACGCGAACAAACCTTAATTCAGAAGCAAAGAAAAGTCAATTCGGTTAGCAATTTCAACAACAGAAGTGTATTTAGACCAGAAGGGTTAGAGAATTTGGTTTTTACCCTGTTTTGATTTCGAGAACTTGTTGTTCCTTCACGTCGGAATCTCTGAAAGCCTCGTTGTGGCCGATCTGGTCCGACCTTGACCCGAGCTACTGACCTCTTCTTCCTTGTGTTGTTAAGCACGTTTTGGTTCTGTATTTGTGGTGTTTTGATGCTTGGAAGTTCAATGGGAGAAGAACGATGTGTTTTTGGTGATTTTGGGATGATTTCGGTAGAGTTTCGGTGTTGGGAGTGTTGAAAACGTGGAGGCAAGTAGACGGCTGTGTTTTCTGACTATGGGGATGATCTCCTCTGCCCTAGTTCGTTCTTGGGGGGTCCTTTTATAGAAAGAGCATGGTCAAATTGATAGAGCAAGATCTTTATCTAAAAGACTGATTTTATGCTCTAAGAGAATCCGATTTTTTAGAATATGTTGCAAGCCGATAAAAATTATGAAAATTTAACTGAAGGTAAGAATGATTTTTAGGAATTTTGAGAGTTGGAATCAGGTTATTTCGATAAATAACCGATTAGATAAAAATCTTACAATCTGGAATCTCCCATAATCATAACTTACGATTGGAAAGTCGAAAAAACGAAATTCCAACGGCATTAGTCTCTAAAAATCATCCTATATCTTGTTTTAAAATTTCATGACATTTTGTTTTGATTTCGGTATTTTCCAGAGGAGAGAGAAATTGCAAAAAATGATTGAATTTCTCTTTTAAATTTGGGATAGGTTCCAAATAAATAATTTCAGGTTTATGACCGTATGTAGTCATGCTAACCATGTGACAATTTTATTTTAATTTTGAAAACCCTTTTATTTCTATTTTGAGGTTATTTCATGTGTTAATTATTAAAGAAACTAGCTTATTAAAAGCTTAATTTTCAGAATAAATATTATCAGAAAATCATGAAATACCTTTCATAATGACTATGATATTTGGAAGTGTTTGAGATAATGAACAAGTCATATATAGAAAATCCCGAGAATGTCCTTGGAAAATCCCGCCTTGGTGCTTTTTGACCCCTTTTGCCCTTTCTACACGTATGCCTTAGAGACTACTCCAGGGGGGTTGAAATTTTGGGTATACATCCACACTTGCCCAGATTATCTCTTTCTTTTCTCTCGTACAAGCTTTACTTACATACGAAATAAATTCAAGTTATATACAAGGTTGTTAGGATGTAACTACCGCCCTATTAGTCCCTAGACTTCTAGGAGTCGACTTCAGCTTCGATTATTCACATAATAGCCATACTAGACTTGCAGAGAGTCTTAAACTTGATCTGGAGGCGTCTGGACTACGTGTCGCCTCATGGTTGGTCACGTTGGCGGCAGCCCTCTTGATAGGTCGATCACCACTTGTGTGCCCCACTTCCCTGATTCTATCTGGCTCATTAAATGCTCATAAATGCCTTCTTCTGAATTTATTACGGCTATGTAATGATGTTCATTGATAGCCTTGTTATCTTATGCATTAATGAACTACTCCTTTTGTCATGAACAAGTTGTGAACAAGTTGCTTATGTGGATGTATGTGTCTTATCTGAATGTGTCGATCATTTGCAGTCCTTTATCTTTGATTTTCATCTTTAAGCATGAGAGATATCTTTGTGCGGTGTTTGACTGGTTGTCTATGCTAGAAGTTCTACGGAGCTCTCGCAGACAGGTACCCGACTGGTTGGGCACATGTCGTGGATTGAGCGCGGTTGCAACCTTGCGTGCTAAGCCACTCATTTACTTGTCCATCTGAATCATGAATCTTGACAAACGCATTAGATAGACAATACAAGGTTTGCTATCATCAAATCTAAAGGATCTTGTCTTAACAATTTCCCCATTTTTGATGATGGCAACCTATACATTTATATGTACTTGGCAATTCAAAAATTGAGAGATTCCCCCTAAGAAGGATTCCCCCTGAGTTTATTAAGGGCTTTAAGTATGAACAACTTTAACGAATAAGTGACAGCTTTTATGCACAATAAGTGACAGCTTTTATGTTATAGTATGACCAAAGTAGATAAAGTTTTCATTCAGATGATACATAATACAAGGACGATAGACATAGTCTCACAAGTACATATACTTTTTCTTTCCCCCTTTGCATACATCAAAATAGGGAGCAACTACACGACGTAAGTTGTTGTAAAGTCCATGACATTCCATAGAGTATAACTACACAAACATGATCAAGATAATCTAGATGAAGTGACGGGTTTGGATATCCCATTCATAATCTTCTGGGCCA
Source organism: Limonium bicolor (assembly GCA_023374045.1). Taxonomy (NCBI): domain Eukaryota; kingdom Viridiplantae; phylum Streptophyta; class Magnoliopsida; order Caryophyllales; family Plumbaginaceae; genus Limonium; species Limonium bicolor. The sequence goes on from CM041782.1 coordinate 51,016,097, forward strand.
AAGGGTTCATCCTCTGAAAAAGAAGCTTTGATCCAAGATGGTCTTGTGGTAGGATTGATCAAAGGTGATTCTGTGTGGTGGAAAGGTCGGACTCTCAGAATCTATTGTGAACTCCATGCAGTGTGGAGAACGTGTATGTGATTGAGTGACACTTGAGGTGTTAGACCAAGCTGTAAGGAAGTCGGAGTCTTGCTGAACATAGCTTTGGGTGACGTATTTTCAGATGTTTAGTGAACATAAACTTGTGAATGGTGGAGTGAATGGTTTGCTCATTTGAGCTGGATGAGCTTTGTGGAGTTTGAGCCATTTCATGAGATGTGAAGGACTGAGTGTGAGTGGTAGATGGAGTAAGCAAGTTTTATAGACACTTTAGATATGCTCAACAACTGATCGGTGAGTGGTATTAAATGAGGTGCTATGTCTTATGGGCTATGTTTATAGGCTTTTTAGGTGTCAAGATCCGAGATTGGATTAGTGGAATGGATGGGACTAAATATCTCAGATCATTTTGTAATTTTTAATCAAGGAAGAAGCAGCCAATACAATAAATTATTTTGGAACCATCATAAGCATTCAAGTTGACAAAATCAGTTTCATTGTCATTGATATCAAAAGATTTCTTTGAAACAGATAGTCAAGGGCAAAATAAAACATTAATGGAAAAGGAAAAACCTAATCCTAAATCTAGCTCTCACGTTTCACTCGAGTCTCTAGGAGACAATGAACACTCAGGCTATGTGAGAGTCTATAAAATCTATTGCTCCTTGAACCATGTGAAGAACAATTGGTTCAGAGGAGACAGCCTGCACAGCGGTAAGAGTAACTCTTACACGCTGAAGAACGTCCCGAGCTGAAGTATCTAGATTGGTCCCCAACCTGTCATGGACCAGTGTGGTACTTCTCCTCCTTTTGATTCCTGATGCTCTTTCTTGCCGTTGGTCTAGGTTCTAACCTTGCATCTTCGCTCTTTGTAGGCTTCTAGAGAGCCACGAGCTTATCTCCTCTAGTCTTGATTCCCATTTTTGAAAGCATCTCAAAGCAGATGCAGTCCTGACTGGTCCGCGCGCACTCGTGGAACCTGTTGGTGTCCACGCCAAAGTCTTTTAGAGCCGCGGTGACCACTCCCCGTGTACTAGCCCTTGGTTGACGTGTCGGCTTTCAGCAAGTGTGAGGAGAATCATGGCCGGAAGGTCAATCTTCTCCTTGGTCTTGAGGGCGTACAGAAGTCTCACGTCTCTTGCACTTACTATGTGAGTTCGTTGATTCCTTGGGGGTGATATTATGGGTGATCAGATTGAATAGGACTCTGTTCGAGTGGACATGTTCATAGCATGAAAATTTTCATAACTGCTCCTTTGTTGAGCATATTCACCATTTTCCCACCTTGGTGTCCTAGGTCATTCCACGTTGTCTCCTTGGAAACGACCAGCCCTTCTGGCTCTAAGCTAAGTCGAAGGCTTGCATATCCAGGACTTTGTTATGTTGATGTGGATGCCTTGAACTGGGAGGTGAGGTAGTCATCGTCTTCATCACTCTGGAGAGGTCCTAGCTGTCTCATATGTTCTTTGAGCAACTCTGTGTAGACAGGGATAGGCTTCTGGAAGAAGTCTACCCATCCTTGAAACTCCAATAGCTCGACGATCTCTCCTAGGCCCATCTTTTCCATCCACTCCATTTCCAACGTCTTGGGTAAGATGGGACAAGATCGATCGTTGACATTCTCAGCCTTGATCAAGGCTGGCTCAAGCTCCTTGAGTTTCTTGAGGAGGCGCTTTAGAGATTGAGGTGGTTGAGGCTTGCAACGGCCTTCTTGGCTTGAAGAAGCTCCTCGAGCTCTTTAGCATGTGGAGAAAGGACCATCTTCGTTTTGCCTTTCGCCTTCTTTAGTTGCTCACGCTCCTCGTGCGTGAGTTTTGTCATGTGATTGTGACTCTGTGTCGCTGTCTTCAACCTGAGGTTGTTGTTGAGGTGTCGGGGATCTGTCGATGTGTGGCTCCCCAAACACGGCGATGACATTCACCTTTTTCTCTGAGTCAGCTGCTTTCTCTTTGTGTATCTCCTCTACTGAAGCATCCTTTTGCACGTGTTCATCATGTTGAACCTCCTCTTCCTCCAGTTGTTGTACAACTGCCTCAATTTCAGCTGAGGGAGTTGCTTCTTCTTCATCGGAGAAATGCAGTCGTCGAGTGGCCTTTTCTGGGGTAGAGTGAGAATTTTGTGGTGTTGTTGGCTTATGAGCACGCTTTGATGCACGTGTCACACGACCAGTTATAGCGGTGGAATGGCTCTTGGATTTGTTTTTGGATTGTTTTGTTGCGATTTTTTGGTGGTTTTTGGTGAAGGAGCAGGAGAATACATTTGTGGATTTTCTGTGGGAGCAGGGTTAGGAAGAATAGTAGGTTTGAAGGTGCCGGATTCAATGAGGTAGTAGCTTTTAGGAATGTGAGTTCTTATATACTCTACCTCACTCGCTTGTAGTTCGCCTTCTTGTACTACTTTGATTACGAGTTGATCTTCCTCTTCTTTGGTCAGACGAGCTAGAGATTTAGTCGTTGTATGTCGGCCATTTGTTGTGAGGAAGCTTCCTTGAGAATATCCTTAGCCTTTGATCGAAGAGCAGTTTTGGGTGCCATTTTGTTTTAAAGAGTTTGTACTGGATTTTAGAACTTTTCGATCGGGTGTTCTTTAGCGGCTGTGAGGCAAGGGTTCTTTGCACTAATCTCACGAATTTGTTGTAAGAGAGAAGAGAAAATGCTCTGAGTGCTTAGAGAGATTTAGAGAGAGTGAGGGCAATAGTGTGACAAGAGAGGAACTCTCGTCGCCCTTTTATAGATATCGAGTAACGGTCAGTGACCGCTCCTTGTCCGCTCGCTGACATGTTCTAATGGTACTATTCATAACGGGCAGCGGTCGTGACTATTGTCAGCGATCGTTGAGAGACTTTCCTGTTTTTATCCGTTAGACCTTCTCTAATCTAACCTCACTTTGTGGAAAATGACATATCTATCTCAAGTAGTCGTTTGACATAATTTCTACGCATTAAACTGATCGTTGACTACTGAACGACAATATAATAGGTGTTGCTCACATGTCGGTGACATATCATGGGAAATAAAAGATAGTTTAATTGTGATCAATGAATATCATTCCAAGATCATGAACAATCTTAGTAAACCTTTCTCTACTTAATGGCTTAGTAAAGATGTCAGCTAGTTGGTCCTCAGTAGAAATATACTTTAAACCAACTGATTCCTTTTCACAACATCTCTAAGAAAGTGATGTCTAATGTCAATTATTTTGGTACGAGAATGATGCACAGGATTTTTGGAAATAGAGATGGCACTTGTATTGTCACACATAATGGTAATGTACATGTTTTGACGTCATAATCACCAATTTGTTTTTTAAGCCATAGGAGTTGAGCACAGCAGCTTGCCGCAGCAATGTATTCAGATTCAGCTGTTGAGATTGCAACACTTTGTTGTTTCTTTGATTCCTCATGCAATCAGACATGACCCAACAAAGAATGTTGTCCCTGACGTGCTCTTTCTATTGGTGATAGATCCTCCATAGTCTGCATCTGAAAATCCACACAACGTTACAGTTAGTGAACTTAGGATAAAAGAGACCAAGATTCATGGTTCCTTTTAAGTAACGCAGGATTCTTTTTACAGCTGTGAGGTGACTTTCTCTTGGATCTGCTTGAAACCTGGCACATAAGCAAACGCTATACATAATGTCAGCTCTACTAGTAGTTAAATATAGTAGAGAACCAATCATCTCTCTGTATGATCACTGGTCAACCGGTCGGTCACCGGTCATGATTCTTGGTGCCAACTGCCATTGGTGTGTCAAACGTTTTACATTCCTCCATTCCAAATCTCTTCAGCAAATCCTTTACATACTTCTCTTGGGATATGATAGTCCCTTCATCATTTTGCTTGACTTGAAGTCCTAGAAAGAACTTCAATTCACCCAGATCACTCATCTCAAATTCCTTTTCATCAATGCTTCAAATTTCTTGCAATATTTCTCATCAGAGGCTCGAAAGATTATATCATCAACGTATACTTGCACAATTAAGAAATCCCTCTTGTTGTTGTACACAAACAAGTTTTTATCCACCTTTCCTCTTTTGAATTGGTTTTCAAGAGATAGGAAGAAAGACGATCATACCATGATCTTGGAGCTTGTTTGAGCCCATAAAGAGCTTTGTCGAGTTTAAAGTACCATGTCCTTTCCTTCTTGTGTCTCAAAACCAGGAGGTTGCTCAACATACAATTCCTCTTTGACATACCCATTTAGGAAGGCACTTTTGATGTCAAGTTGGAAGAGTTTGATTCCTTTGTGTGTAACAAATGCAATTAGTAATCTGATGGACTCCATCCTTGCTACTGGAGCAAAGGTTTCTTGGAAGTCTATCCCTTCTTGTTGACGATATCCTTGAGCTACCAGACGAGATTTGTTCCTGACAACTTCTCCCATCTCATTCAGTTTGTTTCTAAAGACCCATTTTGTGCCAAGTACCCCTTGATGTGAAGGATGAGGCACAAGATGCCAGATTTTGCATCTTTCAAACTGGTTTAGTTCTTCTTGCATTGCATTGATCCAGTCTGAGTCTCGAAGAGCTTCCTTGATGTTCTTGGGCTCGATGGGTGAGACTGCCGTTGAGAAGGCTAGAAGATCTCGAGTTTGTGCTCTTGTCTGAGTTCCTTTGGATATGTCTGATATGATATTCTCCAATGGATGATTTTTGTACAAGGCACGAGATTGATGAATGGTTGATGGGGATAGAGGATCCTCGACATCATTGTTTCCTTCGTCGACCTGTTGTTGACCTATCACTGACCTGTCGGGCAAGTTTTTTTCAGTCGGAGATTCATCTTTGGGATTATCTGTGTGATCCTGATCAACTAGATCAAATCCAAGTTCTTCATATTCATCAGATTTCTTGATCTTGAGTATGTCAGCCTCATCAAAGACCACGTGCACACTTTCTTCCACCTTCAGTGTCCTTTTGTTGTATACTTTGTATGCCGGATTCTTTCAGAGTATCCAAGGAAGATGGCCACATCGCTTCTGGCATCAAACTTTCCAAGGGACTCTTTTCATTGTTGTGCATAACATTTGCAACCGAAGGTCCTGAAGTGACTTATGTTTGGTTTTCTTCCCTTGATTAACTCATAGAGAGTATTGTTGAGGATAGGTCGTATGAGCGTTCTATTTATGATGTAGCATGCAGTTGTCACTGCTTCTCTGCCGAGAAGACCTGAGGAAGACTGCTCCCCAATAGCATGGCCCTAGCTACCTCTCTGTAGTGTTCTGTTCTTACTCTCAACTACCCTATTCTGTTGGGGTGTTCTTGGTGCTGAATATGTTGACTAATCCCATGTTGTTTACACATATCCATGTATTTTGATTCTCTAACTTTGACCCATGGTCAGACCGATGAGTTTTGATCTTGAGGTTGAGTTGTACTTGGACTTTTCCTGCAAAGGCTTGAAATTTCTCAAAGACTTCGTCTTTGGAAGCGATAATGAGTGTCCAAGTGAACCGTGAGTAATCATCAACAATTACAAACACATACCAATTTCCTCCAAAACTTTTGATTATCATGGGTCCACATAAGTCCATGTGAAGTAATTCAAGTGGCTTGGATGTACTAACTAAGTTCTTTGACTTAAAAGTCTTAGTCTGTTTGCTTCTAACACAGGGTCACAAAGATTGGTCTCAGATTTCTTAATCATAGGGAGACCTTTACCAACTGTTTCTTGACAAGTTTTCTAATAAATTAGTGCTAACATGCCCTAGTCTTTTATGCCATAGTGTAGAGTCATCTATTGAAGCAGTCAAGCATGCAAGATTAGGACTGTCAATATCTTCTGAACTAGTTACATAAACATTTTTCCACCTTTTTCCCTTTAACAACTCTTTGCCATTGTTCTGACTTACTATGCTACAATGTGTAGGATAGAAGTGAACTGAATTGCCTTTATCACAAATTTGAGAAACACTAAGCAAGTTGAATTTTAATCCATGGACTAAATTTACACTATCTATGACATAATCAGATGTAATGCCAACCTTACCACACCGATGATTTTTCCTTTCTTGTTGCCTCCAAAGGAAACGGTTCCTTGGCTTCCTGGTTTGAGTGAGAAGAACTTCTTTTTGTCTCCTGTCATGTGTTTAGAGCACCCACTTTTGATGTATCAGCAGGGGTCCATTTTCACTCGATTCTGCACTTAACACGTTAGTGGTGTGGGGTTAGGGTCCATAGAAAGGTTGGACCCATTTCCACCATTAAATGTTCTAAGATCATTTTGACTACCCATTTTAGTCCTAGTTTCTTGAGTTGCCAATGCCTCATAAAACACGTTTTATAGCAATTGGATTCATGATGACCAGGTTGTCTGCATAAGCTGCAGACATCTCTACGACTGGTCTCTGACCGGTATCCGACCTGTCATTTGCTTCTCCTCATGGGTGTCTGAGAAACAGCTTCTAGCTTAGAATGTTTTTCTTTGATGTTAGATAATTCCTTTTCTTTTGCGTTAAGCGCAACAATCAATTCATCGATTTCAGGTTGTTTTTCTTGCTTCAATTTTTCATGAGCGGAGAGAATTTCCTATAATCTCTTTGTAATTTCATGAGTGCCCTCATGAGATTATCTACCTTGCTTTTGTCCGAATTTTTTCTTAGTCCTTCATTTTCTTCCAAAAGTTCCTCATTTTCAGTTTCTAATGCCTCTAGGTGATCAACTAATGTAAGAGAAAACTTTCTAAGTCCTAGAAGTTCAGCCTTTTGAATTCTCCTTCTAAGTTTAGAATAGTTTACCTTATGTTGTTCTTCTTCTTCTTCTGATTCTGAGACATCATTCTCTTGTGCCATCAAGCACACTTCTTCAAGGCATAAGTGAGCCTTCTCATCCTCTGAGAGATCGCTGTCCGAGGTTTGGTTTTCGTTTCTCTCTTCTCTTCAGAGTCTCCCCATGCAGTAACGAAGGCTTCCTTCTTTGGTCCTTTATTGAATGATCGTCGGACAGGCTTCTTGACCCTGTTGTTGTCCTCTCGGGATCGTTAAGGACATTCTATGATATGATGTCCGTGTTTTGATCACCCAAAACACTTGTCATTTTTTTTCTTTTGATCATCCGACTCCTTGGACTCCTTGCCTTTTCTCATTTTATTTCTTATGAACTTTCGAACATACCTCTTAGCATAGAGGACCATTTCATCATTATCGTCTCCTGACTCGGATCTTTCATTTTCAGCTACTTGAAGGGCTATGTCTTTCCATCTATCTCTTGATGAGCTTTTTTAATTCCTGTGTTGTAGTTTTAGCTCGAAAGCCATTAGAGATCCTAGCATGTCTGCAGAGACATCTTGGAGAGATCATGCACTTCTTGCATGGCATTGACTTTGTTGTCAAAGGAGGCAGGAAGAGATCTGAGGAACTTCTGAATTTGATACTCGTTAGAGATAGTTCTTCCAAGCACCAACATTTCGTTGATCAGCTTAGTGAACCTTGTATGCATTTTAGAAATGCTCTCCTTTCATTCCTTCTTGAATAGCTCCCAATGAGTGAGTAGCAACTCAGTGCGAGTCTTTTTGATCTCATCATTCCCTTCATAAGTGACCTCAAGAGTTTTCCAAATCTCTTGAGCTGTTTTAGCTAAAGCAATCTTGGAGTATTGCTCAAGTAGTAGTGCACAGTGAAGTATTCTTACAGCTCGAGCGTTGAATACCAGCTTCTTGATTTGATCATCCGTCATGTTGTCGATAGATATGTCTTGTCCTTGAGTATTCTGGAAGGTGCACTATCCATGTGTTATCACTCTCCACATTCTTGGATTATCAGACTTGATACGAAACTCCATCTTATTCTTTCAGTGAGTGTAGTTGTCTCAATTGAAGAGTGGTGGTCGATTTGGTGCAGAACCTTCTTCTACTACCTAGAATGCTAGAATGCTTGCATGAGACATCTTGATCGCCTTCCAAAGCAGTTAGCTTTCTAGAAGAGACCTGCTCTAATACCAATTGAAACTAGCAAGCGCTTCTGACGCGTCCCCGACGTGTCGCAGACGTATCGTGGACTCTAATAAAACTTGATAGTTTAGGAATGGACGCGAGATAAACTTAAACCGGAAACCCATTTCGATTGAGAATTTACACACACAAAATTCACTTCACTCAATCTCCCTTGCCCCACACACGGACTCCTGGTACAGTTTCGACTGTACACCCTAAAGTCCTTAACCCTCTCCTGACTATCGGCCTATGGTTCACCGACCGTTCCCCGACCTGTCGGTCTATCAAATACCCAATGTATTGACACTCTAACCCAGTCCTATTTAGCTCACCAACTCTCTAGCACTTATACACACTCCTAAGTCTGATCCACACTTGCCCAGATTAACTCTTTCTTTTCTCTCGTACAGGCTTACTTACATAAGAAATAAATGCAAGTATATATATACGTTGTTGATGTACCCTACCGTTCTATTAGTCCCCTAGACTTCTAGGAGTCGACTTCAGCTTCGATTATTCACATACTAGCCACACTAGACTTGTAGAGAGTCTTCAACTTGATCTGGAGGCGTCTGGACTACGTGTCGCCTCATGGTTGGTCACGTTGGCGGCAGCCCTCTTGATAGGTCGATACCCTGATCTATCCATCTTGTGTGCCCTATGTCTGGCATTGCCTGATTCTATCTGGCTCTTAAATGCTCATGAATTCCTTCTTCTGAATTTATTACGGCTATGTAATGATGTTTCATTGATAGCCTTGTTATCGTGTGCATTAATGAACTACTCATTTTGTCGTGAACAAGTTGTGAACAAGTGCTTATGTGGATGTATGTGTCTTATCTGAATGTGTTGATCCTTTGTAGTCCTTTGTCTTTGATTTTCATCTTTAAGCATGAAAGATATCTTTATGCGGTGTCTGACTGCTGGTTGTCTGTGCTAGAAGTTCTACGGAGATCTCGCAGACAGGTGCCCGACTGGTTGGGCACATGTCGTGGATTGAGCGCGGTTGCAACCTTGCGTGCTAAGCCACTCATTTACCTGTCTATCTGAATCATGAATCTTGACAAACGCATTAGATAGACAATACAAGGTTTGCTATCATCAAAACTAAAGGATCTTGTCTTAACAAGACTTTCTAAACCTTAAAGCATTTTAAATACCTACAGTCCTACCTTTTAAGACCGAAATCACGTAACCGATACGCAACGACGAAAGAGTCAAAGAGACCAACAATTACAAAACCGATACCTCGACCTGCATGGCGCACTTGCTACATCAAGCGCTATGACAGTCAATACACTGAAATTTCAACCTACCTTGTGCACTTGCCCCAACAAGTGCTGCAACTACCACCAAATCTTAAAGGACCGAGTAGACTAGAGGGTATAATACCATAGCTACCTGTAGACACCCAATTTTCGTACAGATTTTTGTACAAATTTTTAATGTTGAGACCTATAAAAACCAGAAAGACCCGATGGGTCTGACCATTGCAACTGAAGGAAATACATAGCCCATTGTAAACTACGCCTGTTTAAAAATTAGTGAGTTTTCAACTACGGCTTATGAGCCAAATACCATAAATGTATACCGGCATTGAATGTAATCACTACTAGTGATGAATGTTTAGTCCTTAGGACAAGCATGACCTTATATGAAATTCCATAACCCTTCATAGATGCACCACCGTCATTGAGGATGTTGGGGAGCAAAGAGCCGAGCTGCTCTAGCTGTAACGCAATCTACAATACATCCAATTAAACGGATGTGGGAACAAATATGAATACCCAAATATGACAAGCCACCCCCACACTATATCGGGAATTGTAGATGCGATATGATCACGTAACGATCAGGGCCAATGAATGCCCATAATGGCACACGCCAACATACAATAATACCTGGAAAAAGGAAGAACATGTGTTGTACTCAATAAGATCGAGATGGAAGACCCCAATGTCGCTAAAACTCCAGCACGGAGAGCAAAGGCAAGAAGCCGAACATAGCCTATCATGATGTCGGAAAAACACGTGACCACGACAAGGAAAAGACTGAAGATACCATAACTTAGCACGAATTTTACTCAAAACGATTGCAGCCGCAAACGTGAATCGATATTGAATGTTTAACCAATTAACATCCAAGTACTACCTTTAGAAAGGAGTACTACATCCAACATACCACTAGAAGGACACGAGTCCATGAGAGCGAAGTATCTCCTCCAACCACCTTTCCAATCCATGCCACTAGGACAACAGCACCTACGACAAGACGACCAATAACACAAACTGATCAACATCAGACTACAACAAGGACAACCATTAAAAGGGAGATTGACAACAGAATACTTCACAAATTATAACCGTGTGACGGACACTACGAGTATACAAAATGAGACATGGGATGACCGCAATCCAATAGGAGCTTGTGGGCCTGACAGGCTTATTTATAAGTTAGTCAGGTAAGTTGTAATGTATCAGTAAGGTACCCCATGCATGTAGACGAGTAGTGTAAGGAACGCGAGAAGTAGTAAACTCTATGCCAATGTCAGTGATGCAGATCCAGACCAGTGCAACTAGTTACCTCGAATAGATTGACGAGAGAGTCTCAGTTAAACTAACAAGACAAGAAGAACCAGAAACCTCGAATATAACACGATTAAAGTCGTAACTCCGCAGAGGAATGGTTGATGAATGATAGTGTTAAGGGAAACCTGCCGAAGATGAGAGAGCCGATGGTCAACTAATGACAAAGGCATGAAAACCCATCAAATGGGCGAGTAAATATGTGAAAAATCTCATAAGGATCAAGCAAATTCTTGCCTTGCCATCCAAAGGAACCTACCGAATGAACATAAACACGATTATACAAAAAGAAAGGCAGAGCTGGTATACTAGCAAATGCCTTAAGCTATATGCAAACATCATGATACTTATAACCGTCGAATCGACTAGGATATGGTGCGCACAGAAGAGACCATCATGAACAGCCGTTAGTAATAAATGCATTGGCTGAAACAGACGAGTAAAACTCACATAAAATTCAATGATGAGAAATGAAAATTGAAGGCAGACTATACAGCAGTCTAGACCATTCAAGGAGACACTCCAAAGTAAAGACATCGCTCAGCTATACACCACGCAGAGAAGCACAAATGTACAAATACATTCACGTGAATCAACAATAGAAGGACTATATAAGATACTTAGGGGCAAATGCTTCAACTGCCAAAGAGCATACCCATACCGAATGCTAAAGATGCAGAATTCAAATACGAGAACAACAAATGGATTCCCCTGGCAGAAAGCAGGATGAACCATACCAACGTTGTTGCTAGCCCGACACACGGGAAGATATATATACATCAACAAGAAGTACGTAGAAAAGACTACAATAAATGCATTACTCCGGAACAAAACCACCTGGAGACACGAATGACAGGCGTTATCTCCATGGACATAAAGGCTAGTACGTCTCAGTATTACAAAGACAAGTGCAAAGAGCACTAAGTACTAACAATAGCCAATGTCATATTGCACCTCAAGCTGAAAGTCAGTGAGGGAAGATATGCGCATGTGCGCTAGTAATCCAAACCATCGGATATACGACTTAGATCTAATTCATGCACGCGTACAATTTAAGTTACCACGACGATTAAGATACCTCCGTTCCCAAATTAAGAATAGACCGTGGATAGCACTGTCATCTTGGAACGAGGTTAGAAATAACTTGTTGCTAATAAACAATCTACAATATATCGACAAGAACAAAAAAAGGGCAACTGAACCCTATGTTCATGGGTCTACACACCTCATTACGGAGTGAGTGGGCCCATTAGAACGAGTTTGGGAGAGAGCACAAAGAAGTAAGTGCCTCACCCTTCACCTATTGTAGAGCCCGGGAGGCTAGAGTCAAACCCCCTCTCAGATACGAGGAGAATCCACTCCAAAGGGAGAAGATGCCACATGAGAGTTGGAGAACTCTATGAGAGCCAAGTATCCAGCATTCCTTGTGGAACGACTGTGCTATACTTGTAGGGTACGAGGGCGTAACCATTTTTAAGGGGGGTAGAGCCTCTTGGCTGTGCACACTTGTGCACTAGTTTTGGTGTGTAGTATGCGGGGCATACTCTAGTTGTTTGTATGCGGGACATACTTGTCTATGTTTTTCTGTTTGTATGCGCATTGCGCACTTGTGCACTAGGTTTTGTGGGTTCGTATGCGGGGCATACATAGTTTGTTGGTATGCGGGGCATACATTGTTATGTTTGTTTCGTTTATATGGGCGTTGTGCACTTACATCGTATGTATACTATGAGATACTTGATTGCGTTGTGAATACACTTGTGTATGTAGTATCTTTCAAGATACTTGTGATATATATATATATATTTTATAATTCCTTATGGATTGATTGCATAAGGTATCATTTAGATACGGAATGAATCATTAGTTATGGAATGATGGAATAATATGGACACCTCGGGGAGGTTGTCAGGGTTTTAGAACAGATAGGAGTAATGGCGCCGATGGATCGCCTACATCCATATATGATTGAATTAACGCCACAAGTGAGGGCTATGTGTTGTATAAGCACAATATGTTATGTGTAAATGTTATATCACACAGATATACATTATGGGGTTATACGCGTAACTATATAATCTATTCGAGAAAGACGACTTCGGGACGAAGTCTTTTTAAGGGGGTAGATTGAAATACCCTTAACTAAAAACTATGGTTTAAAAATATATACTAATGATTTTTAAGGCTAAAACATTCCTTAACAATATTGGGTAACAATCCCAAATAAAAAAAACAAGCAAAAACATGCTTAAAAATCACTTAAGGCAAAATATGCTCTAAAGAAGCCTTAAGGATTATGTAACCTTGAATAGAGTCCAAAGTGGATTCATAACCTTATAACTAAGGTATTAACATGATAAAACCATTACCAAACCAAACCAAACTCTAGAAAGAGTTGAAACACAAAAAGGAGCACTAAACTCCTTAAAACACATTTTTGTCAAAGTGTTCAAAAATTGACTTTGGATGGCCAAATGGCCTTGTATACACCCTAATAAACATGTGTACTACTTAGTAAAAAGTTTCTCTAAGGCTAAGAATAAAATAAGTCTTAAATATTAACCTGATTTAATAGAATGTAATCGGTTAATATTTAATAAGAATATAATAAGATGACTTTAACGATGAGTAGTAATGAGCCTGAATAATGGGTTAGTAAAGGCTCGTTCAGAAATAAACATAATACTTTTGTTTTAAAAAAAGAAATAAACATAACAATAAGGGATTGAACTTAAAGCCTGCAAAAAGGTAGATAGTGGACTCACTATATTGGGATGAAAATTGGGTCACTTTGATTTTAGCTTGATGAGCAATTTAATTGGACTTCATTTCTAGGTTCCATGAGGGATTTTTGAATATTCAATAAAAAAACCCTAATGAAGGATCCAATTTATATAGGCTTATTATGAACAAGTCAATGACTATAATTAACTAAAACAATGTGTACAATATCTCACATAAACAATTAATATTATTACTTTATGTAATTTAACGTGTAAATGGTATACCTTGTGAGTATTTAATAGAGGTAAATAATAGACCTCTAATTTCAGTTTGGTGGACAATACTTTTAATATAAAGATAAATGAAAGATTTATTATTTATCCCTCCTTTCTAATCTAGGATTTGGATAATTGGACACACTCGGCAAAGACATTATATAAAGCCGTATATTCTATGTATGATGTTGAGTAACTTGAATGCCTATGAGGACTACCTTGGGTTACACGCGCACGTAAACAAACATACACACACGCACAGACACACACACAAGTACAAACGCACACACACACACGCACGTAAAAACACACAAGTACGCATACACACACACAGATCTTCAAAATACACACACGCACACACACATATATTATAAATACTCACACATGCACGCACAAATGCACACACACGCGCACACACACGCGCGCACACACACGCGCACACATGAAGCACTTTGAAGACTTAGATCTTATAAACAGACACACATACACATACGCACACGCGTACACACCACATCATACAAAAAATTACTATATACTAGTCTGAACATAAGGAATACGATATTCCTAAAAAATAAGATTAATAATTGGCTCAAGATTCCATGGAATAAATATATATATATACATATACATATATGTATATTATATAATACAAGTACTGACTATATATGTATATATTATCATTCATATATAGTAGGAATAAATCAAAAGGAATATGATATTTTTGAAGGTTAAGATGAATTATTGGATTGAGAATTCATGATATGAATTATTGGATTGAGAATTCATGATATGAATTATTGGATCAAATATCCAATTGGTGAATTACCTAAGTACACTTCTTAGGTAGTTATGGAACAACCATCATTAAATGACAAATTATTATTGGATCAAGACTCTGTTGTATATGATACCTAAGTACATCTCTTAGGTAATTATGTGAGAAGACCAAGAGTAACCTTAACCGTGCGATATGTGTACATGATTCGTAATGTGTACATGAGTGGATGACTGGCACAGGTCCACTATGGATCTTACGAACGACTTTGAACTTGGCTAGGACACCCCTTCTTTGGTGTATTTCTAAACACAAAATTAAGGAAAGACCATTATTTGATGGCATATTGTAATGGATCAAGTATCCATTGTGTAAATTACATAATTACGTGTCTTAGGTAGTTATGGATGAGGCCATTATTATATGGTGGGTATTCGATGTGAGAAGACCAAGTGTAAACTTGACCATGCGATATGTGTACATGAGTGGATAACTGATATAGGTTTACTCTGGGAAGACCAACGTCTTTAAACGTTGGCTAGGTCACCAGTGTCTGGTGCGGGTGTGGTGCCCGTAGGCTATTTGCCTTAATTTAGGAAGATGTGTCATCTTCTAATAAGGTGGCACATGAGGATTGGGAAAAGTGAATCATGAGATTTGGAGTATCCCTACGGTATGAATATATACATAAATATATGTTATGAGAAAATTAATGAGTCTTATAAATCTTTTTAAGGAAAGGTAGAAATGCTTTAAAAGCATAAGTAGTATCATAAGTTACATTATCACATGAAAATGATATCTTAGGAGCTTATTTATATGAAAAAAATCGTCTGCTTGGGCTTTACTAATTACGTGAATTATTCACGTTGTGTGTTATTAAGTTTTGAATATTGCATACCTTAAATTTATTGTCTTATATTTTACATAAAACATTAGTATTATGAGAAGTATAAGACATGGTTTATAATTCCAATAGTATAAATATACTAATAGAAAGTTAATTAGACTTACAATCTCATAAGAAATTAAAATTCCCTAAAGGCAAAGTATTATTATATATACTATGTAGTAGTTATCGAGATTCATAAATTTCATAAGAAAAGATGGAAATGTCTTGAAGGCATAAGCATTCCTAAAAACTTAAATATCTCTTAAAGGATATCTACTTATTGGAACTTATTATTTATGTTAAATATTTATTATTGTATATTTAAATAAGTTTTGTTATTTCGCTACATATTTGATTGTTTATATTGCATGATTCATAAGTTTTGAATGCTTATTGAATATAAAAATGAACCACATGTAAACTTGACTAAGTACCTATGTAGCACGAAGGTGCACTGGTGGAATACATATTTTATATGACGGCGTCTAAACCACGATTAAAAATAACCACCCTTATACTTTTAAACAACGATATGTATGTAATTGTTGTTAAAATAGGCTTGAAAGTTGGCGGCAGGGGTTTTAAACTGCAGCTATAGACAAACAGCGGTTTATACGTTTCACGCCTGAGATTATAAATTGCGGTTGACGCGGAACCATGGTATATACACTTCGCACCAAAAAATATAAACTATGGTTACCTCCTAATAGTGGTACATATTGTTCGCGCCTAAGGTTTAAAATCGCAGTTCAGCAAGAACCACGGTATATTGTTCCTTTTAAACAACGGTTACTCTTATAACCGCGGTATAAAAATCTTTTTAATAAAAGACCTAGTGTTGCATTTTTTTTCTCTTTCCTCTACCTTCGTTCTCCTCTCTTTATCTGGCGATTCTGTGACCCGAAAACATACAACCGCGTCTATTTCCATTCCCCGCCACCGCCGCCACCACCCACACATTTCCTGACCTGTCTTGACCGTCCTCAGGTGTGTCCGCCACTGAGTCACGCGCACACACGGGGTAGCTGAGGTAAATTCATCAGTTTTGCAACCTGTAATTGGCGACGCGAGAGAGGCTCCATTGAAACGCGTGACTGCTCCTCTATTCATTCTTGTTTCATTGTGTTTGCAGGTATACCTGGAGTTTAACTTGAGCTAGCTTGATCGAGCACAACAGATTGTAGCAGCGCTTAATTAAGGATGAAACTGGAACCAGTAATTACTTGAACTTATATGTCTCTTTGAGCACTGTATTGGGAGTTCATCTGTAATGATTGTGGCAGCAGTAGTGAATCTGGTGCTTGCTGTAAGGAGGTTGATCAATCTGGTTTATGTTCTTGAACTTGAAGCTAGCACTTAGAGGATATCTCATCTAGCTCTGAGTGCTTTGAAAGAGTTAGCGCTCCAAGGTACACATTTTTGGTGTTGAAGAT
This sequence comes from Limonium bicolor, assembly GCA_023374045.1. NCBI lineage: Eukaryota > Viridiplantae > Streptophyta > Magnoliopsida > Caryophyllales > Plumbaginaceae > Limonium > Limonium bicolor. Next base: position 51,032,811 of record CM041782.1, read on the forward strand.
TGATTTGGTTGCTTTTTAAACTTTTGTAAGAAATGAAATGCTTTTACAAATTCACTTTCAGCCCCACAAACAGGACTAATGTAGACTTAGGTATGAAACTATTGTGTATTGATTACTGTCATCTCATTAAGCTTGTATGAAACTATTGTGGGGGATCAATGTAGACTCTAGTTTATAATTGAGCTGAAATAAGAGTACCAAATATAAATCTCTTCCACGGAGGCATAAATGGTTCAAGTTTTTGGGATCTTTTTATTTTTAGGTCTTTTGGTGCATTTTGTATAGTTGAATCATTGGACCTCATTTATAAAAAAATAAAGGATAAAAGCATGTTAGGAAAAGTAAGAAGATAGATGTAGTGGCTGATATATGTATTAGCTAGTGAAAGTGAGTGATAATGTTAAATCTCTTGCTGCGGCACTAGACTAGTTTTTAAGAAATCATGCACGATCATCGCACATGTGAATTTCAACTATTCATTTTGTAATCTAACACAAGTTGTGTATGTTTTTTAGACTTAAATAAGTTTTATAATTTATTTTATGGATAATGTTTGTCGTTACATGTTTAGAACTATAGTCTAAATACCCGGGTTCTATTATTCTAGATATAGGGATAAAACTAGACCTGACAAAGGTGACCCGAACCAGAAAAACCGAACGATCCAACCCGATCCGAACCCGAACTTAAACCGAATAGCGTGACCCAAAATGTGCCCCAAAATTCCGAACCGAACCAAACCAAAACCGAATCAAATTGAAATTTGGTATAACCGAATCCACCCGAACCGAATTCACCCGAACTGAATCCACCCGAACCAAATCAACCCGAACCGAATCCACCCGAATGTTTTGCTAAATCTAAATCTACTATAGTTGTTCCAACCGTAAAAATAATCTTGAAACCAAAAACACATAATGGAGATTTAGACATCCAATAAGTGTTCATTGCTCACAAATGATATATATAATATTGAACGTCTTCAATCTTCAAGCATCTCAAGCCTTGTTGTAATAAACATTCATAAACTGTGTTGTTACCCTTCCCACACATGGATGTTTTGCTACAAACTATAGATGTTTTGCTTAAAATGATTTATAATACAATTTAATGTGTATCATTAATATTTTATAATACTATACTAATTTTGATTTTACTAAAGTTAGGTTTTTTTTATGTTTAGGACATGAGACTTGGGAATGGTTTAAATGTTGATGAAGTTTAATTATAAAACCTAAACTTTTTAGTTGAGACATATACTATTCAATATTAATGTGTATATGCCTAAAGAAAATTATGCAATAAAATGAGGAAAATAAATATTCCAAATGGTAGATTATTGTCAATCGTGAGATAGACAAGCATTTTGGAGGATGAAAAATCCCCACCTTATTCCATCTACCTTGACAACTTAACCTAAAATGTTTTATAAGACAATGTAATGTGTATCATTACTATTTTATATTACTCTATATTTTATAAACTAGGTTTCTTTATATTTAGGACTTAGGAATGGTTTGAATGTTGATGGTTGGGCGTGGGCGTGTGACGCTTGTGTGAGGCGGTGATGGATGGGTGTAGATGCGCGACGCTTGTGTGAGGTGATGAGCTCAGGGTGTGACGGGCGCGGGACGACGGAAGGCACGACGTCGGGCGTGGGCGGGGTAGACTGGACGTCGATTGCCGAATATTGACCACTAATTCACAAAAGCTTAATTTATACTTAGTCTATACAATTAATAGATGTATAGTTTAATTCATTTACAAATTTGTCATCCAGTTTGATTTTGTCCAACCTATACACAATAGCAGTCTTGATCAACAGTAACACTATATTAAAAGAATTTGGAGCCGCATATGAAAATCAATGCAAGTTACGAAGGTTGCTTAAAATTCGTACTTTAAAATTTTTGTTAATTAAACCCAGATAAGTCACCCGAATTTGACCTATAACCCGAACCGAAAGCACCCAACCCGAACTCAACCAAACCAAAATCACCCGAATCTAATTTAAACCATTGAACCCGATCCGATCCGAACCGAACCGAATAATAATATCTACAAATTGACCCGACCCGAACGAGTGACCCGAATTACCAGGTCTGGATAAAACCACAAACTGTCTTAAAATAGAATTTAATCTCCTACAAACGCGGCTCTAATAATCGAAATAGAGTTTAGTCTTTGGTAGATAGATATTCCGTTAGGTTGTTAAGTTTAGATAAAATATTGTAAATTGATAACATATAAATTTATATAGATTGAGAAAACCGTAATCAATTAAGTGTTATAATAAGATTTACGAGAAAAAATAACAGAAAGTGGTAATTATCCAAGTTCAGACCTTTATTCATTCATTTTAATTTTTCTTTTCACATCTGTCACTTTCCTTTTTTGCACCCGTTACTCTCTATCGATCTCTTCATCTTCTTCCGCCTACAACATCGGTTATTTTTTTCTCTTCATCTTGTATCACCACTCCCCTTCGATTTTCTTTCTACTTTCTGCTGTTGTTGTATTAATTATTATTCTTTAGGTGGTGCGAACCGAGAACATATGCACGTAGTGAAGTGGTCTCTCGCACTAAAGATCGGGGCTGAAAACAATTTGTAACCGGTAATATACTCTAACATATTAAACCGCGGTTTCCTGGTAACCGCTCTTTGTAATGTATTGATCGGTCGCAGTCGTTTTTAAATAATGGTTTCGACGAACCATGCACGGTTTATTTTCACCTAAAAACCGTGGTTATGAACCTTGGTTTTTTTTTTTTTTTTTTGCAACGACTGTATATACTACGGTTGGGAAACATGGTTTATAACCTAAATGATCGTGGTTTTTTCTGTTTTTTTTTTCACCAGTGGTGCATGAGGGCTGCACAACATCATTCTTAGCAGTTGAGCTAATAAATTGTAAATTAAAAAAAACAAAGAGTTAACGGTTATTTTGACCGTTCTAACTAGTTCCACACAGTTCCAAGTCCGGTCGAGTTCCAACAAATAAAATCAAACACTTGATGGTAACATTTCATCGGTTCCACCCGATTTCGGTTCCTAGCAGTTCCGTACTAAAACACGGTTTCGACCTAAGTCTTGAAAAGAAGATTCGAGACCACTTCATTTATTAACGGGTTCTGTTTGGAATCGATTTTAAGTCCCACTCAATAGAGAGGATATCGGTTCTTGACCGGTACGATTCTACCGCTTCCATTCGGAACCAGATACGTGGTCTTGCTCCAAACGGCGGTCACTGTGCCCTTAAGCTAGTGCGAAATACTGATCTGTATATATTAATGTACTGTATTTGATTGAACAAACTCAAATGTATATATTCCTTCTATATTTCAACATAATGGATTTGTTACATATTCCTTGTGTGCATTATGATCAAACGCTAAATGGGCCGGGCTGAGATAAGGTTCTTTATTTTGGAGTCCAGCTTCTCCTTCACAATATTATTATTTATTTATTTATTAAGATTCATTACATGGTTATTTACTATAAAACGTCAACGAAGTCCCATTTGCAGAAGGTGGCAGTCCAGTCCACGGCCTAACAAAATAATGGGTAGTTTTCCTGCTCGGGAGGATCTTACGATGTCCCAGCAGCCCAAAGATTCAAGTCCATTTAAAACCCCCAAATAGTAGGAATATGAATATCCCTGCCCAATCCGGTTGTCCATTGGATGTTGGGCGTTTAGGCTGGGTTCGGCATCAATTTTTGTGGTTGTTTTGGTCTAGTTGTTTGGCTGGTTGTTTTGTGGTAGTTTTGCTGGTTGTTTTGTGATGGTTGTTTTGAAAACTAGTGTTCGGCAGGCGGCGATTTCGTCTGGCTGTTTTGAATAAGTTAGTTTTATGCGGTGTGTTTACCGTTTTTGTTATTACAATTAAAAATTTTATATTACATTTTAAAACAATTTTTTGTTAATAAAGTTAAAATATATGTAGATATTCAATTATAGCCTTTAATAATTAATATTCTTTATCAATATTTTAGTGATAATAAATTTATAATATGTATACATATTAATTTATAAATAAATTTTTTACATATATTTGAAAAAATAAAGAAATAAACCATTGTATTTAGAGCAAATATATTAGATGTTACATATAAAAATATAATTTTATGGATTATATATTAGTATTTAATATAACATTTCAAATGTATTAATACTTAAGATTATTTTAATTTTTAATGGAATAAATAATATCATTGAAATGAAAAAGCAATTCTTTCTAATAATAAAATAATTGACTGTAAGTGAATATATAAGCGAATATATATGTACAGATATCACTTATTATTTTATTATTATATATTGTTTAATTGTTGATAAAATATTTATTTTAAACATATATAGTTAAAACAATATATTCTATTCAATTAAATATTACTTAATGAAATTCAAAACATAAATTTAAATTTAATACTGGATATGCCAAGAAATGAAAAATAACATATATTAGCATATAAAATTATACTTTAATTATTAAGCACGGTATAAAACATATAATAACTTTGATATACTGACAACCATAATAGTTTGTACAAACAGTTTTGTAATTAATCATTACTTAGCAAGTTGAATATTTATAATTGATATTTTGAAATATACTACAAATATTTTGTACTCTAATAATTTTGATATAATTGAAAGTTTACATCGTAATTATTATTAGTTGCTCTTTTCCTTGTAGAATATTTTATTAGAATTGATAGATAATAATAGTTTTAAGAGACTATTTATCCGTATCTGAATAAACAATTTAGAAAAACACTACTAGTTTAAAACTATTGTTCTATATTATTTTCATTAATTTATAATTTATATACCAATCTTTATAAAAAAAACTAAAAATAAAAAAGGGAAAATAAACTAATTTATAATATATTAATCTATATATTTCAATTTTAATTTAATTTTGTGTCAATTTTATATATAACATCATTTTAAAATATAATTATAAATATTGAAAAATTAAATTAATTTATTAAAAATTAATTTCTAAATATTAATTAATATTATTAAAATATTCTTACCCCCTTAATTACAGTTTTCTGGCTCCGCCTCTGTTTACAGTATTCATTATATTTGCAGCATAAATTGTAGGTTGTTTTGTGGTTGTTTTGAAATTGTTGTTCAGAGGTGACGATTTGGCATTTTTTTACATTTAGTGTTAGAGGGTGTAGAATGAAGTGAGCAAAGGTAATGGAAGAGAATGAAAACAATTCATTTTAATAAACAACCAAAAAAATGAAATAAATAATTGGTTAATTGTCAGCGATCAATGAGGAATGGTAGTGGATTAATAATCATTAATTTATCGGTCAGCATTTATTGGTCACCGATCAATAATTATTAATTATCGAGTAATGATCCTATGTCACCCATCTAAATTATGCTGGAAAAAGAGAATCATATACTTTTTTTTTTCTAAAAATAGGAAAAATTGAATACCATATATAATTTGAGCAATGATTTTGAACATCATTTTTTGAAACCCTTTTCTTGTGCTGTATCAGTCGAGCAAGCGATCCGGCATCATTGTTAACGGTTTTGTAGATTCATTTGATTTGACGCCCTTAAGTTTAAATGCATGAAAGAAGGGCGCTATGCAAGTAGTCACTGTCACTGGCATGTAGATAGGATTTTAGAAGGAAAAAAGTTTTGGTTATTCTATTAAAAAAAAGTTTTGGTAAGTCTAAACGTCGTTAAAGATTATTACATTAATTGTATATATGGCGGATCTAGACTTTAAAACTTGTGGGACACTTTTAATCAAATAGCAATTCATCAAATAAAATATTAAAATCTAATTTTAAAATTATATTTAATATTTAAATTACAATTACTCTATATTGAGTCTTTATCATTTAAAAATGAAACATAATAATATCAATGTTAGTGGACTAATAATATATTTGTAACTACATAAATGTTTAGATTATCATCAACCAGTTCATCTCCCATTTTTAATATATTTTATGAGTAGGGATGCTCTTTCAACCGTAATTCTAATAGCATTACCCAGGTTTTGAGTATGCACTACTTTGAATTTCCAAAATATCATATTTCGGTTACATTATTTAGTTATCTAATATTTAGTTATGTTTCATATATAGACACATATACACTTGTATTTTTTTCAAAAACCTTGTAAGGACGTACAAGTGACCCCCACAAATTATAATGTAGGTCCACCACTCATATATATATATATATATATATAGTAAAATAAATTGTACATTAAAGATATATAAAAGAACATTTAATAAAAAGAAATTGTAGGTACAAACACTATACTTGTAGTAATAAAATAATTTATTATACTAACTTTTTCTCATATATATATATATATAATGCAAACGTGATTTTTTGGGGGCTAGCTTCTCACATGGGTATCTATGGGGTAAAGATCAAACATATTCGGAATCATAATATACCTTTTCATATGTTTACATGATATCTTAAAATATTTCGAATTCATTAAATTCCCCTAATTCATCAAGTCACCTTGAATAATGACTATTTTATCCTTGATATTGTAAGTATTTTAAGTTTATAATATGTCATTTTTTATTCATTGTATATTATGAAATTTAAAAAAAAAGATTTAAATACTACAAAAATAAAAATAATTACAAATAATATATAAAACCTCTAAAATACAAAAATAACTAAAATATATGTACAAGTAAAATATAATTAATAATTAATAATTCTTTAATGTTAAATATACAACAAACATTCAAAAAAATTAATGATTACATTTAAAATAAAAAGATACATGTAAGTTTTTTTTAACAAAACTAATCCAATATAAGATGAGAAAAAAAAAAGTTAACAAATATATATGCTGACTTAATTAATTGATATATTGACTTAAAACATATAGATATAATTTATCAAACTGAAAAGCATACTAAATTATAAAAGTATAGTATATTATTTAGAATTTACCACTATCAAAAAATAAGTATCTAAAAATGTTATCAAAAATTAAAAATTTTCTACTTTTTGATACTTTTTTTCTATTCTTACAATTTTTGTACAATAATACACGAAAAAGGAAACATTAACACCTAAAAAAGAGGTGTTTAGAACTTAAACCCTTACCCCATTTTATTTTCTATTTTTCTGTTTATTGTTTTAGTTTTGTAGGATTTGTTTCCAATGGAAATGAAGGTGTACAAAAGGTTAGATGATGTCAAGTGATTGACATCCGAGTGGTGGAGGACTGGAGTAGGGGACAGAAGGTCCTGAGTTCGAATCCTCTTATAACCCACTTTGGTGGAGGAATGGAGTTTATTCTCTTATTACCCATTCTGGAGGGAGTGGGGGAATGGAGTTTATTCTCTTATTCCCATGTCGACGAGAATCACTGCATATTTTGCTTGTGCTTAATCTTTCCATTTTTTTAGAGATCATAGAAAAACATCTTCTAAGCGTATTTTTTTTTATTGTTTCATTAAAACAAAGTTTGGGGTAAGAATCAACTTTTGACTATGCACCCTCTATTTCACTATTATTAGGAAACAATAATGGAATAAATCCTTTATGCTCTTCACTAAGCTCATTATATTATGAGTAGTTACTTTTACAGTAAAAACTCTAACCGAGAAAACGACTAATCTTTTTTTATATATCCAATAAATATTAATTTTTTATATTTTAAGTAAAAATTGTAAATTCTAAACAAAATATTACTATTTTGTAAAAAAATTAATTTTACAAATATAAAAACATACAAAATTATTATAGTACCATAAATTTAGAGAATGAAAAGACGACAAAAGTTTCAAATTTATAACAATATTTTATATATTAATGTAATGAAATTTGTAACATTTAATAATATATTATATTTTATAATTTTGTATGTTATTAAATTGTAAATCATATATATTCATATTTATATAAAAGTTTTTAATTTTTATTCATATATAAATTTATTTACATTTTTATTATTTATTTGGTACTACAATTCATATATTGTGAAGTATAATTATTAGTGTGGTGTCTTTTGAGTTAAACTAACATCTATTTATAAAAATAAGAAATTATTTCAATTTTATAATTTGTTTAAAGATATGTGTATGTTTAATATTTAAGAATTATTAATTTTATTTCAATTTATATATGTTTCAATTATTTTTAATTTAATTGTTTTTTAATATTGTTTGAAAATTATTTATAAAAGATTATTGGAAACATGACTCCACTATTTAAAATCATTTCAAAGATTTGGGGTATTTTATCAATGCTGACAACAAGTACAAGTAAAAGTACAAACCAAATACGATTTTTCATCTCCACATCATACAGCATTGTGCCCAGTATGTGCGCCATGAATTTTGATGAATCACGGTTTGGTTTGACAAAGTTTTTTATGAATGCTGTGGATTAAAATGGCAAGCTTTCATAGCTCAGTTGGTTAGAGCACCCGTTTAGTAAGCGGGAGGTCTTGAGTTCGACTCTCAATGAAAGCAAAATTATTTTTGGGCTAAAAAATACATGTTTTGTTCTTTTACATAAACAGTTTTGAGTGAGAAATAAATCTAACAAAAATTTTCAATGTGGTGTATTTTATTTGATTGACGATAAACAAAGAAAACACTTATATTGACTTTTGCTACAACAAGGATGGGAATTCTTTCAAGGCTATCAATGCAATTTTTTTTACTTTATGATAGCTAATGGTGGAGACCAAGTGCATATCAGTGGATAAAAAAATGCAACCACTGGAGTGAAAGAAATGCAACCACTCCTACATTAGATATAAAACATACCTCTCAAGTTCCTTTTATCATTGTCAATTCTCCTAAATCTTTCTTCATTTAGTGTATTTTCCTTCTGTCATTCATCCTCGTCATACAACCTAACATAAATATCTTAGAATGTGTATGTACAAGGCTAAATATCAACCATAATGAATAACCTCTCATTGGCTGGCCTTGGCCTATCCATTCATAAGCAACTTAAGTTCACTAAAGAGTTTTTTGGTTTCTAGTATTTGATCATTATCCTTGTTCTTCCTTCGAACTTTGGTTGGTCCCGGGAACAATATAACTAAGAGATAGTGTTCCTACCTGTTAAAGGCGAAAGGTTACGTTATTAACAATGTAAGTTACAGGCAGTTATTGGTTTCTTATATTGTTTGAATAACATGTGGCACCCATAGTGTAACGACCCCAAAACCGGCTAGTTCTAAGGTCGCTACACGCCGCGCACTATACTACCTAAGATAAGCAAGGCTCTATCTCAAATTGCCCAAAACCCATAAAGAGATACCATTCACATTAACGTACCAAATATTTACTAGAGATCCCGGGATCAAACCAAATACGTAGTAAATCTCATGCCCGAAGGCTACAAATGCTAAAAGAAATCCTTATTCAAATACAACTCCAAGTAAAAGATGTTCAGCTCTCAAAGTAAGTACATAAGATAATAAAATAACTCAAGCTAAGCTCCAAGCTCGGAGTCCATCAGCATACTTAATATGCAATGTTAGTATTGTGGAAAGGGGTGAGCAACCACATGCTCAGCAGGCGGCACCTGTCATCAATGAGGTCGCTCAAAACAATTGAAAACAGTGAACCGAAGCGAAATCAGAAAGCTCATGTAATCAGATCCAAAATAGAGAGAGAAGAGAGTCTCATCAAATCGGTCAGAACTTGATAGTCCCAAATCATAATAATAGACAGTTCACAATAGTGGGACACTAGACAGCAGCAAGCACACACACATATAGAAAGGGTCGGAGACCCATGGATATATTAGATCCCTCGACAACACATAAATGGTCTGAAGACCAAAGGGCCTGTCGACCCCCGAACAGAAATGGGAATGACCCACACATACAGAAACGACGTCTACGTAGCATGCCACGGGATAGATCAACCCAGCCATCCACAACTCAGAAGCAAAGCAACTAGGTCCCAAAATAGATATTCACGCTTTCGAAATTTATATGCGTGAAAACACGCCCAAAACATAGATAAACAACTTACACAACTTTAGGGGAGTACAACCCCACAAACGAAAATCAAAACGGAGCTCAAACGAGCATTTTGGGCTAAAACAGTAGCATGTCCGAACATGCGTCTGAACTTGCATGTTCGGACATAGGCCGAGACTTCAAAGATGCATAAACAGAGGTGTCCAAACATGTGTCCGAACTTACATGTTCAGACACATGTCAAACTGAAATCAGAGAGAGATTGTAAGGGGTGTCTGAACATATGTCCGGACATACAAGTTCAGACACAGTCCAAGACTTGTAGTCTAAAGCCGTCCTTGCACTCTGTCCGAACATACATGTTCAGACAGATGTTCAGACAAGTACAACTTCAAAAACAAAAAACGCCCAAACGCACCGTCTGAACATGCATGTTCGGACATACGTTTGGATGTCGTAGAAACCAGAACACAATTGCGACAGAACAGAGGGGAAGAACACACACAAAACCACCATCGAATTACCAAATGAACACACACCAAATCATAGCAGAAAACACATAATTCCATGGGGTTTAACCACTACCACAAACAATGTTGGAAATCACCACACTCCATACACAATTCAAGGGTTAGAAACCTTGCAACACAAATTTCTCATGGGTGAACTTCCACACTGAGTTAGAATCACCACCTACCTCGAATCAGCGCAGAAAACTCAAATTCTGAAGTAGAAGCAACCTCGCACAACCCACAAGTCGAACGCAACCAATAGCCACTGATTTCAGCAATTCACAACTCAAAATCAGCAAGGAGAGAAGAAAACCACACTTCTAAATCATCAAATACCAACCACACCAAACACTAAAAAAACCTAGAATTGGGAAGAGGAATGCACACAGCAGAGGAAGAGCACAATCCGGAGCAGAATCGACACTAACCGCGACCAAATTCCAAAAGGGGAAGAATCAACTAGAAGGAAAAGAACGGAGAAACTGTCGGTCACACCTTGAGAGGAAAAGGAAACTGACGTTGTGAGAAAGAATGAACGGGAAAATAAAAATAAGGAATACTTTCCTTATTAATACCATTACCTTAATTAAATAAGGGAAAAGACCTCCTCGCCCTTGTCTTCTTCTTAAATCGCTCACACGTCCCAACTGACATAATAATGTAATCCAACTTAAATAATAAGGAGTACAACACTGACTTAACGTAAACAAAACAAAACCTGGGTTATAACACATAAAGTGGCTGATATTTAGTGACTCAATCACTTCATCAATAGATAACCATTCAATTTTTTTTATAAAAAGGCAAAAGCGATTAAGTGAGACGTCAACACACTTTTTTGGGCATTCTAAACTTATTGTACCTTACTTATGAAATACCCCTAACCTTTAAAAATTAATTAAATGATCTATTAATGATCTAAATGATTAATAAACATCTGAATATTATTGGGGAACAATCTAAAAGATCTCAACAAGGCAAAACACGCCTTAAGATCGGTAAAGCCAAAAATGTGCTTTGAAGCACCATAAAGATTGTATGACCTCAAATAGGATCCAAAGTGGATTCCTAAGTATTATAATGAAGCAAGGAACGCAAAAAACTATTCTCAAAGAGAATTAAGCTCAGAAGCACCTGGCAACACAAATGTGCGCTAAAACACCTTAAAGCATGTTTTCGTGAAATTGCCTTCTAAATTAGTTTTTAATGGGCTTAAGGGTTATAATTACCTTTAAATATGATATTATATCACATTATATCATATTAGGAATTTAATTCCAAATTTTACAGATTTTTACAAATTTAATATTAAAATATTAATAAAACCCTAAAGTGGGGCCCGTTTGAGTCAACATTGACTAAGAATGGTCAAGAGGTCAAAGTTGACCCCTTGGACCACATGAAATCGGCAGCTATAAGCAAGAGAAGGCTGGATACAGCCACTTGCACATTCAAAAGACAAGACTCCAACATATGCCCCTAAATTAAGGGTTACCTTTTGCCTTTTTATTAAACAATACACATTTGGCTCCATTATTTGATTCATCCAGCTCCAAACCGTGTGAGCCCCTCCTTTCTCCTCCATTAGCCGATTTCTTGTCTCCTCTTATCTCCTTGATGAGTCATTATACATTAACAAACAATAAACTAATCTAAAGTGCTTTTTCAATCAAATAATACTCATTCCAATCTTTCTCTTTCTCCTAGCTGCATTCCAATTGGTGAAGCAGCTCTCCCAGACCCTCTCAACCGAAGCTCTTGAGTTGGGAAGATAGATCTAACTCCTAAGCTACTAAGGTAATGTTTTAAGGTCATTTTTAGCTCTTTTTCTTCATCTATTCATCACCAACACTTAGATCTCGTGGATCATCACTTCCTATGGCTTATTCTCAGTGTTTTTAAGGTTAGAACATCAACCAATCTCGGCTGAAGCAAGTTAGGAGACCAAGGTTTCTCAAAATCTCATTTTAAGGTAAAACATATACCTTAAGCTTCTCTACTCTTCATCCGATTTTCTTCCTCTGATTTTTATGAGTTTATACACTCATAATCTTCATATTTACATGTTCAATCAGTTGGTTAGCCATTTGGAGCAAGGGTGGCCGAGATCCAAAGGAAATACCCTCTTTTAAGGCATTTTTCCAAGGTAAAACCTAATAAACAAGGCAGCTTGTTGTTGTCTAGCTATTTCCTATGTCTATATGATGAATCTAACACCTTGTGGTGTGTCTAAAACAGGCCGAATCCCTCTTGAACTTCCCTTGCATTTTTTAAGGTGATTTTTGCCTTATTATCTTACATTAATTATTCCTTATGGTTAAGCTCAAGCTTGAGATATAACCATATCTTTGTTTTGGTGTATTAAACGTGTCTAAATGATGTGGTGAATTTCCCTTCAAGTGGCCGAGTACATACAAGGGCAAATCAAGGTATAACACCTTAAAACTTATGATTTTACAATTTCTAAGCATATATATAAATATTGCCGAGAGTGAACTTGATAATATGGGTTATATTAACCTAGAAATGGAAAAAATGACTAAGATAAATTAAGCTAGTCATTTAAGAGATTTTAATTAACATAATGGTCAAATTATGACATTATGTGGAAAAATAATTAAATTGAAGTGAGGCCGTGAGCATATACTATATTTTGACATTTAATGGTAATTTATTTTGCAAGTTCAAGGTTGTAATAAGGCCATGTCATTAGGCCATTTTTAATTTAAGTTTATAAGCTATTTTGTTAGATTTATGCTTATATAATTAATTGGGGTTCAAACGGTAATTACTAACAAATATTAGGCCATGGCTTAATTAGAGAATTTAGGGTTTTAAATGAATTTAATAAATTATAACATTTTAAAAAGTTTTGGGTCAAAATTGTAAAAATATAAAAGGTATAGGTGAAGTTTTGTAATAACCGAAAGGTTTGGGTCCAATTTTGGTATTAGAAGTCAAAGTTGACTACATAGGAGACTTTGACCAATTTTGGAGAATTTTAGAAATTAAAATACTACCTTATAATAAGGTACTTGTTAAATTGTAAAAGATTTATAAGACTTGGGGTGGTATTGTGATTTCCGAAAACTTGGGGTACTAAATGGAGTTTAGTACAAACCTTAGGTTATTAGGAATTTTTAGAAGTTGTTTTGGTTAATTTGGAGTTTATATGAATTATATAAGTATAATATAAGATATTTCATAATATTGTTACAAATGGGTAACATATGTGGTAAAACCGAGATTTAGAGGAAATATAAGGTTAGTAATGATGTTTATAACCTTTTTGTATAGTTTGGTAATTTTTGGAGTTATATATAAGGTTTTATCAAGAGATATGTATAATATATAGTTTTGATGATATTAGAAAACTATATGTTATAAAGAGGGGAATTTGGTGAATATAGAAAGTTAAGTGGTGGAAAAGTATTAGAATAGACCTAGGGGTCTGTTCGGTCTTTTAAAAAAAATATATAACCATAGGTTATAATTATATTAAGGTTTAGGATTATAATATATGTAACAGGAAATATAAATTGGGTTGATTTGTGATTTATAAAAGTTTAGTGGTATATGATGAAGCCGAAAACAATAAGGGCTGTTTGGTATTTTAAAACAATTTACAACTATAGGTCATAATTGTTTTAATGACATAAATGTCATAATATATGTTATATAACTATAATGTAACATTATATTAATTATGTGGTGGATTTTGTAAATATTTAAAGAACATAGTGTTGTTCGAAAATATTAACATTTTAAATGAAATTTATAATATGGTTTTAAGGTTATAAAAGTTATAACATTTATATATAAGGGGTATTCATTAGAAAGAATGAATATATATTATGAGACTTACCAATAATAAATAGTTCCATAATACATATTTAAATAAATATATGTTATGGTGTAAAAATATAATAGGTTCAATGACCATGTACTTTCATAATTAAGATGATATAATAAGGGAAAAAGAATTACAAACATTGGATATGAATTCTAATGTTAAGAGTATACATGTGATATAAGGATTTACATTTTGAAAGTATTGTTTTACGATGAATTATACCACATTGAACTTTAAAAAAAAAGAACAAACCTTAGAAAAATAAATACTAAGGTGAGGTGTATAGTATGACAAAGAGTCATGCATACAACATAGAAACAACTATACGACATACAAGGGTATGTTTAGTCGCATGCGATACAAGTTCAACAAAAGTATACAAACATGCAAGACAAGACTACGCATGTAATATAACGTTTTTCCAAATCTCGAGTTAAACCGAAAACCCGACAAACATTGACAGTTTATAACGGGGGATTAACCGGGAGGTATTAGTGACGGTACGGGGTACCGTAGAGTTTTGTTATTATACGGGATGTAATCAGTAGCATTATGTATTGTTTAGACTGTTAGAGCGACGCACGGCATAGGATCTTGCTGATTCATACTCCACCATAACACAATCAGGGTGAACGGTATGTTGTTATGTGTCTCTGATTGTCTCTGAGGGCTTCCTCAGTTCATACTTCTGTGTGATCTGTGATAAGATTGTTTGTCTGAATGTGATAATTAATATGCATGAATTGTATATTTATAGCTGCTTATTATTTACTGTTGTTGAGTTAACAGTATTGGTTCGTATATATGAACCTATATATAAAACGAACTAGCGGCTATGGTGCTATCTTATATGAAATATAAGGATCGTCAGAAAAACGTTGTAGCACTAGGATAATAAAATATACATATTATCCTAGACTTTTATACGGATCATTGGCCTTTCTATATGCCGCTCTCGTATCTAACACTGGATCCCGAGTTTACAGACTCCGGATTGGACTAATGACCTTAGTCTGCCGTGTTAGGAAAAAAATGGTAATGCGATGCGATGGTATAATTAATAAATGGAAAGATAGTAAAGCCAAGAGGATGTGGCTCTTGGTGCGCGCTGTGATCACAAAAACGATACCAGGATGTCCGCGTACGGGTCCGTAAGTATCAAGAAAATTTCCCGTGAGCTAGAATGGCTCGTTGGTCGGAGACTCTACCGTTGGAGTGGCTACTGCCGTGGGTGACCCGCCATAATATATGGGTAATTAGAGACATGTCGTTTTAATGAGCATTGTCACTAGGTATAACTGAACAATAATACAGTTGATTTGTACAGTGGCGAACAATATTGGTTTCTACACCGTGGACGAGAATTAATACTTGTTTTTATTCTCGTTGTTTCGCTTTTGTTCATTGGTTATACTTGTGGTTATATTATGTGTTGATGGTTGTGTTATTGTATGGATATTATGTTAATGTTTTACAGTTTTATTTAAAACGGATTGCATGTAACGAACCCCTCTCGACCAATAATTGAGGGGTTTTGGGGGCATGACGGGGCATGTGATGACATACTCAGCAGGGGCTGATTCCATACCACAAACCATTTTTATTTCAGGTGATTAGCTGGTGGGTCGACGCGGGGCGCGACGTTTGTGATATTACGTTGGTTTGAATTGGTACGGTTTGATACTGATGACGTTTTGGACTCGGGTTGTATAAACCGAGGTGTATTTGGTTGATGCTCACGAGTACTCTGTAATAATTGTTGTTGGATTTGTTTTAAATTGTTTAAGTTCTACTATCTATCTCTTGTGGTCACTGCGGAATACGTTTCGCATGTTGATACAGTGACACCATAGAGCGATAGTCTGTTATTTACCGCTGCGATTATATTGTTTTAGGAGCAGATTAGTAGGGGTGTTACAAAAGTGGTATCAGAGCGGAGTACCGCTCTGATTACAAGAGATAGTAGTTTAAGTACCGTGAGCTTAGGTTATTCACACACCAGTACCAAGAGATAGTTGTAAATGATTTGAGTTAAGGAAGAACAGTATTTACCAAGAGCTGACTTTGATTCTGAATTCTTCAGATGTCTTCCGGAAGACGATCAGCTGGCAGAGGCAGAGGTGAGGTGGAAGAGGCGGCGGGCCTGGAGGAGGTCCTCCTGAGGCCCCAGCCGTGGGCGTTGCTGAGACGGTAGCGGCCGTCTTTGCTCAGCTAGCCCTATGGGGGTGTCCAGATAGGAGCACCACCAGTAGTCCCACCCGTACCCGCACCTAGAGAGCCAATGGCTGAAGAGTGTTGCTGACACACGAGTACCTACGTATGACGGGGTAGCTGACCCCACCGCCTGGAGAGGTACATCATTGAGCATGAGAAGGCCTTCGACGCCATTCACGTGCCTGCAGCACCGGGTCGGCATAGCGGCCTTTCACTTGAGGGACGCCGCCAGCACTTGGTGGAGGTCCGTGAAGGCACATTACATTGCTACTGAGGGTTTTGGATGGACAGGTTTTGTGGAACTGTTGAGGGAGAAATATATCCTGCTCATTTGAAGCAAGGAAGCGGGAAGAGTTTGAGGCCCTGAAGCAGGGTAGTATGACAGTAGATCAGTACTACTCCTCTTTTATTGGGCTCTTGGACTTTGTCCCAGGAGTTGTTTATCGATACTGTAAAGTTGAGAAGTTTAGAGGCGGGCTGCGATATGCGATCAAGGCCGCCATGGGTGCTGCCTTATACCCTACGATTCAGGTAAAATTAGTTGACAGATTATACCTTGTAACTCAGTTTGTTTATTACAAGTTCGGGGAACTCATTGATGCATTATAGGAATGCTACGAGGCTGCTTCTCGGACCGAGCTGTTGGTGAACAGCCGGGAGGACGGCCAGGGGCAAAGCGTAAGGCCCCGAGAAGGAGACGGAGGTTGCGGCTGGAAGCGGGAGCGCAAGAGTTGGAAGTAAGATCCACCTTTAAGTTATTTAATCCACTTAAATTACTTACTTGCTGCCTGCTTTTATACCTGCTATTCCTGACACTTTGACGATCACAGGAAGAAAAAGTTCTCCTGGAAGGAGAAGAAGAAGGAGCAGGCCAGCCAGAAGGGCAAAGAGAAGGTCCCGATGCTGACCGGGCCTACCTACGATGCCAGCCTCTTAGATCTGTACCCCCTAAGGGTAAGCGATCTAACCTTGTGAATGAGTTGATTATTATACTATCCATTACCATCCTTGTATTAATCTGAGTGTGATATGATAATAGGTTCTGCACCCCAGCGCCACTTTCACTGCAAGCGCTGTGGTAAAGACCACCCGGGTGTTGACTGCACCGGGCAAGCGGTGGACTGCCACCATTGTGGAAAAGGGCCACAGGTCGTTCGAGTGCTTTCTAATCCAGAGAGCCGAGCGTACCGCCCGCCGAAGGGGACTCAGGCGCACCTACTGGAGGAGGTGGAGCTCGAGGTGGCCAGAGGGGGCCGGCGCCCCAAGCCCAGAGGGGGCAGCACAGCAGCACGCCGCAGCAAACCAGAACCAGAGAACCCGCCGGCAACCGTGTGCTGAATGCAGCGGGAGCTTCAGGCGCTGGCACTAGTACCCAGCGCGGTGAAGGTTAGCATTTGAAACCTTAACCATTGTATGAAGCATGACTAAGTGTTAAACGCTTTACCTTAACATGAATGCGTGTTTTAATTACCGCTTAGATAAACACTTATCTAGGAAACCTTTACCTCTTAGGAGACTTCGACATCTGCTATCCCACACTTACAAGACAGAGATCACCTAGACCCGTGGAAGAAAGACGGGAGTACCCTAGTGAGTTGTGTCATGTGGTCAGACCGGGCATGATACTTCTCAGAGAGTTCCTAACCCTAGATGAGCAAATCGCCATAGTGAATGAGTGTAGAGCTTTGGGTAAGGGCATAGGAGGATTTTATACCCCTGTATTTAATAATGGTTCTAGAATGAAGCACATGATGTGCTTAGGGAAAGATTGGGATCCACAAGCTAGGGTTTATCGAGAGGTGAGGATGGTAGGTGGCGTATCTATACCTAGGATACCTGAGAGTTTCCTAACCTTGGTGAGAAACGCAATGGATATTGCTCAAGACTGTGAGACTTTTCCATTACCCGACATGACACCTGACGTTTGCATCATCAACTACTACGAGCAGGGAGGAAAGCTTGGGATGCACCAGGACCGTGATGAGACGACCGAGTCCATCACCAGAGGAATACCGGTTGTGTCATTCTCCATCGGCGATGATGCTGAGTTCATCTATGGAGACCAGAAGAGGATGGATCTAGCAAGCAAGATCATCCTCAAGTCTGGGGATGTGTTGGTATTTGGTGGAGGGCGAGGCTTGTATACCATGGTATTAAGAGCATTAAGCTCAATACCGCCCCCAGCCTAGTGAATGATACCCACATCCGACCTGGCCGTTTAAATTTGACTTTCAGACAGTACTGATGTAATAACAGTGCTAAGTGTGTAACCTTGTATAAAAGTTGAATGAATGAAATAAGAGTTTGTACTTTCAAGTATATGTGTTCAGTTTGTTGATACCGTTAATTCATAACTTCAGGCTACGGGAATGAAAAGGAGGGTACCATCTGCATCTTAGATATGGCGCAAGCCAAGGAGTCCGGTAATGTCATCACAGGTATGACAATTACAACCGACAGTAGATTACTGTTTATTGGGACTCGATGCTAATACGAGAGATGATCTCAGGTACCTTTCCTGTTGATGGTGTTAGTGCTGCCGTATTGTTCGACTCAGGGGCTTCACATTCTTTTATTTCCTCGGCATTTGCTATGAAGCTGGGGGCTGCCCCCGAACAGCTTTCAGACTTTTCAGTCACCCTTCCATCGAAGGAGAAAGTAGGTTGCACCAGGCAGTACTTGGGTCGGAGATCAGTATTATGAATGAGACTTTTCCCATCGATTTGATTGAGTTTAAGAACTTGGGCTTCGACATTATAGTGGGTATGGATTGGCTACAGAAGCATAAGGGCCGCCTTCATTGTGCAGAGCATCGACTACTACTGAAGGGGCCGAGCGGCAAGACAGTGTCATACCGCAGTGTGAGGAGAGAGCCGACTGTCAAGATCGTGTCAGCGTTGTCCCTGATGAAGGACGTTAGGAAGGGCCGACAAGCCTTCCTCTGTTATGTACAGGACACGAGACAGTGCGACGAGATGGATGTAGACATTCCAGTCGTGGCAGACTTTCCCGATTGTTTCCTGATGAGTTGCCAGGCATGCCGCCTGTGCGTGAGGTTGAGTTCGCCGTCGACTTATTGCCAGGTACGGGCCCTATTGCTAAGGCACCCTATCGTATGGCACCGGCTGAGATGAGGGAGCTGAAGGTACAGCTGGAGGACCTCCTCGACAAGGGATTCATTCGACCTAGTGTTTCTCCTTGGGGTGCTCCAGTATTATTCGTCAAGAAGAAGGACGGCAGTATGCGACTCTGCATCGACTACCGCGAGCTTAATGCGGTCACGGTCAAGAACAAGTATCCATTGCCACGGATTGATGACTTATTTGACCAGTTGAGAGGGGCCAGTGTGTTCTCAAAGATAGATCTCAGATCTGGCTACCATCAGATTAGGATTGCAGAGGATGACATAGAGAAGACAGCTTTCAGGACACGGTATGGACATACGAGTTCACCGTTATGCCATTCGGACTGACGAATGCGCCAGCCATATTCATGGATTTGATGAACCGTCTCTTCAGAGAACAGCTTGATAGTTCAGTTGTGGTTTCATCGACGATATTCTGATCTATTCAAACCAGGGAAGATCATGAGTTACATTGAGACAGGTATTGAATCATGAGAAAACCAGCTGTATGCCAAGCTCTCGAAGTGTGAGTTCTGGTTAGACAGCGTGTCATTTCTAGGACACATCATATCAGCAGACGGGATATCTGTAGATCCTGCTAAGATTGAGGCAGTGAAGAGTTGGCCAAGGCCAAAGACAGTTACAGACGTCCGCAGCTTTCTGGGTTTGGCCGGTTACTATAGAAGGTTCGTGAAGGACTTCTCCAAGAGGCCAAACCATGACTAATCTATGAAGAAGGAGTCCCAGTTCTTATGGTCTGCAGAGTGTGAGCAGTCCTTTCAGACACTGAAGGATCTCCTGACATCGGCACCCGTTCTTACTATCCTGAGGGCACCGATGGGTTCGAGGTATACTGTGATGCCTCTGGAACCGGTCTAGGCTGTGTGCTTATGCAGCACGGGAAGGTAGTTGCCTACGCATCCCGACAGCTGAAGAAGCATGAGGTGAATTACCCCACACACGACCTTGAGTTAGGCGCAGTAGTCTTCGCTTTGAAGATCTGGCGACATTATCTTTACGGTGTGACAGTCACTATCTACTCTGATCACAAGAGTTTACAGCATCTCTTCTCTCAGAAGGAGCTGAACATGCGACAGAGAAGATGGGTCGAGTTCTTGAAGGACTACGACATAGACCTGAGGTACAAGGAGGGCAAGGCGAATGTAGTAGCCGACGCCCTGAGCCGCAGAGCTCATTCATTATTTACACGCTATTAGCGAGCAGCAGTATGATTGATGAGATACGAGCTGCACAGGAGAGTGACCAGTACATGGAGAGTATCAAGCAGAAAATGAGGGTTGCTTTGAGAGTCAGAAGTATGACTTCGAACTGTGTGATGATGGCATGATTCGACTGAATGGCCGTTGTGTATTCCAGAGTCTTCTCCAGATTGAAGGAGAAGATACTCCAGGAGGCTCATTGCTCGTCCTTATCCGTCCACCCCGGTTCTTCGAAGATGTACAAGGACTTAAAGGTCCATTTCTGGTGGAGCGGGATGAAGAAGGATGTAGCTGACTACGTGACTAGATGCTTGACCTGTCAGAAGGTTAAGTTTGAGCATAGGAGACCCGGAGGTTTAGTGCAGTCTATGCCTATTCCTTGCTGGAAGTTCGAGGACATCTCGATGGATTTCGTTGTCGGTCTCCCACCGACTAAGGGAGGACTGAACACGATTTGGGTCATTGTGGACCGTCTGACGAAGGTGGCAAAGTTTGTTGCTATGAAGGATACCTGGAAGGTCCCGAAGTTAGCGGACTTGTTCCAGAAGGAGGTGATCCGGCACCATGGGTGCCAAAGATTGTTCTGATAGGGACCCTCGATTTTTGTCTAGATTCTGGGGTCAGGTTCAGGAAGCCTTGGGTACGAAGTTGAAGCTTAGTACGGCATTCCATCCACAGACCGACGGTCAGAGTGAGAGGACCATCCAGACACTGGAGGACATGCTGAGAGCATGTGCCTTAGATTTCAGGGGAGTTGGTTAGAGCGACTACATCTGATAGAGTTCGCCTACAACAACAGCTACCACTCCTCGATACAGATGCCACCGTTTCAGGCACTATATGGTAGACCATGTAGGACTCCTCTATGCTGGGATGAGGCCAGCGAGAATACGCTTCTAGGACCTGAGTACCTAGAGCAGATTAAGGAGGATGTCCTACAGATTCGTAAGAACATGAAAGCAGCTCAGGACCGGCAGAAATCATATGCAGACACCAAGAGGAGGGACATTGAGTTCACTACTGACGACATGGTATTCCTCAGAGTGTCACCCATGAAGGGGATATTCCGGTTTGGGCAGAAGGGCAAGTTGAGCCCAAAGTATGTTGGACCTTATGCGATTAGGGAGCGAGTGGGCCCGTTAGCCTACAGACTGGATTTACCAGCAGAGCTCGGGAGGGTGCACGACGTTTTTCACGTTTCACAGTTGAAGAAGTATGTGCCCCACCCATCGCACGTTTTGCAGCCAGAGACTTTAGAGTTGGACCCCGCTCTACGATATGAGGAAGTACCACTCCGCATTCTCGATACGAACGAAGACGAGGCAGACTAGGAACAAGACCGTTAGCATGGTCAAGGTTCTCTGGTCGAACCATGAGGTGGAGGAGGCTACATGGGAGTTAGAGGACTCCATGAGAGCGAAGTATCCCGCACTCTTCGAGTAGTAGCTGTGATACTTGTACGGGTTCGTGGTCAAACCCTTTTTAAGGGGGGTAGACACCACTTGGCTTGCGCATATGTTATGCATTAGGTCTTGTTTTGGTGGTGTGTTTTGTTGGTATGCTGCGTCATACATGTTTGTTTGGATGATTGTATGTTGAATACATTTTATGTATGTGCCTTAGTGCACCTGTTTGAATATATATATATATACCTGAGTACTTTTGTTGATGAGTTGGATGTGCACCTTGTTTAGTGCTGTGATGAATGAGTTTATACCATGAGTTTGGCTATTTGATATATGCTGTTGTATAGACTAGGTTTGAACCTAGTGGGAGTTACTCCCTAGCGATGGACTGTTTGGTTACTTAGTGGAACTTGATTCCTTAGGTGAACTGTAGAGGATTAAGGACTTCGGGACGAAGCCTTTTTAAGGGGGGTAGACTGAAATACCCCTAACCTTTAAAATTAATTAAATGATCTATTAATGATCTAAGATGGTTAATAAACATCTAAATATTATTGGGGAACAATCTAAAGATCTCAACAAGGCAAAACATGCCTTAAGATCGGTAAAGCCAAAAATGTGCTTTAAGCACCATAAAGATTGTATGACCTCAAATAGGATCCAAAGTGGATTCCTAAGTATTATAATGAAGTAAGGAACACAACAAAACTATTCTCAAAGAATAAGCTCAGAAGCACCTGCAACACAAAATGTGCACTAAAACACCTTAAAGCACGTTTTTGTGAAATTGCCTTCTAAATTGGTTTTTAATGGGCTTAAGGGTTTAATTACCTTTAAATATGATATTATATCACATTATATCATATTAGGAATTTAATTCCAAATTTAACAGATTTTTACAAATTTAATATTAAAATATTAATAAAACCCTAAAGTGGGGCCCGTTTGACAGCTATAAGCAAGAGAAGGCTTGATACAGCCACTTGCACATTCAAAAGACAAGACTCCAACATATGTCCCTAAATTAAGGGTTACCTTTTGCCTTTTTATTAAACAATACACATTTGGCTCCATTATTTGATTCATCTAGCTCCAAACCGTGTGAGCCCCTCCTTTCTCCTCCATTAGCCGATTTCTTGTCTCCTCTTATCTCCTTGATGAGTCATTATACATTAACAAACAATAAACTAATCTAAAGTGCTTTTTCAATCAAATAATACTCATTCCAATCATTCTCTTTCTCCTAGCTGCATTCCAATCGGTGAAGCAGCTCTCCCAGACCCTCTCAACCGAAGCTCTTGAGTTGGGAAGATAGATCTAACTCCTAAGCTCCAAAGGTAATGTTTTAAGGTCATTTTTAGCTCTTTTTCTTCATCTATTCATCACCAACACTTAGATCTCGTGGCTCATCACTTCCTATGGCTTATTCTCAGTGTTTTAAGGTTAGAACATCAACCAATCTCGGCTGAAGCAAGTTAGGAGACCAAGGTTTCTCAAAATCTCATTTTAAGGTAAAAACATACCTTAAGCTTCTCTACTCTTCATCCGATTTTCTTCCTCTGATTTTTATGAGTTTATAAACTCATAATCTTCATATTTACATGTTCAATCAGTTGGTTAGCCATTTGGAGCAAGGGTGGCCGAGATCCAAAGGAAATACCCTCTTTTAAGGCATTTTTCCAAGGTAAAACCTAATAACAAGGCACTTGTTGTTGTCTAGCTATTTCCTATGTCTATATGATGAATCTAACACCTTGTGGTGTGTCTAAAAACAGGCCGAATCCCTCTTGAACTTCCCTTGCATTTTTAAGGTGATTTTGCCTTAAATCTTACATTAATTATTCCTTATGGTTAAGCTCAAGCTTGGAGTATAACCATATCTTGTTTTGGTGTATTAACATGTCTAAATGATGTGGTGAATTTCCCTTCAAGTGGCCGAGTACATACAAGGGCAAATCAAGGTATAAACACCTTAAAACTTATGATTTTACAATTTCTAAGCATATATATAAATATTGCCGAGAGTGAACTTGATAATATGGGTTATATTAACCTAGAAATGGAAAAAAAATGACTAAGATAAATTAAGCTAGTCATTTAAGAGATTTAATTAACATAATGGTCAAATTATGACATTATGTGGAAAAATAATTAAATTGAAGTGAGGCCGTGAGCATATACTATATTTTGAGACATTTAATGTGTAATTTATTTTGCAAGTTCAAGGTTGTAATAAGGCCATGTCATTAGGCCATTTTAATTTAAGTTTATAAGCTTATTTAGTTAGATTTATGCTTATATAATTAAATTGGGGTCAAACGGTAATTACTAACAAATATTAGGCTGTGGGCTTAATTTAGAGAAATTTAGGGTTTTTAAATGAATTTAATAAAAATTATAACATTTTATAAAGTTTTGGGTCAAAATTGTAAAAATAGAAAAGTATAGGTGAAGTTTTGTAATTACCGAAAGGTTTGGGTCCAATTTGGTATTAGAAGTCAAAGTTGACTACATAGGAGACTTTGACCAATTTTGAAGAATTTTAGAAATTAAAATACTACCTTATAATAAGGTACTTGTTAAATTGTAAAAGATTTATAAGACTTAGGGTGGTATTGTGATTTCCGAAAACTTGGGGTACTAAATGGAGTTTAGTACAAACCTTAGGTTATTAGGAATTTTTAGAAGTTGTTTTGGTTAAATTTGGAGTTTATATGAATTAGATGAGTATAATATAAGATATTTCACAATATTGTTACAAATGGGTAACATATGTGGTAAAACCGAGATTTAGAGGAAATATAAGGTTAGTAATGATGTTTATAACCTTTTGGTATAGTTTGGTAATTTTTGGAGTTATATATAAGGTTTTATCAAGAGATATGTATAATATATAGTTTTGATGATATTATAAAACTATATGTTATAAAGAGGGGAATTTGGTGAATATAGAAAGTTAAGTGGTGGAAAAGTATTTAGAATAGACCTAGGGGGTCTGTTCGGTCTTTTAAAAAAAATATATAACCATAGGTTATAATTATATTAAGGTTTAAGGATTATAATATAAGTGTAACAAGGAAATATAAATTGGGGTTGATTTGTGATTTATAAAAGTTTAGTGGTATATGATGAAAGCCGAAAACAATAAGGGTTGTTTGGTATTTTAAAACAATTTACAACTATAGGTCATAATTGTTTTAATGACATAAATGTCATAATATATGTTATATAACTATAATGTAACATTATATTAATTATGTGGTGGATTTTGTAAATATTTAAAGAACATAGGTGTTGTTCGAAAATATTAACATTTTTAAATGAAATTTATAATATGGTTTTAAGGTTATAAAAGTTATAACATTTATAATATAAGGGGTATTCATTAGAAAGAATGAATATATATTATGAGACTTACCATATAATAAATAGTTCCATAATACATGTATTTAAATAAATATATGTTATGGTGTAAAAATATAATATGGTTCAATGACCATGTACTTTCATAATTAAGATGATATAAGATAGAGGGAAAAAAAGAATTACAAACATTGGATATGGAATTCTAATGTTAAGAGTATACATGTGATAATAAGGATTTACATTATTGAAAGTATTGTTTTACAGATGAATTATACCACATTGAACTTTAAAAAAAAAAGAAACAAACCTTAGAAAAATAAATACTAAGGTGAGGTGTATAGTACATGACAAAGAGTCATGCATACAACATAGAAACAAACTATACGACATACAAGGGTATGTTTAGTCGCATGCGATAACAAGTTCAACAAAAGTATATAAACATGCGAGACAAGACTACGCATGTAATATAACGTTTTTCCAAATCTCGAGTTAAACCGAAAACCCGACAAACATTGACAGTTTATAACGGGGGATTAACTGGGAGGTATTAGTGACGGTACGGGGTACCGTAGAGTTATGTTATTATATGGGATGGTAATCAGTAGCATTATGTATTGTTTAGACTGTTAGAGGCGACGCACGGAGCATAGGATCTTGCTGATTCATACTCCACCGTAACACAATCAGGGTGAACGGTATGTTGTTATGTGTCTCTGATTGTCTCTGAGGGCTTCCTCAGTTCAGACTTCTGTGTGATCTGTGATAAGATTGTTTGTCTGAATGTGATAATTAATATGCATGAATTGTATATTTATAGCTGCTTATTATTTACTGTTGTTGAGTTAACAGTATTGGTTCGTATATATGAACCTATATATAACGAACTAGCGGCTATGGTGCTATCTTATATGAAATATAAGGATCGTCAGAAAAACGTTGTAGCACTAGGATAATAAAATATACATATTATCCGAGACTTTTATACGGAGCATTGGCCTTTCTATACACCGCTCTCGTATCTAACACTGGGTCCCGAGTTTACAGACTCCGGATTGGACTAATGATCTTAGTCTGGTGTGTTAGGAAAAAAATGGTACTGCGATGCGATGGTATAATTAATAAATGGAAAGATAGTAAAGCCAAGAGGATGTGGCTCTTGGTGCGCGCTGTGATCACAAAAACGATACCAGGATGTCCGCGTACGGGTCCGTAAGTATCAAGAAAATTTCCCGTGAGCTAGAATGGCTCGTTGGTCGGAGACTCTACCGTTGAAGTGGCTACTGCCGTGGGTGACCCGTCATAATATATGGGTAATTTAGAGACATGTCGTTTTAACGAGGCATTGTCACTAGGTATAACTGAACAATAATACAGTTGATACTTGTACAGTGGCGAACAATATTGGTTCTACACCGTGGACGAGAATTAATACTTGTTTGTTATTCTCGTTGTTTCGCTTGTTGTTCATTGGTTATACTTGTGGTTATATTATGTGTATTGATGGTTGTGTTATTGTATGGATATTATTGTTAACTGTTTTACAGTTTATATGTTAAAACGGAATTGCATGTAACGAACCCCATGCTCTTGACCAATTAATTGAGGGGTTTTTGGGGGCATGACGGGGCATGTGATGACATACTCAGCAGGGGCTGATTCCATACCACAAACCATTTTTATTTCAGGTGATTAGCTGGTGGGTCGACGCGGGGCGCGACGTTTGTGATATTACAGTTGGTTTGAATTTGGTACGGTTTGATACTGATGACGTTTTGGACTCGGGTTGTATAAACCGAGGTGTATTTGGTTAGATGCTCACGAGTACGGACTGTAATAATTGTTGTTGTTGGATTTGTTTTAAATTGTTTAAGTTCTACTATCTATCTCTTGTGGTCACTGTGGGAATACGTTTCGCATGTTGATTATCAGGTAATTCGTTATCACCCGTATAGGCGAGTGATAACAGTGACACCATTAGAGCGACAGTCTGTTATTTACCGCTGCGATTATATTGTTTTTAGGAGCAGGATTAGTAGGGGTGTTACAACTTACACATCCAAATAGTGAAAACCTATATTGCATCACCGTGGACTAGGCTATTAAAGTGGAACCACTTAAATCCTCTTGTCATTTCACATTACTATTACATTATAATCCACGTCACTTAGAGTTGATTAACTCCATATCACAACAATACTCTTAACATTTTAGCGTTATCTGTGGGAACTTTCTCACCGGCACTAAGCCTTTTCTTGCCCCAAGAAGCGTGACCGTTCCTCAACCAATCATTTTTCGTGGGCCGGCTGAAGGGAGCCGGCCTGGGATATGGTTAGATCTTGAGACTTGGGATTGAATTGTATGTGGTTCTGTCCAAGCAAAGGGGAGTCGTGGAAAGGAAACATATCGTACAGGGCAAAAATATCTGGCTAGGTAAATTTGTCCGGAAAAGAAAACATATCGTTTGGGCAGAATGTGATTTTGGAAGGCCCGTTAATAGTATTTTGAGAAAAAGCATCATTAGTCAGGTCATTAACATGTTACCAACGGTTCCCAAGTTGATCTAATACTTTGCTTGGCAGCCTAGGGCAGTGGAGGACACAGACTTTGAATCTTATCTGTCAATTTTTGAAAATATTTTGTTTCAAAGCTTAATGTGTATCCAGAACATTAATAGATAAATTAAATGTAAAACTAATATTTAGTTTTATGTTCAAGCAGACTTAATCATCCTTTTTAAACACTCAAACATGGTACTTGAAGGGTTTGGTTTAGATTGAGTATTAAAAGTTACTTTTTTTTAACTACCTTAAA
Organism: Limonium bicolor; assembly: GCA_023374045.1. Lineage (NCBI taxonomy): Eukaryota > Viridiplantae > Streptophyta > Magnoliopsida > Caryophyllales > Plumbaginaceae > Limonium > Limonium bicolor. The sequence continues at coordinate 51,061,284 of CM041782.1, forward strand.
AAAAACAAAGTCGTACCAGCCAAGATATGGACTTGCAACCTCATACATGAATAGATATGTCTCAACCACAAGATTATTTTCAACTTTTAGTTGTTTATCCAATTATATTCAGTTTATGCTATATAAATTTTCATTTTTTAAATTAAAAATCAATCCCCATTAAAGTGTGGAGGGTAATTGTCGCTATGACGAAGAGCGAGAGATAAATAATTCTAATTAAAAACCACAGATCCTGAAATGCCGGTTTTGGAGGGTAAAACTCTCATCTTGATCTCACTTAAATACATACTTATCGCCTGTTTTTACCAGAGAGCTTCATGGGAGTGCCAAAGAGCACAAAATAGTCACCACGCGGACTTACGCCATAAAAGGCGGTAAATGGCTAGAGTTGCCACATAGTTTGACCTATAACAAACTAGAGAGAAAAAATGAGAGGAATTTAAGAATCCTAATTAACTATAAGAAAGATGCCTATCGATAGATCTTACCTATTCAGACTAGTGATTATATGTGGGGCTCGTATAGGTTTTCACCTCTTAGAAGCGACCATAACTTTGGAAGGCCTATGGAAACCTTGGATTCCCATTGTCGAGATTTCATTCTTTCAACACCTTTTAATAGAGGAACGAAGTAGAGCAGAGAATGTCGATGAGGCGAGGATTTCTACCAAGCTAGTACAAAATATAAAGGATCTAGCAAAAGATTGAGATAATTTTGAGAGTTGAATAAATTAGACATGAGTATGATGACAGGGAAGAATTTTGAGATAAATTAAGTGTTGAGAGCTCACAAAAAACCATAAAGATTTATGGGGCCCTTTTGATCTTTTGAGATGTTTTGAGAGAGTTTTGGTAACTTTTGTGAAGGTTTACACCTGTTGGTACGGTGTAATTAACCTCACCTTAACTATGCCATCAATATAACTAATCATACTTTCGTACTTCTAAATATTTACCCTAAATAAGGAGCCAACATGAGATAGCCATCCTTCAATTATCAAGCCTAGAAAGCTGAGTTTCCTCGATAGGATCTCTGGTCCCAGAGTGAAAGCTAAGCCTGGTGTTATCTGGCAAGAACCAGCCGGGTTTCCTCAGTAGGAACCCTGATCAGCTCTGTGTTGTAGTGACCCTGGCACTGCCACGTAGGAGTACTCATGACCTAACACGTGTGACACTGACATCCCGTCCCATCAGTCTCGCCGGACAACTCGTCATTACCACTCGAACACCTCCTTGAATAATCATTAAAAACTCCAAGAATGACATGTCCTTTTCGAGATTAGTGGATAACCAGGCAAGAGAAGGAAGCTTCGTTCCTCACAGGCCCACCCCGGGTGACATCACCCCTACTCCACATGGAAGTATTATGCGTCACCAACCCGGTCAGCAGATGAGAGCGAGTCGGCTCATCTGTCTCTTTCCTCATTAATAGCAATCAATGGCTTATTTATTTCTCACGCAAACATTAATACTCTTTTTCTGCACTTGTATTCTCCTAGAGTAAATCGACAGTGTTAGGAAACCAGCTTTCTTTCCCGTGTGAGAAATCGGCTCAAGCGCCTCACAAGCAAAACACAAAATAAAGAAAGTCGGGTCGAAAGAAACTTGCTTTCTTTCTTGCATGATAAACTGGCTCGACTCAACACCTTGTTATAAAAACGCCAAGTAAAAAATAAAAGACGTGCCAAAAAACGCAAGGGGGGGGGGACCAGCCTTTCTACTTTGCTAGAAGCCAACCCATTGCAAAAAACATCCTGGCAACAAAACACAAGGCAAACTACTGAAACAGGTAACCAACTATTTTATTCATTCATGACAAATATTTACACAATCTGTGGCCCGATTGACAATGCCAGGGTCGTGGAATTCACAAAATACTTACAAAAAAAGAGAATAAACTTTACAAAAGAAAAAGAAAAACCATATGCTACACATTCCTAGGGGCATGTTTCGCGGATCATCCACCCGGTTCAATTTTTGCTACACCACTCCCCGAAATGCCATCGACACTAAAGGCAAACTTTCGTGTGCCGAACTGAAAGCTTCTAGTGTGGCTCTCGCACATGAATTCCTGACCACCAATCTTGATTCTAGCGATGACAGATCAAGGGACACGCCGGCTTACCCGCAAAGCTGATCCACCAGGTCTCGAACATAAATGGAAACTCGAAGGATCTGAGAATCCGTCATTGTTTGAAACATGCCCAATTTCCCCTCCAAAGTTGTATCCTTCTACTATTGACTCATGATGGCCATCTTATACTAGTTCCCTCATGAGTGAACAAATTTTCATGTTTTATAGGTGTATTTAATACGCTTTATTAACGCTAATCATGCTCACTTCTTCACTTTAGCAACTTTTCCTCTATTTTTGTGTAACATTTGTTTTCTTACAAAGCTATTGTTTAAGCATGATGAACACTGAGCTAAGAGAATATTAGATAAAGAGAACAATGCATGGGTGCGAACAAATCTTAAATCGAACCAATAATGAAGAATCTAGGCCGTGTACAAGTCGGGAACTCTTTAGCTACAACCATCCAAGTGTGTGTCTGGCTAACACACCCGGCCAGCTCACAAGTCCATAGCTTGCCCAGACACAGGCCGAGAGCATCAATACTTGAGTTCAACTTATGTTTGGGGCATTCGACACAACACAAACTGGAGAAAGCTCACCTCCTTGGAAGCTCCCCTCCAACCTCTCATGGTTATTTCTTCTCCTTTCTCTCTTTATTATGCTCTAATAGAGGAATAACCTCCTTGTACATAGGGATGTGGATTTTCCCCCAAAATATCTAAAACTCCATTTTTGAATCTTGAAGCTCTCTTAATGCTTTATTTTAGTTCTTTTACTTAATGAAAGATAATTATTGAGTATTTATGCTATTAATCTTGTCTACTTGTGGTTTAGGGATTTGTTTAGGGTTTGCAAAATGTGCTATCTTTTTGGGTTTCCATGGATGGGTTTACAGAAGTAGAAGTATAAACCGTGGGGACTAAATCAATGTACTTGAATGTTAAGGGTCTTAGATGAGACTAGATTACAACTTAGGGGCTAAGTCAATGCCTTTTTTTCCGGGGCCTTCCTTCAAAACAAATGGAGCCCGACCCTCCCACCCGTTGAAGCCGACTTCAATGTTTATATTCGATCCTGGATATCTTCTCGGTGGTGTGGTCTAGCCAAAGACCTTAAACATGGGAAACTTCCTGAGAGACAACATGGATGAAATTTCTTTAATTTTCTATTCTTTTATTTTTAAGTTCTCCCTTGATTTTGTTTTTTCTAACTCTTAACCTTGTTTGTATTTGGTTGATTCTAGAGTCTTATGCAGGTGCAATTTCATATCCAAACCGCAACCAAGCTACGCTACTATGAGGCTAAAGCTCAAGTGTGGGGGGCTCTTACAATGAAACAAACTATATAATGAGGGGAGTACTAGTTTCTTTCATTTTTTTTGTCTCACTTCTTTTCTTTCATTTTGTTTCTATCTGAATCTACCACTGGGAATAACTTTTGTGCTTAATTCTTAGTTTGTGTCTTTTATGTTCTTTCTCTGGTTTACTTCTCGAAAAGGTCTTCTAAATCCTTCCCCGGTTATTCTGGTGAACAATAAGGACATTTTTAATCTAAGTGTGCGGGAGTGACCTTTTTGGTGAAATTTGTGCTTAAATGTTCAATCCTTATGCATATATTGCATTTTGTCCAAAATACAAAACTTGGGTCCATGTATTGTGGTTTTTCTCATTGAGAAAAAAAATGCTATTATGAATTGTGGAATGCTAAAAAAAATTCTTTTTGATTGCTTTCGAGAAGCATTTTCATGTGGTGTGGCCAATTGATCTGAAGCGGTTGGATTTTTATTACTTATGGGTTCTTTTTGTCTCCTCTCTTAGGGATTGCTAAAGGGTGCTTCTTTGTGAAATATTTAAGGGACATGAGAGACACCATTGGTAAACAACAATAAGAGTTGAGTGTCCTTCAATGCAAAAGGCTAAATTCTTAAATTTATCTCATCGTCTCTTGCGCAAGTGTGAAACAAATGCATACATTTATTTTCTTGTTGTATTCTTCTCATTGCCCACATTATACCCCGAAACTCTACACTTTATTTTGCCCTAGGCACACCCATGCCACATGTAGTCAATGGTTCATAGTCCTTAAAAGAATTTATCAATTTGTTTCTTCTCTTATCCTACATTTCATGATAGTATTTGTTAGCTTTGGGAATTTCCTATTTGCGTAGGTTCTTGGTTTTGCTTGAGGACAAGAAAAAAGGCAAGTATGGGGGCCTGATGAGTGAACAAAATGAGCATGTTTTAGAGATGTATTTCATATGCTTTATTAACATTGTTCATGCTCATTTCTCCAGTTTAGCTAGTTTTCCTCAAGTTTTGTATGTCATTGGTATTCCTACACATTTACTGTTTAAACATGAGGAAAACCCAACCAGGATAAAGTTATACAAAGACAGCAATGTGTGGGCGTAAACAAATCTCAAATTGGAGCTATAACGAAGAATATAGGCCTTGTACAAGTCGGGAACTCCTTAGCTATAGTTGTCCAGGTATGTGTCTGGCTAACACACCCGGACAACACACAAGTCCTTTGCTTGCCTGGACACAGGTCGAGAATATCAATACTTGAGTTCGACTTATGTCGGACATACAAGTCTGCTCTAAAGATAGTAAAAACGCGGGATTTAAACGAGAAAAGCAGGAAAAGAATGGGGCATTCGACATAGCACGAACGAGAGAAAAGAAAAGAGAGAATATAAGAGAAAAAAGAGGAAAAAGAAGAAGAACAGGAGGGGGAGGAGGAGGAGGAGGAAAAAGCTCACCTCCTTGGAAGCTCCCCTTCAACCTCCCATGGTTATTTCTCTTCCTTTCTCGCTTTATTATGCTCTAATGGAGAAATAACCTCCTTGTACCTAGGGATGAAGATTCTCCCCCTCAAAGTCCCTAAAAATCCATTGTTGAATCTTGAACTCCTTTAATGCCTTACTTTAGTTCTTGTACTTAGTGAAAGGTAAGTATTGAGTATTTATGCTCTTAAGCTTGTCTACTTGTGATTTGAAGATTTTCTTAGGGTTTGGTCAATGTGCTATTGTAGCAAAATTATGTGACTATCTTTACCTAGGCAGTATACCTATCATTTTGCGGAATAATGAATTAAGTGGGGTTGTCGATCGGGACCTCGTTCAATTAACTGACAATTTTATAATTAAATGAGAAACTAAAAGAAACTAAGAAAACAAGAAATGTCACTTTTTTAGGATTTTCTTAATCTAACTAAAATACTAACCCAGCAAACAAACATTAAATAATTAAAATAAACTAACTGAACAAGGTGAAAATTTTAAATCTAAAGAAGTACCCCGAATTGTTCTGTAAACCCTTACTTTCTAAATCTATTTATAAACCCTTCTGTAATTCTGCAAAAATTCAGAAACTATAAATAATCCATTAACGGCTAAGTTCAAACGAATCCTAATCAGTCGCCAAAACTAGCAGCAGGCTAATGCTCTAATCCGGACACAAACTAATCACATAAAGAACAGTTTCTATTGGAGACAGATTAACTTACAGGCGGGATCATGCTTCTAGTCGTTAATCCGATTGAACTTCCTATGGTTCGTTATCTGTCTCAGCTCTCGCATGTTGATTAGAAAACTACAAAGATTGCTTTAATAATTACCTAGAGAATTAAAACGCATGAAGAACAGAAATTAAACTACTACATTAATAGATTAGCGAAAAGATTACAAAATAAATCTTAAGATCCGGTTTGCTATCCCAATCCGGGGAGCTTGTCTAACTACTCAGACATGACTTTTGAAACAACAAATATAATAGATAAAAACATGAAAAGAAATAAGAAAAAGAGTAGAAAAAACTCCAGTTAGCAAGTTGACCCGGATCCCCGCTCCGCCTCCGTCTTCATGTCGATTCTCTGTTAGAAACGCGATACGACTATGGTATGTGGTGATAAGGGTAGAATTGTGTGAGTGAGAGGAGAGGCAGAGCCTCTACCCTAAAGTGAATGGCACAACGGTGTATGAGTCATGTCCCCATCTCGTTCAACCCTAAGTCTCTTATATAGAGTGGCGGACCAAGACTTTAAAACCTGAGGGGACATTTTTTATCAAATAGCAATCTGTCAAATAAATATTAAAATTTAATTTTAGAACAATATTGAATTATTTAAATTACAATTGCTTTATACGAGTCTTTATCATTTGAAAGTGATACATAATAACATTACTGTTAATGGACTAATAATGTATTTGATTATACATATATGTTTAGATTATCATCAACCGGTACAAACTACAGTTGAAAGAGCATCCTGTATCGGTTGATGATAATCTAAACATCAACCCAAGTTTTAAACGTGTACTATTTTGAATATCAAAACATCATTTTTCAATTACACTATTTAATTATCTAATATTTATTATTTATTTTTACTATATGTATAGACACATATATATATTGTTGTATCGTGCCCCCACAGAGCCAAAATTTCAAACTTAGGGGGGCCAAAATTTTTTTTGACTATAATATCAATACTAAATATCTTCTGAAAAAATATAATAAAATTTTAAAATAAAAATACTTACAATATGGTTTAAAGGTTTATATTCTAAACATAGATAATTTTCTACCGAACACGAAAATTAAGGATACAATTTTTGGACTATTTTATCCTTATTTTTTCATAAGGAATAGAGAAGTTGCGAGTGAGAGAAAAAAGTAAGAGGGTATATGAAAATTGAATGGTAAAAAAGTCTAAAACATCTTATATTTTTGAAAAATGACAACTTTCAAAACATCATTTATTAAGAACAGAAGGTAATACATAGTGACAATTACAAGACTCATTGATTTAACTTAAACTAAAATTTGATAAACACAATTAATATTTTAAAAGTAAGTTTCAGTTCAAATTATGGTTATAAAAATAATAAAGTATAAAATATAAGACACTTAATAACATCAACTAATGTTTTAAGTGTAGTTTGTTATTTATATTTATAACACTAAACAGTTTAAAATGAACTCATGTTAATTAAAAATAATAAATATCATAGATACTTTTAGACAATTTTAATAAATTCAACTTAATTTATAACAAAATAAACTATATTATATAAAATTAGTAATAAAAAAAATGATGTCATCAGGACAATTGGGGGGGCCGGGCCCCCCTAATAGATAGTGTGGCTCTGCCACTGCATGCAGCAGCGTACGTGAATGGGGTGTGCAATAGTGATAATCATCATCGCATTGCATCATGAATAATGAAGTCATGCGGAGGGAGTTTTGTGACAGAGATGTATTTTCGGTTTGTGACGGATGTGATGTCAGCCATTAGATTAAATATTATTTTTTTTCAGATCACAATACTCGAAGCATATCGAAGGAATGGGGTTGCTGACTTGCTGGGTTGAAGAATTATTTTTTAAATCCGGGCTTGTAGTTAAAGTACTAAGTTAAGTAAGTATAGACATATTTTGAAAATATTAAATATTAACTCAATAATTTATTATAATAAAAGAACTAGTAGATATATTTAAAAACAGATATTGAAAATTAATTAAACTCCTGGTCCTGGTTATCAATTATGAAACATCCCATAGGAAATAAAGATTAACATATAACCACATCATATTTTGAGATCACAATATTATTATTTGTATTCCTAATCAATGTCATATACTTAAATTCACACTCGTCCAAGATTATTATTTTCTTTTCTTCTTTACTATCACCTATTTTTTATATAGATACTTATTAGTGGTACAATATTATTTATATAATCTTTTTCTAAAAATCAGTTGAATTTTTATGTAGTATTTTCTTTTTATGAGACCTTTATAGTCTTTTTCACTCACTTTAACCAATAGAATTGGATTTTAAAACTATTATATTAAAAGGGTAATGATAATTTGACAATTTAGTGACTTTAACTAGATAATAATAAATGTGTCCTTTAAAATAATAACATATAAGTTTAAATCTTATAACTTAATTATATAATAAGAGTGAAATTGAAGTATGTACTCTAGGTACTAATTAACCATAACTATTTTAATAAAATTAGGTTGTAGATAAATTCCACATATAATAATTCACAAAAGTTGAAATATATATATATATATATGCAACATTTCTATAAATTGAGATGTAAACGATATAGTAAAACAATAACAAAATAATATCACTAAAAATAATAATAACAACTATAATACTATAAGAAATACAATTACTAAAATATATATTAAGTACTATTATTAAAATAATTTTACATCTTGAAATTTGATTAAGAAAAAATACCTTTGACGATTTAACATTCCTAAGGTTTAGGGTATCTTTTTGTGATTCATTTAAATACCCTTATAACGTTTCAATTTCTTGGCGGGATTTTAGGTTTCAACACCACTATTATAAATAACGTTTCCAACGTTTTACATAAAGGTGTCCACACATTCAGATAAACGTTTCCACGTGTTTATTTTAACATTTCCACGTTTCTACAATTCCATGATTATCTATAACGTTTCCACGCCACGGTTACATATAAATGTTTCCACTGCATGATTATATATAAACACTTTTATAATTATATGTGATGTTTCCATGACACAATTATATATAATGTTTCCACCGTTATATATAAAGGAGTCCACGAGTTCAGATAACGTTTCCACCTTTTTATTTGAACGTTTTCACCTTTTTATTGAAACATGTCTACGTTGTTATATATACGTTTCCACGTTTTTATTTGAACGTTTCCCCGTTTCTACAATTCCATGATTATATATAACGTTTCCATGACATGATTACATATAAACATTTCAGTAATTACGTATGTATGTTTCCATGCCACAATACGTTTCCACGATTTATATGTAAACGTTTACAAGCCATGGTTACATATATACATTTACACAATTATATATTCCATACCACAATTAAATATAACGTTTCTACGACACATTTCCACGCCACAATCAAGTATAATGTTTCCACCATTATGCATAAACGTATCCACGAGTTTATATAAACGTTTCCACGTTTTTATATAAACATTTCCACGTGTTTATATAAACGTTTCCACGTTTCTACGATTCCATTATTATATATAAACTTTTTCACACCATGATTATACATAACATTTCCAACATTATACATAAACTGAATTGTTGGAGTCGACTTTACGCATTTATTAACATTTGATTTTTATATATGCACTACACGATAACTTTCAACATGAAGGTTAAAAGATTAACGTGCAATATTTTTAAAAAATATTATACATCACTTTTTTTTTAATTTTGAAAATAATATAAATATTAGCTTCGTATTTTGTATATTAGCAATTTCTTAATTTTAAGCAGTTGATTGGTGTATTTTGAATTGCTATACTCCATTTTTTTACATATATGTATCAATAACAAATATTATAAGATTAGAAAACCATAATACAATAGCGATGCCATTAGTATTTTTCTTTAAAAAAGTATAAATATATAGGGTGTTTGGGGGTAGGATAATCTTTTTGGGGTGGTTTTACACTTTATGTTACAGACTCTACAGGTTTTTAGGGCTTGAGGGGTAGGGTGTAGGGTCGTTGGACCCTAAACCCTGCACTATAAACCATAAAATGTCTTCGACGTTTTTAGCATTACTAGGGTGGTTTTTAGGGTGTTTGGGGGGTAGGGTAATCTATTTGGAATTTGTTATGTACTTAATATTGTAACAACTAACTCGACAGGTTTTTAACGACCCTAAACCCGCCACTACAAACCCTAAAAATCCTTTGACGTTTTTAGCTTTCCTAGGGTGAGTTTTAGGGTGTTTTGGGGGGGTAGGGTAATCTATTTGAAAGCCGTTTTATACTTTATATTATATAGAACGTGAAGGATATAAACATTTGGAAACGATAAACTGAGTTGCTGGAGTCAATTTTACGTATTCATTTAACCTTGATTTTGTGTACCCATAATAGCTAATAAACTTTTACACTGATGATAGAAACATGTACACAATTGTGTATATGAATCATGCAGTCATAGTGTATATGAATCTAGGTGTATATGAATCATGAAGTCATAGTGTATATGATTCATGGTGTATTGAAACACCCCCTGAACAATTAAACACATAAAATCATAAACGCGAGGAGTTTATCCGAGATTAACGCGTTACATAATTCAGACATATGATAATGTATGAACAATTAAATTTAGTATATACATGTCCGAAAACATGACAACGTTACATATTATACGGTCACGTACTTATACATGTACGTATATGAAAATATGCATACGTAACGTTACAAAATTACAACGTCGTATATAATAACAAATAACGTAACAAAATAAAGTAGCCGCGTGTGAAATTAAAAAACACGACATATTATATAGTCGCACATATATACTGATGGGCATGTATATACTGGTACAAAAAAAGAGCAAGTGCGCCCGCCGGGGTTCGAACCCGATACCTTTCGTACCCGCCTCGAATGCTTTAACCGATTGAGCTATGCTTGAATTCAGTAACAAATACTAGCCTAATCAAACTAGTAACGAGATTACTTGAGTAACATAAAAAAAAAAACTGGAACATTTGCGCAAGGCTGCCTGAAAAAAAATTGGTTCTAGAGTACCTAGTTATGGACCTTATTCCTCTTCAGAATTGAGCTCATACATGTTCCCTTATTTTTTTCTAAATGGTTAGCACTCACGAAGAGCAACCAACCTCACCCATGTTGTCCGCGCCCTTGTGACGGAATTCCAGTTGCTGTTAATTTCTTTTAGACAGAAGTAACCATTAGAGTGCAACCACTACCTCTAGCAGTATTAAAAATCATGGACAACATCCCCTGCTCACTCCAGCTCTTGGGCACCGAGAACTATCAGCATCTCAAGGAACGCGTGCACATGGCTACCATCAAAGAGAATTAATCAGCCTTGTATTTTATTCCTCCCCATCTATGCATTGTTATATCAGCAAAACGATGCCAGATCCCCACTCCCTGCTGTTCTCGGTAACCTGCTAGCCAATTAACACCAGCAATCTTTGAACCTCCCTCAACTCCTCTCATGCAAACTGGACTCACTCTTCTTTCCTTCCTGCAAGTTCACGCCTGTTAGCCCCATCTTTTCTCTCCTACAAACCAGCTCTACAAATCCAGAACAGACCCTGCAACTTCCCTTGACTTCTGGTGAATGGTGCATGCCCGAGAGTGGTTGTTCCAGCTCTTGAAGAACCTGGAGCTAGTTGACACAAAACAGCAAGTTAAACCGCAACATATAATCAAACCGCCATACATGCCTTGCTTTATTCTCTCATCCTCACGGTCACATGCAATCCAAATCTGGTAACCTTCTGTGCGAATAGCAACAACCAGCAGCACTCCCCTCCTTCACTTCCTCTCGACTGAAACAAGCACGCAAGTGGCTCAACACTCCAACCCCATGCTCACTACCGGTAACAGCAAGGTAACTGTGCATCAACTCAAGCCATCTGGTCTCCCCTCTGTTTTCTTTTCTTTCTCGCGTCCCAGCCCCACTCACCAGCGTTCTCTTCTCCACAGTAATATATAACCAAAACTGCAACATATGCTCTGCTTCACTCCCTTATTAGCGTACCCCCATGCTCACCATTTTCCCTTGCGGTCAAAGCTGGAGGAACCCACCATTGGAGACTGCCAAGCCCAGCCGTAACACATGAGCTACAACGGTGAGAAAACCCACCAGACTATATGCCTTCCTTCAGTTCCTTTTCTGCCGAAAGATCACTCATCTTGACACTCTTGTTTTCTTTCTTTTACGATCACTCTTAGAGCCATTCTCCAGCCTCCCCTTGAGCATAGTTCCCGCACCAGATTTCACAAGGTAGGAGACACGAAGTCTAGTGTACTCAAGCTCACTCAAGCATCAACAACTTGTGGAGTCACTCCTCTGTTGATGAGCACGAGACAGTGGTGAGGGAGCTTCAAAACCAGGGTAAGAAGTCACCGCCTTCCCTTGCATGATCCACGTAAAATAAATAAAGAACAAACTGAAATCCAATCTTCAAGCTCACGCATTACTCTGTTGGTTACGTGCAAAGTTTTATAACTGGGGCAATGCATACATGCGACTGGGCTGGGGAAGGAGTATATGCAAGCCACGGGAGTTCATAAAGTGGAAACTAATAACGATTGTATATGCATTGTAGGGTTAAGATGCGTGTCCAATAATGGGCAATTGTTGAATACATATACGTATACATGTCAAAGGAGGTAGATGAGCCTGTAAACAAAAAAAAAATTAACTAAAAGATCAGAGACTGCAGAGTAGAACCGAGGGATGTACATTATGGAAAATACTAGATTTGTTAACGCATACCAACGGTCACGTATACATGCATGTATATTTGCATTACTGGGTTCGGATGCGTAACAAACGATGTTTGTATACGAGGGTATTGTCGGTTATTAGACGTACACAATAAGGGCTACATAGATATATAAGTAAAATGGTTAAGGGGTACATGAGGGAGTGTTATTGTGTTAATTGTATACATGCGTTATATTGGGTTATAATGCGTGACAAGCAGTGTATATATATATAAGTGTATCGTTGAGTTATAAAGAGCACACAAATGATGGATATGTATAATATATACACGTTATGAAGAGTTGATAACACGTAACCAAAGAAGGTTATAAGTTAGGAGAAATATATATATATAATGATAATTAAATTAAGTGTATGTGATTATTAATACTAAGTATATATGAGGAGATGGTTTAAAAGACTAAAGAAAAAAAAATTTAATTATGTATAAACCGTGATTTTTGGTGGAGTTTGGAGACATTATAATGTCAATATGAAAATGTATTTTTATGCTATTTTTAAGGCCATGTCAAAATAAGGATTTTGTGATCTGAATAGTCGTTAATAACTTTATGGGTTGATTTATGAAGATATATGAATTACTGGTGGAAAACCACCGTGCTAGTAATTAACTATTTGGGAACAACTTAGAAAAATATAGACGTAATTATAAGCTTGCTTCATGGCTTAAACGAAATTTTTAAAACTGTATATATATATATCTATATATATACATACCTTATATAAATAAATAAATAAAAAAGAGGTCAAGGTGTGATAGAAAGAAATATAAGGCATAAATGGTAACGACAAGGACCGAAAGGGGTAGTCCTCTAGAGTTTTATAAGTACAACATACAAATTTTATAAAATAAAAGAGTAAATTGCAAGACTAAGAAACCATGAGAGTATTTTCGTAAATACTATCAAAATGGGTCAAAGAATAATTTTAGTGGTCAACCTTGACCACCTAGGAAGGTTGACTAAAATAAAATGATAAGAATAATTATTCTAAGTATTTAAAGGAATATTAAGTCAGAAAGAATAACAAAAATTTTCTATTATGGGAGTATATGTAATTATCGAAAATTTTGGGCATAAATGGAGATTTTAATACTTGAGGGGATTAGTATATAAACCTAGAAAGGTTTTTGGAAATCTAAGTAATAATATAAATTAGTTAAGAGGTACAAAATGAGGTTTAAACGATTTAAGTGTTGGTTATAAGAAAAGGGGGGCTACGGTGTAATTATGAGGAAAATATGGGAGAATGGTCAATTTGGATAAACTTGTTACTTGTTAGTGCTCATAATACTCTAAAGCATTAGCTAGAGGAAAGGACGTAGTTAACGTATGAACTGACAATGTAAATGTCCGAGGAGTTGATAAAGTCTAAGGTAAATACTTGGAAGGTTTCTAAGGGACTAATATAAGTCGAACACCCCAAAAATTTACCCAAGGAAATACACCCGATAAAACGGGATAAACTAGGAAAATGCCACTACAGTCGTCACATGCAACCATAAACTAACAAGTTGTTTTTAATTAACTCTAGGACTGTAACGAACGCCAACCGGGGCCCTGTGTGTGAGACAACCCTTTTGCTTCTGAACCAGGTATGGACATGTGTGGTTTGTATGTTGCCGTGTTACACGGCTTGTTTGCTGTGTGCCTTGTGTGAAAATGACCATAAGATCAAAGCATGAAATTGGATTGCTTGCTTGTCTTGTTACACGATTGCTATATCACTGTTGTATATTATTTGCGCGCACACAGTAGTTTAGTCCCTTCTCGTTTATGGAACTTGAGATGAACCACAACGAACTATGAAAACAAAGAAAACTCTATAAAGGGGAACTCCTCTCTAACCATTGAGGACGTACCACGACACCCACTATGATGTCTATTCATTAATGATAATGAAGAGCAAATCTCAACTGCTGGAACATGAGAATAACCCGGGAAGACGACATCTCGGGCCGCGCGGTATGGAATACTCGGGAGTTGGTATCTGCATCAGATCCTTCGACCATCTATGGAGCACATCCTGGAGTCTAGAGGTGACTCCGCTTTCTCGACCCTGGGTGTCGGGGATGGGGGAGTGACAAATTGGTGGAGCTTATCCTGGAGTCTAGAGGTGACTCCGCTTTCTCGACCCTGGGTGTCGGGAATGGGGGACTAGCTATGGAGGAGACGTCCTCCAACGTGCGGTGACAAAAGAACTCACAATTAATCCATAAAGAAGCAAGGAAAGATTGGCACCTACATGATATGGTCACGGGATCTAAACTATATCCCCAGACCTGGTGCAAAGAAAGAGCAAGAAAATACACATTACGAGAACAAGAGAAAAGAAATAAAAACACACAACGCTCGAATGATCCCATAGTGAGGATCAGGAGTACAACATACCTATGCACACGTTTTATTATGTACATGATTGTTGTTGCGATACTAGCAGCTTGTTGTGCTTGGTTGCGTGTTTGATGTTGCTATGACGCCAGCATGTTATGCTTGGTTGCTTGTTGTTAATGCTTTGCTACCTTTGAGTGTGTATGAAACCATGATGTATTGTGGCTTGCTTACTGCTTTATTATAGCATGTAAATTGACTTAATAATATTCGACCAAGTAGTTGTGTGGCCCGGCAACATACGGGCTACACACGTTCATACTCAGCATAGTTTGCTGAGTCCTTTACAACCCAATTTTTACAGGTATTGAGCTGGATGATAAAGGAGCGTAGGCGGGGGATGGCTATCATGAGGGTAGTCTATCTGGGCATAACTTTGAGTTGGGATAGTATGTTTAATGTACGGGTTGTACTCTTCGGTTTATGATTTAGTAATTATATTGTAGACACTTGGTATTTGGAATTGTATCTTATATTGTATATGAGTTTTGGTTGAGGGTTGTTTCCAGTCATGCAGACCGTAACTTGGTGTTGGTAATGTGGTCTGTCAACCACGTGGGTGGTTGGCATCTGTAGCACCCGGATGATGTTGAGATTCCGCTGCATAGTTAATTTGTAATATGGCTAGGAGCTTTGTTCGTACTATTGGATGCTTATTCGGGGGTGTTACATGTATACTCATTTTTTCTATATATAAATGATCATACGTCACTTTTTTAATTTAGAAAAAAATGTATTTTTAAATTTGTAATTTTTTTTAAAAATATTATTTCGATTAAAGTATGTAATTTGTATTGATATATGCTCCATCTTTTACATATATGTATAAACAACAATATTATAAGATTAAAAATTATTATACAATAGTCATATATATATACTCATATAATTTTTTTGTATAAATAATAAATTATTCAATAATGATTATAACTAATTACTACCTACTATTTAAAATATATTTGTCGATTTAAAAATATATCTAGATTTAAATTATTTAACTTCATATCTTATTAAGATGTTGTCAAAAAGAAAAAGTATAAAAATAGCAATATGCAATTATTCACCAAAAAAAGAAATAAAAAAGGACAAAAAAGAAAAAAAGTCCTCCGTCGCCCGACAAAGAATTGGCTTCAGTCGTATAATCCGCGCCCGAATCATAAAATCATGTGCTGTAGTGAATTTGTTGAACTTCTCGAGTGTGCACGTGAATGTGATTCATGAACTGAATTCAATTAGTTACAGCACGTGAGCAGCGATCATTCCTCTTAACGCTCGGCATATGTTCGGGCGTTCATATCCAGACATATGTCTGGACAGATATGCAATCTGTTATTGGACTTTGACCCGACAGTCTTGACACATGTTTGGACACAATTTAAATAGGGTCTTGATTTTTCGTTCTGACTTTATTTTATTTTCCGTTTGTTGCGTTTTATCTTATCGCCATGAGATAAAATATGCAATTTCAAGACTATTTTCTAAATTTAACATATAAACTACATCTGTTCACATCTAAACAAAAATCTAAGGAAAATACATGTGATAAGTAAGAAATATATGCCAAAAGTAATACAGATAATAGGTCAATTAAACCCTCAAAATTCTAAATATTTCGCACTTATCAGCTATTTTTATAGATTTTTATGGACACGTTTATAGAAGTAGAAATCTAAACCATGGAGGTTAAATCATTGTACTCGAATGTTAAAGGTCTTGAGATATAAGACTACTATGTTAGTTAGCAACTCTTTTGGGTACAAACATCGATCTATATGTGTTTAACAACTCTTTTGGATAGTTAGCAACTCTTTTGATGTTATAAAATAATTATTATATTAGCTATATTTTAGTTTCTAATTATTTCTAGTAACTTTAGTATTTCATGGTTTTTGTATTGTTAATAACAACATTTTAAAGCCAAAAAACTAAAAAATAAAATAAAAAAATAAGAATAAAAAAATAAGAATAAAAAAATACCGACAGTTTACCGACCATTAGCCAATCGCAACTTTTGTCGGTACGTGGTCGATAATTAGTCGGGAAAATGGTAGCAAACAATACAAAAGTTGTCGGTATTTAGTCGGTAAAATAGTAGGTTGTCGGTAAACAGTTGGTAATATCAACCGTAACAGTGGTCGGTAATTAGTCGGTAAAATAGAAGGAAGTCAGTAAATAGTTGGTAATACCAATCGGAACGGTTGTCGGTAATTAGTCGGTAAAATACCAGATCGTCGGTAATACCAACCATAACAGTTGTTGGTAATTAGTCGGTAAAATACCAGGTCATCGGTAAATAGTCGGTAATGAACGACTAATATCATTGTCGCTATTTCGTCAGTAAAATAATAGGTTGTCGGTAAATAGTCGGTAATCAACGACGAATATATTTGTCGCTATTTCGTCGGTAAAAAAATTACCGACAACATGTATCGGTCGGCAAGTCGTTGATAATTACCGACGACGGGCTCCCTTTTGGTCGGCATTTAATTACCGACGAGGGGATTACCGATGACCAAATTGGTCGGTAAATACTGTTTTTCTAGTAGTCGAACTTGTGCTTAACGCTGTCGATTTACTCTAATGCTTAACCGTCCTTGAGTTCACGACTAAATCGGTTAGGTTTAGTAACCTAGATTAGGCTACCAGTTAGTTAAGTGTTCCCGTTGTTCAGTTGTGAGTTCAAGAGTTGACAATTGGTAGTAAAGGGGTAAAGGGTGCAAAGATCCATCCCCAAGTACATCTATTCTCATTAGTTAGTTTAGTTTTATCGCTTTTCTTTGCTTTCACATCTATTCAACCAAACCACAATACCCCAAAATTTACTGTTATACCCAAAATTTTGACCCTCGGCAAGGGCCCAAGCGCACAAATGCGAAGACAAGGGTAAAACGGTCAAAATGCACCAAGGCGGGATTTTCCAAGGATATCTCGGGATTTTCTATTTTCATATGACTTGTTCACTATCTCCAAACACTTCCAAATACCATATTCATTATGAAAGATATTTCATAATTTTCAAGATAATATTTAGCTTTTAATTCATATTATAAGCTAATTTCTTTAATAATTAACACATGAAATAACCTCAAAATAGAAATTAGAAGGTCTTCAAAAATTAAAATTAATTGTCACATGGTTAGCATGACTACGTGTAGTCATAAACCTGAAAATATTTTATTTGGAACCTTAACTTAAAATTTAAGAGAGAAATTCAAACATCTCTACAACTTTCTCTCTCCTTTGGAAAATACCCAAATCAAGTCCAAATGTCATGAAACTTTAACACAAGATAGAGGATGAATTTTGGAGACTAACCCTGTGGGAATTTCGTAATTTCGAATTTCCAATCATAAGTTATGACTTATGGAAGGTTTCAGATTGTAACATTTTAATATAATCGGTTATTTATCGCAATAACCCGATTTAATTTCTTACAATTCCTATAAATCTTCCATTACCTTTGGTAAATATTCATAATTTTTCTCGGCCTGTAGCATATTTAAAAAAATCAGATTCTCTTAACGCAGATAAAGATTTTCAGTAAAGAGATCTTTCTTTACCTTTTGCTCAGCCTTTCCCTATAAAAAGACCTTCTAAAAACAAACTAGGGCAGAGGAGAATATTCTCAAAGTCAGAAAATAAAGCCGTCAACCTTCGTCCCACGTTTTTGCACTCTCAAGCCTCAAATTAATACCGAAACTCTACTGAAATCACCTCGAAACCACTGAAAACACAATCCTTCTACTCCAATCAGATTTCCAACCATCAAAAACACACAAAAACACCACAAATACAGAAGCAAAAACGTCCTTAACAATACAAAGATGAAGGAGTCAGAAGCTCAATTCGAAGTCAATCCGGAACCGGCGTCAACGAAGCTTCGAAAGAATCCCGACGTGAAAGGTCACCTCAATTCGAAGGTAAAACAGGTTAGAACTCAGGTATTCTAACTCTCCTTGACTTCACTACTTCTCTGTTACAACTTGGAATCAAACCAAACTTTTTTTGGCTCCCGAATTAGCGTTTTTCTTCGCTTATGTCCAATAACTTGTTCATTAAGTTTCATCATTAATGCGAAGTCAAATTAAAATCTTTTAATTACTAACGTGTTAATAATCTTTCAGGCTACGCACCCACAAAAGTTGAGCTAAAAAAACCGCCGGGAACCACCATAACGCCACCGTCCGTGGCTAGTCCGTCCCTCGGATAGTCTATCCGGGATACCGGATGGCTTGTCACAGCCACGGACAGCCTTGGACGGTGGCGGGAATTCATTTTTCAAACTTTTTAGGTTTTTCTAAATTATGTTCGGGCCCAAGGACACCTTGTATATGGCCCCAGACTTTTCAAAATTGTGTTTTCTCGTTATTTCGACCTTTCTGACTATTTAGGTTAATTAGGGACCGTGGTCTCGGACGTTAGGTCTGTGGCCACGGACAAAATTAAAATTTGACCTAATTCTGCCTCCAAAACTATAGTTTAGGTAATTTCAACTTTCACTTTAATTTCCAGTCAAAAAATGTTAAAAATGAAAAAAAAAACAGAAACATGCGCACTTAGGTAAAACAAGCTCATAAAAAGCCATAAATAACCTAAGTAGAGGAAAAACGACCTAGGAAGGGTAATGAAAGTAATTTAAACCCTGAATAAGTCGAATACCAAGCCCCTAAACCCGTTCTCTCCTTTCCTAATCTACCCTAGGTTAATATTAGGTGGCGACTCCTAATAGGTTCCAGTGAGCTAACCTAGGTTTTAATAATTAATGTTTATGACATATTTGTTAAGCTTAGGTTACAAGTGGACCTAGAACCTGATCAGATCCTAATCAAGCCTAATAAACATAGGATAGTGGTTCAAAAACCAAGGTTCATAGAATGGCGACTCTACTGAAGACAATCTTTTAATTTTAACTTGTTTAATTTTAAGAAAGAGGGCTTAACTTGAAAATTTTTATTTATGGCTTTTGTTACAGTGTTTGTTTACTTTCGTGCGTAATTTAAATTTCTACAACCTTGTATCATATGAGAGCGAGGGTCTACACAAGCCGATTTCACCCCGGGACCCGCCTTAGGCGTCCCTTGTCAAGGACTCACACCTTTTAAGGTGATGTGAATAAGTGGGGGAAAAAGAGGAGGATGTCGTCTAACCACATCCCCTTAATACCTAGGCTTTAGCCGCAAGCATTTTCCTTGCAGTGCCCTTACCTAGCCCAATGTTTAGTCAGTCAAAAACCCAACTGTAGACGCACACCTCACGATGATGTGAAAAAAAGTGGGGGAGCCCAAAGAGAATAGCGCGTAAACCCTATTCCTTTGTGGTGACCTTGGCCCAAGGCCTAAGCACCTCTCCAGATTAATCCATACCCGAATTGGTTAAAGCGTCAAGTGAGGACATGTTGAACTTGTGTGAGCCTTGTTTGCTTGTATGAACGGCCCATTACCAAGCCTAGAAACTGTTAGGAACTTTTCCTACACTAAATTCAGCCCAACCCGAAATTCGTGGCTTTATTGTTTGCAGCCTAAAGGCCCTGTTTGGTTTAATATATGAGTCATTTGGGCTTTGGCCCAAAAGCTTAGATTCAGGTGATTTCCCTTTCAGCCCAATTTTAATTATCCATTTAGTTCTAGGCCCCCGAAAAGGGAATTCATTAAAACTTGAAGTAATCCATAAGACATGAAATCAATTAGGCCTTTCCATTTAAGACCATTTCGGCTCAAAGGCCCATTCTAGTTTTGGCAAACTTGTTGTTCAGGCCCTGGCCCAAAATCCTTGATCTAGATATCATCTTTTAGGCCCAGTTAGAACCATTTATTTAGGTTTTGGCCCAAATTCCAATTCACATCTAGAACAAGGTTTAGAAATCATTCCGGCCCACAGTGCCTCATTTCTAGCTCAAACACTTTCCGGCCCAAGTGCCACCCTTCACAACACTTCAGCCCAAGTGCCACATTCTCACAACACTCCGGCCCAAGCGCCACATCTTCACAACATTCCGGCCCAAGTGCCACATCTTCACAACATTTCGGCCCAACTGCCACTTTCTTACAACACTTCGGCCCAAGCGCCACATCCTCAAAATATTTCCAGCCCAAGTGCTAACCCAATTTGAATCATTCTAGCCCATGTGTCTCACTTTTAATTCATCCTGGCCCGAGTGCCTATCCACATTCATGAAACTATTTCAGCCCATGTATCTCACTTTTAATTCATCCTGGCCCGAGTGCCTATCCACATTCATGAAACTATTTCAGCCCATACACCTCACTCTCATTTTGAAAACGATTCAGGCCCTAATGCCTCATGAACAGCCTATAGACATTCCTAGTTTGGAATTTCCATAGAGCTTACTCTGAGTCCTAAAGAAGACAGTCACGGTCATCGCAGTGACATCCCAACGGTCAAGAGCTTGAATCTTCAACATGCCAGCATCAGAAGGTTTGACAGAGTCTGAATTCTATAGAGAGTAAGATTCATACGTATCTTACTACATAACATTCATCTACATCATTCAAAGATTTTAGAATTGTTTTTCAAATCACTAATAAGAAGCATCGGTTTTGTTAAATCATCATCTTCTTCATATTCATAAATGAGTGACTGTTTCAAGTCCAAATAACAAAAAAATATTTTGTTTCACACAAATTTCTTCTGGGAAAACGGTTCGCAAAATAATCATCTCCGGGTAATGGAAAATGACTTGTCTTTTGCTTCCAAACGGGTGAACATGTCCATCTAAACACCACAGCTCACTACAAAATCATCCAAAAACTCATTAAGCGGTTCCAAATACACACTTGTTAAAATTGTTGTCATAAACTCCAAATCAATACTAGGGACAATCTGAGTTTACGTTTGTCATCTTTCATCTTTCGTTTAAACGTATGAACAAGTCTCCGAGTGAGAATTCGTGAGAGTGTCTTGAGTGGTAAAACCTAGAGAGAAAGAGGGTGTCATTTTTACACGACTCCAGTGAGACCACATTCAAAGGTAAGGTAAACGACATAACTCTGACCGAAGGAGATAATTTTGTAGATTTACTCTTAGACCTGTGAAAAGTAACAAGAAACGAATACACAACTACTAAGAATGACGAAGCACCTAGGTACATCACCACATAGCCAAAAAGCTTGTGAACCCTAATGTTAAACCCTAGGCACCCCCGCTGAGCCCTTCATATATCCTTTGTTGACATTAAAAGCTCCACAAAATAAGCCAGTCAATGATGAACAACCGACCCAGTGACTAATGGAAACAAGAAGCCTGGCTCTCAGACGATGATACCACAAATGCCAATAAAAGTTAAAATTTTTGGGTGATAGTCCTTGTGAATATTTAGAAAACTAAGCCTGATGATAACCTCAAGAATTTTGTTGCTCAAAGATGTCCGATTGTATCATTTTCTTCAAATCAAATCTATTTTCACAAAAAACTCGGTGGTTTAGCTAATTGTGGAAGCTAACCGGTTTAGCACGGTGATCTTGGGAATGATATGAATGCTAAAAATTAATGATAAGACAAGGTACTCCTCTGATCATGAATTTTCTGAAACAGAACAGGCCTCGTTTATCCGGTTATTAAGCCCTCGGGGTGCTTTATCACCTATCTACCTAAGATCCTAGGATCTGGGATAGTTGGCCCAACACCGCTACAAGGATAAAGAGAAAAGTCAGAGTGACGGAATAATCATGCAGTCTACCATAAAATCGTTTGTTATGAAATTCCTAAAGGAAGAAAAGTTTTTACATGCGAAAAGGTTAATTGTTGTTTTTTATCATGAGTACGTGGTGTTGAAAGGTATTGCGGAACAAGACATTACTTCACACCCCTTGTCACCCAAAAGAAAATGGAAAAAGGAATGAAACTAGTGGAAGGCCCCGAGCTATACTGCGTTTAGTTTTTACAATTAAACTTCTCCATGCTTTTAATAAAATTATTCTTTTTCATTGTTTGCAAAAACTGACAGCTAAGAGCAACTTGATTTTTTTGATTATCATTTTGCTTGATTTCATGATGTGCTTGTTTGATCCCAAAAGTTCAATACTACAGCTTTAAAGAAAAAGTAAATGAGAGAGACAGTGCAAGTGGCAGCTTTGGTCACCCTTATAGCTCCACATATTTCAAATGTTCCTCCATGGCCCCGTTGTCATCACACCCTGGCCACGTTATAAGCTTTAAAGACTTCCAACTTCCAAGTTGTATATTAAATCGCGTGAAAGTAATAGGTCAAATGCGTAAATTTAAAAAATGTCAAATTCAATGATCTAGAAGTTGTGACCATAAGCAAGAAATGAGTGCAAACACCAGACAGACCGGGTGTAGGTTAGGAAGCACCACATAAAAACATAAGCCTTGACCACATGAGGACGAGACTCGTTTGCACGTTTAATCAAAGAAAACACTGGGGACAATCGATGGTTCCGATCGATTGCCATGAACTCTAGCTCAGATTGTCTTAAAGGAAAATACTGGGGGCAATTGTTGGTTCCAACAATTGCTATGACAACATCAACAGAAATACAAAGCTTAAGCACCACAATGACACAAACACCACTTCACCCGAGGCCCGTCATAGACCCTAACCTCCCAATAAATTTCATGGCCCGTCATAAGCCCTGACCACCACTCAAAAAGCCCCATAAAAACACTCCACACTCCCACCAGCTGCTTGTTCATCTTTTAAGAAACAAATTGCAGATATGAAATTCACAGTCAGGAAATGATATTTTCACTTTCCTTTATCAGTGGACAAATTTTCTTCAAACATTGCCATGTTTGGCATATTTTTCAGCAGTTTCTTGTTTTGGATAATTTTTCTTCAAACACTCTGATTCCCGCTCACACCTCATTGTTGCAACGTTTGGCATTTTTACAACTAGTTTTCACCACAGTCATTTGCACGAGACCATCACCTCATATGCAAGAGTCCAACCCAACTTTAGTACGAAACCCAGCATCATCTTTAGTATAAGACCTAGCATCATCTTTAGTACAAGATCCAACATTTTCTTCAGTGCGAGACCCAACATTTTCTTCATTCAGTGTGAGACCCAGCATCTTCATCTTCAGTGTGAGACCCGGAATCAGTGCGAGACCTAGATTCTTCATTTAGTATGAGACTTCAGTGCGAGACCCAACATTTTATTCATTCAATGCGAGACCCAGCATCTTCATCTTCAGTGCGAGACCCAGAATCAGTGCGAGGCCTAGCATCTTCATTTAGTATGAGACTTCAATGCGATACCAGTGCGAGACCAGTACGAGACCAAGTATCATCTTTAGTGCAAGACAAGTATGAGACAGTGCGTGATCCAAGTTGGCGGGGCAGTGGCAATAAGTCCTCATCTTCATGTCAACTTTTCAGGAAGAAACAACTAGTGGGCAGTGGCAATAAGTCCCCTTTGTAATCTAGAAGTTATCCCAGCACCTCAGTTGGTGGGCAGAGGCAATAAGTCCCCATAGTATACCATCCAGGAGCATCAGAACGAGTTTCGGTCCTTAGAAGATCCCGAGCATCATTAGCATATTATCCCCACATCATCCTCATCAACATATCATTTGCATATCATCCATATTTGCACTACAGGTTTCCGACACCTTAAAATGCTCGGTGTAGATAATTCATCCTTAGGTTTTCACACCTTAGAATAGCCCAGCAAACTTAAACTTCTCTTTTAGGTAGTCAACGCCTTAGAATAGCTCGACATCATATCATTTTCATCGTTTAGGTAGTCAGCGCCTTAGAATAGCTTGACATCTATCTTGTCGTTTAGGTAGTCAGCGCCTTAGAATAGCTTGACGTCTTTTTCGTCATTTAGGTAGTCAGCGCCTTAGAGTAGCTCGACAACATGTTATCAGTTTAGGTAGCTAGTACCTTAGAATAGCTCAACACAATCAAGGATCTTCGGTAGCGTTTTCAGAAAAGGGAGTGGACTTATCAAAGCCGGACAAAATTTTGGGGTATCACTCAAGCATCAACTAGTCTTTTCATTCTCATTACAAAGTCTAGGTGACGGGGGAAAATCAGTTATACCCAAAATTTTGACCCTCGGGAAGGGCCCAAGTGCACAAATGCGAAGACAAGGGCAAAACAGTCAAAATGCACCAAGGTGGGATTTTCCAAGGACATTCTCAGAATTTTCTATTTTCATATGACTTGTTCATTATCTCCAAACATTTCCAAATACCATAGTCATTATGAAACGTATTTCATAATTTTCAGATAATATTTATTTTGCAAATTTAGCTTTTAATTCATATTATAAGCTAATTTCTTATATAATTAACACATGAAATAACCTCAAAATAGAAATTAGAAGGTCTCCACAAATTAAAATTAAATTGTCACATGGTTAGCATGACTACGTGCAGTCATAAACCTGAAAATATTTTATTTGGAACCTTAGCCCAAAATTTAAGAGAGAAATTCAAACATTCCTACAACTTTCTCTCTCCTTTGGAAAATACCCAAATCAAGTCTAATGTCATGAAACTTTAACACAGGATAGAAGATGAATTTTGGAGACTAACTCCGTTAGAATTTTGTAATTTCGAATTTCCAATCATAAGTTATAAATTATGAAAGGTTTTAGATTGTAACATCTTTATATAATCGGTTATTTATCGCAATAACCCGATTCAAACTCTCACAATTCCTAAAAATCTTCCATTACCTTTGGTTAAAAATTCATAATTTTTTTCGGCCTGTAGCATATTTTAAAAAATCAGATTCTTTTAACGCAGATAAAGATTTTCAATAAGATCTTTCTTTACCTTTTGCTTAGCCTTTTCCTATAAAAAGACCTTCCCAAAATTGAACTAGGGCAGAAAAGAACATTGCCAAAGTCAGAAAATACAGCCATCAACCTTCCTCCCATGTTTTTGCACTCCCAAGCCTCAAATCAATACCAAAACTCTACTGAAGTCACCCCGAAACCACTGAAAACACAATCTTTCTACTCCAATCACATTTCCGAACATCAAAAACACACAAAAACACCACAAATATAGAAGCAAAACGTCTTTAACAATACAAAGAAGGAGTCAGAAGCTCAATTCAAAGTCAATCCGGAACCGGCATCAACGAAGCTTCGAACGAATCCCGACGTGAAAGGTCACCTTAATTTGAAGGTAAACCAGGTTAGAACTCAGGTTTCTAACTCTCCTTGACTTCACTAATTCTCTGTTACAACTTGGAAGCAAATTGAACTTTTTTTCAGCTCCCGAATTAGCGTTTTTCTTCGCTTCTGTCCAATAACTTGTTCATTAAGTTTCATCATTAATTCGAAGTCAAATTAAAATCTTTTGATTACTAACGTGTTAAGAATCTTTCAAGCTATGCACTCACAAAATTTGAGCTAAAAACACCACCGGGAACCACCATAACGCCACCGTCAGTGGCTAGTCCTTGCCCTCCGACGGTCTGTCTGGGATACCGGACGGCTTGTCCGCGGCCACGGACAGCCTCAGACGGCTTGCCCGCGGCCACGGACAGCCTCGAAAGGCGGCGAGAATTAATTTTCAAACTTTTTAGGTTTTTCTAAATTATGTCCGAGCCCACGGATACCCTGTTCGTGGCCCCAGACTTTTTAAAATTGCGTCTTCTTGTTATTTCAACCTTTCTGACTATTTAGGTTAATTAGGGACCGTGGTCTTGGACGTTAGGTCCGTGGCCACGCACAAAATTAAAATTTGACCTAATTTTGCCTCCAAAATCAAGCTTAGGTAATTTCAACTTTCACTTTAATTTTCAGTCAAAAAATGTTAAAAATGTAAACAAAATCAGAAACATGCGCACTTAGGTAAAACAAGCTCGTAAAAAGCCATAAATAAACTAAGTATAAGAAAAACGACCTAGGAAGGGTAATGGAAGTAATTTGAACCTTGAATAAGTTGAATACCAAGCCACCGAACCCGATCTCTTCTTTCCTAATTTACCCTTGGTTAAAATTAGGTGGCGACTCCTAACAGGTTCTAGTGAGCTAACCTAGGTATTAATAATTTATGTTTATGACATAGTTATTAAGCTTAAGTTATAAGTGGACCTAGAACCCGATCAGATCCTAATCAACTCTAATCAACATAGGATAGTGGTTCCAAAACCGAGGCTCACGGCGAGTCGGCGACTTTGCTGGGGAAAAACTCTTAATATTAACTTGTTTGATTTTTAAAAAGAGGGCTTCACTCAAAAATTGTTTATTTATGGCTTTTATTACATTGTTTGTTTTCTTTCGTGCGTAATTTAAATTTTTGCAACCTTGCATCTTATGAGAGCGAGGATCCATGCAAACCGATTTCACCCCGGGACCCGCCTTAGGCATCGCCTGTCAAGGACTCACACCTTTTAAGGTTATGTGAATAAGTGGGGGAAAAGTGGAGGATGTCGTCTAACCACATCCCCTTAATACCTAGGCTTTAGCCCCAAGCATTTTTCTGACAGTGTCCTTACCTAGCCCAGTGTTTGGTTAGTCAAAGACCCGACCGTAGACGCATACCTCATGGTAATGTAAGAAAAGTGGGGAAGCCCTAAGAGAATAGTGCGCAAGCATTATTCCTTTACGGTGACCTGGGCCCAAGCCCCAAGCACCTCTTCGGATCGATCCATACCCAGTTTGATTTAAGAGTCAGGTGAAGACATGTTGAACTTGTGTGAAACCTTGCTTGCTTGTGTGATCGGCCCACTACCAAGCCTAGAAATTGATAGGAACCTTTCCTACACCAAATTCAGCCCAACCCGAATTTGCGACTTTATTGTCTATGACCCAAAGACCCTACTTGGTTTGAATATGTGTGTTAGTTTTTTGGGCTTTGGCCCAAAAGCCTAGAGCTAGGTGATTTACTTTCGGTTCAATTTGAATTATCCATTTAGTTCTAGGCCCACACAAAGAAATCCACCTGAACTTGAAATAACTCACAAGTCCTAAAAATCAATCATTCGAAGTAAGGCCTTACTCTTGAATTCCTTTTTCTGCTCAGTAGCCATCATTTTTGGCCCAAAGAAAGCTAGGCCCATTTTTTATTTAGGGACCATTCCAGCCCACATACTTTACTTCAAGCCCAAACTGAAATACCCCAAACCTTAATATATTAATGAACTATCTAATTAGGATATACTAAGGCTAGAACGTGCCTTAGAAACATTAGAAGAAGTGTTGGACAACAATTTACACCAAAGCATGCTTTAGGAACAATTAGAGCAAAAGGTGTTTTAAAGAGTATGAATAAATTAGGGAACTACCAATAAGTTCCCAAGAGATTTCAAATGTGAAATACCTAAGATTAGTAATACACATTAAGCGGAATTAGCGTTTAAACCGGAAACGCACCTTAGAGCACAAAAATGTGCTTTAATGAAAAATGTGCTTTAAAGGAAAATGTGCTTAAGCGTTTATACATGGAATTAAAAGGCTAATGAGCCTAAATACCAATAAGGAATAAGGGAAAAACAATTAAATGGTCATAGGAGCCAGAGCGTATACACACAATTAAGTATACAAGTCCACACAAAAACGGTACTAAACTGACGAAAGTCAAGGAGAAAACCACTAAACGACTTGGTTTAAATTGGAATTAGCAACATGCTATTTCACGAACATAGTTCTAAAGGTTAAATGTACTAATACACATTTAAACTAGCCAAACAAATTGCAAAATCAATGTGAACCGGGAAGCACATAAAATGCGTTTTAAGGCATTTTTGGCCTTGTAACATACCTATAACATGGTAAAAGTCATTATGAACGAATTTAATTCATCAAATGTTACATAATATAATAAGAAAACAAAAAATAGATCAAATGGGACTAGGGGCTGCCCCATGAGGGGGACTCACCAAAGGAAAAAAAATGTTTTTAAACTTTACTATTTCAATTACCAAGACTTATTTGTATGGCCTTATCATCTTGTCCCCTTAGTGAATGATTAACCAGACTCTTACCTATCAAATGAGAGCTGATAAATTCGGAGCTCATCCTCTCTTTGAAGAAACAACACAAAACAAGCCAAAGTTCTTAGTTTTGAACCTTAAAGAACACCCTTTCTTGTAAGAATCATAACTTTCTCGTCCTAGCTCCAAATCACAATCTTGATAGCTCGTTGGAATCCTATTTTCAAGAGTTTTGCAACCATAGCTCATGAGCCCCCAGAATCTCAGGAAAAACCACTAAGAAGTGCCTTTGATTCTCGAGGTAAAACATTGCCTTCTTGAAAACTTCTTATTCTTTGGTTTTTGTTACAGCCGATTGGCATGGGATACTAACCCATCTTATTCTTCATCTTGTGTATAATTTTGGGGACAATTCCTTTAGCAAATTGCTGGCAAAATTTCTAAGGAATTCAAGCTTAAATTTTAAGCTAAAAGGTTAATATACAAGGTAAACTCTACAACTACCTATTTCATGGTTCTAAATGTTGATCTATATATGATCTAACCTATTGTATACCTTGTTTATAATTGCCGATTTTGTTAGGTGTTAGATTTATTTTTTGGCACCTAAAATGTTAATATTTTGCAAATATAAATTAGATTTATAACCCTTATGATTAAGCTTTAATATAAGCTATCACAATATATAAGAAAGTTCATATACTATTATTTTAAGGGATGGCCGAAAATTAAGGGAACTTATGTGATTTAGGAAAATTATATAACTAAGTTAAATTAAAGGAATTAGTATATTTAAGAGTAATATGTAAAATTTGAGAAGTTTTAGCTATATATAATAATTGCCGAATATATATGAGCTATTATGAAATTTATGAAGTTTAGTTGATGGAAAATAATTGTAGAATTAATTTACAATTTATAAAGAGTTTATAAGTTATTATTAGAATTTATAGGTTTTTGGTATATTTAAGGATAAAAAGATGGTATTTATATACTATAACATTAATAATTAAATCTGGTGGTTTAGAGATGTTTAAAATGATTTTTGATGTTCAAAAATCTGTAGGAAAATTATTACGAAATTAGAAATTAATTGGAGTTAATTGGTTAATAAATGAGTTAGCATAAAAGAAAAGACCACAAGGGTAAAATGGTAATTTCCCTGGTCAAAGGTGGTCAAACTGGTCAACTTGGTCAATGACAGTTTAAAATGTTTAGAGGAGTTAGAACAAAATTTGTAGCAAATATTAGATATTAAAAGGATTAAGGAATAAAAGTTAAGTTAAATTAACTTTAGGGTAATATTGTAAATTATGGAAAGTTAGGGGGTTTGACCATAAAACTGGTCAAACTTGGGTATATTTTGGTAATTGACCAAAAGTATAAGGAAATTAATTAAGTAAGACTTTGGAAGAAATTAGGAAATAAAAATAACAAGTTTAGAACTTTTATGAGTAAATAGAGATTAAGAGAAAACTATGGGTAAGGAATGTAATAACACATTTTTATGTGTTTAGAGGTTAAGGAAATTAAATAAGAATTTAGAAACAAGTTGTAAAAGAAACAGAGTTAAGACGGTTTAACGAGACCCGTTATAAATTAAGGTATACGAGGGGTATACCCGTAATTTAATAAGTATAGAGAAATCAATACTTAAAGTATTATTAATGAAAATACAAGTTATATTGGAAAAGAAATAAATACGTATGATACGGAGTATCATACGGGCGTATACGAAAATTGTAGTGTACATGAATAGTACTCGTATACATGAATAGTAAATACGTATACATGAATAGTAAAATACGTATACGTGAATAGTGATACGTATAGTGAATAGTAAATACGTATATGAATAGTAAAACGAGACGTATTGAATAGTGAAATACGGATGAATAGTGAAAAATACTAAAATCTAATACAAGGTCCGTATAAGTCTAAAGTTGCTAACTGTGCAACTAAATAACTGCTAACGACGTTAGTATGTTAATGAATTAGAATTGAGCTTGAAAACGCTCCTAAATGAACGAACCCGTTTAACGGTATACTATTATACCCGGGTTAACCTAGGAAGAGGTTTAAGTTGAAAAGAGAACCAAATTAGTTCTAAGACACAGGATACTAATACTAGTTCTGGTTACAGATCTAGATAAGTCAGAGGCGTTCGGCGGATTAGGCGAACGAGGGATTAAGAGCTAGCCAATCTCCGGTGTACGGTATGGGATTCTTGTAGCTTGTTTGCTAACGGGTCTACCTCGGTTTGTGTGCTATGTGTTATTGTGATACGACCAAACAGATTAAGCATGAAACCGATTTACTGTATTGTTATTGTGTGCCATTGCACACTAACACGACTTGATTCAGAGCTTGTTCATTAACTATGTTTAGTAACAATTGTATAAGGTTACAAATATTCCCTATTGTTAGTTGGTTAATACCGAGAGGTTTAACTAACCAATTGTCAAGAGACTTCAGCTAACTGGAACTTGGGAGAGAGAGAATCCGGGACTGACTCCGGTCATGCATGTTCAGGTTAGGAGGTCGGCATCTGTATCAGATCTGTCTTCCGCCTAGGGTCGACAAACTGACCCGACCAGCTCGAGTGAACAGTTCGAGGTGGGAGGCAAATTCAGGAGGCGCAGGAGGGTCAAGCCTACACCCCTCATAACTTAAGAATTAATGTTTATTAACCCAATGGAGCTAATAACTCATTGGCTAGGGTTACCTTGACCCGACAAAAATAAACAATTCAGTTAGAGAACAACCAGTTCTATAGAGAACGGTTGACACTTATAAGGTATGGTCAAACACGAGAACTAAACAATTCTCAGGCCTCAGGAGTTAGAATCTAACTTACTCATTAATGGGCGTCCATTACGACGTTCGATTTATTTGAGCTGTGAATGTTTCACATAAATGTGTTGTTTGTTATCGTACTTCTTATTATTATTTGTATGAATAAACAATTGCATGTATACGACAAAGTAGTCGTGTGTAACCCGCTAGCTTGTGGGCTGCACGTTTTCTGTACCAGCATATGCTGAGCCCCTTGGGGCCTGTGATTTAAACTTTGCAGGTAGGTACCAGACGAGACTCAACCTGAGAGTAGGAGCGGGTAGAGTACTTCGGGTTGCTTTTACATTTGTTACACGAGTTGTGCATGTACACTCGTTTAGTATTGATGAGATGTTAGTATGATGTATTAGGATATGAGATACTCGGTATAAGTTGTGGTTTTATGTTGTAATGTTTAGATGCTCGAGTAATTATCCGGTTAGTCAGACCGTGACTTGTAAGAGAATAGGCCTAGTTAGTCACGTGGGTGACTAACGGCGGTAACACCAATTTAGTAGAACTTTTCCGCTGCGTTGTTAATGATGAGATGGACTTAGGGCGACGATCATTGTATTTGAGATGGGGTGTTACAAAAGTGGTATCAGAGCGTAGTTACGCTCTGATGACTGGAAATTACCGAGCTTAGGAATTACCGAGTTAGGAACTTTAGACTTTGGGATAAGGGTTGAGTATTAGTGCGAGAGGTGCGTTAGTTAGGATTCCCCGATGTGTATCGGATATCTATAATACCTGACCCGCCCTCCGCCCCCTGGTTCTAAGATACCAGAAATGAACGCCAGAGAGATGACAAGCTTTCTCTTACTCGGGAAAACCCGATCTGGCAATTACTTAGCATTATGCAATACGAGAAGCACCTCGTTATGCAATAGTCTTTCAAGACTTGAAGGTCCTAATTGGAGCGCAACGTTGAACAGGCGCTACCAGCGCCTACCAATGAGAGAATAATAATTACCGGCAACTTGGGTCGACATGCTACGCAGTCGATATAACCCCGCCATACCAGTAAGAAGGAAAGCACTACGAGTGCAATGAGAGGACAAGAGAAGACAGAAACACCGGACAACAGTCCAAGGGAGCAATAACAGTGGGATAATACCGCGCAAGAGCATAGGGACTACCTAAAAGTCAATTATGCAGTGGTAACTCCGAACCTACAAAAAAAGGGGCAAAGACCTAACTGCAATAGCAGACGACTACGAATGCATATGCAAGTCATACTCCAAGATAGGACTACGACGTAGTGCCTAAGGAGTCAATACTCGATAACCTCGACGAAGGTGTGGAAATGAGAGTGAGAACCAAGGCGAAAGCAAAAAAAAGGGTTCCCTCAGAAAGAGGAATACCCTGATAAGTAATATACAATCAAAAGCAGTCAGGAAGCTGCCCAGATAATCAATTAACCAAAGCCAAAAGGGCAAAGAAGGAGTCCCATGGACTACCACCTACATGGAGTTTAGGAGAATGTACCATTGCCGACGTACACAGTACCGATAGCCCATCTTGCATTGCGCACTTGCCTTGGCAAGTGCTGCCGCAATGAAGCTTACGGAAGCCGTGAAGACCAAATGGTAAAAACCACAGGTATAATACATATTAACACCGGATTACAAATCCTTAAGACTGAAGAGCGAAATATGGGAGGGCCTGACGGCCTGACCATGACAACTAAATCAATACACCAGTCAGCAGGGAGCTGGACTTGGTCAGGAAACTAAACGACGTGAGCATCAGCAACAGACAACCGACACTACAGGTAAGAACATCAACCCAAAACCAAGCCTAACCTTGAATGGAAGAACCGAAGAGATTACTCAACAATGTGAGAGACCGATGTAAGTAATAACCTACAAGGAAGGTATTACGACATACAATGAAGATGGAGGACATAACAACTTTCAATAAAAACGGGATGAATTCCCAGAATAATACCATTAACAGCACTCTTCATTGAAGATGTTGATAACCCAGAAACAATCAGAGAAAACAAATTTAAGCAATGACCTACCTAGGATCAAAGACGTGCAATCACAAAGAGAGAACCTCAAAAGGACTACACCATAGAGTTGGTATAGTTGAGCAGAAAAAGACCCATAAACGATGGTTAGTATTGCTTGCCTAACTCATTAACACCCAAGTATGATTAGTCATTAACGGGTGGCGTAGTCAACGAAAGTTGAACAAAGTATTGACATGGCAGCACATGATAGCCAGGGTAAATATCCGACTTAGACACCTGAAGGCAGAGGCCTAATGAAAACTAATCCTTAATTGCTAAAAACGCAAGTCTATGAGAGCGAAGTATTGTCACAGACACTGATAACATCGGATTACCTAAGCGAACTTCCACAGCAGGAAGCGAGATACAAACTTATTGTGAAACCCAATATACATCCAATGATGTGACCCAACATTGCAGAGTTAGAACAGAGAATCGTGGATAACCTACAGATGATTAAGAATACAACAGTGAACCGAACACCGGCTATCACTTGAGACTAATCAAGCATTAAGGGCCTACGAGCCAAGGATGTTAAATACATCAGAGCTCGAGGCACAGGCAAAAAGGCTTATCTAGGCCATGAATGAACTACAACTCGTACATACGAGTGGTTATGAAAACCTATACTAAATTGAGGAAGAATTGCCAGAAAGGGCACCAATGAGAATGTTGAGATAGTGCTATTGACAGGGTGGAGAACGAACCATTCCTTTTAGGGTGGGGATACCTCTCCTTGTTGTGAGGCCATGAGTGGGAATAAACCCCTCAAAAAGGGCTTTCACTTCTTAGAGATTGAATACTCTCTATTGGAGAATGGGAACCGTAGACCTTGAAATTACCTTAGAACATTCCAGTTACACATAAATAATATGGAAGGCTGCAGAGACAGACCTCATATCCAACACCCAGGATTTAAGAATCAGCAATCGTCAGAGATAAACATTGTGAGTGCGCAGTATGGCACGTCAAGTGACCAACGCTCAAAAGAGCTTGTGATTCAACGGATGACTTTTCAGTAACCGGTTAAATTACATGGTAAATAACATCATAAAGGATGAAAGAATGTGAGAGAAATTAGCCTACTTACGAACCTGAGATTGAAGCAGAACACCTTCATATTAAGAGATAACCATTTTACAACACGATACGGCAACCGCCAAACACGAAATTAGAGAACTCCAGTGTGTTTACACCATGAAAGGGATTGAAAATAAGACAAGACGTTGAAGTAAAACATTGAAGAATTGTGCCATCAATGGGCAATATGAGAAAGCTAAAGCTACTTCGATAGTGGAGGCCATGAGAATAATACCTTCAGGTAGATTAAGTTACGTGCGCAGCAAAGCAACCACTATATATAGCCATCAAATATTGACACGAAAGCAATCAGATTTATTAAAACCGATGTAAGTAAGATGATGAAATGGGAGACAGACTGTGCAGTAACGCCAGTAGCCTGGACCATGTGATGAAAGGTTTCACAGGAAGCACACTGTCCATTCCGTAAGGAGCTGGAAGTGCATTCCTAGTGGATCGACTGAGAAATAAGATAAGAGGCTCTAAGGAAGAGACCTCAAATTACTAAGGGATCGAGTCCGTACTAAATACAGAAGGTATAATGTAGTTATGAACCCAGTAGATGGATATTCCTTGATTAAGTTCAAGAAGAACGACATGTGCGTTATCATGGAATGATGAAAGAGGAGATCGACAATAGAATACTTCACAAATTAGCTATAACTAAGCGTGTGACGAACACTACGTATACTTAAACGAGATGTGGGACGACCGCACTCCAAAGGAGCTTGTGGGCCTGATGGACTTATTTATAAGTTAGTCGGGTAAGTAGCAATGTATCAGTAAGGTACCCCATATATGTAAACGAGTAGTGTAAGGAACACGAGAAGTAGTCGACTCCGTACGACAGTCAGAGCAAACTCACACCAGAACAGCAAGTTACCGTGAACAATGGAGGAGGAAGAACTCAGTTAAACCAATGAGATTAAAAGAGTCAAAGAACTCATTCCAGGAGGAAACAATTAAGAATTATGAAGTGCGAGAAGCACTAATTAGTAAGTATGAACAGTTCATATGTTCAAGATTTTGAGGAAACTGAAGAGCAATAAGCACTAAAGTAAGACCATAATACGAAATCTCAGACTGAGTCAGTTAGTAGGAAACAATTCAGACGCTGAAGGCGTAATAACAGCATGAACATCAGATCTCCAGAGAACTGGATAGACATATAACTCATAGAGACCGTGTATAATAAAGATACCACGCCATTAAGAGACCTTATTCCTAAATTATAAGGATACAAAGGAGCTGTAAAATATTGAAGAGGATAGGAAGGGCAAAAAGCCCCAAGATTATCAGAGTCGCACAGCAGAAGCTAGTGGACCGTATCTTAAAGGTTTGATATACCTAACAAAAGGAAAAGGAAGATGTGTCTCACATCTTCCAGTCGAATAAAATATACGACTTATCTACCAAATACTTTGGAGCCTTAGAGACTACACTGGACACAGTTGTAAGATTGGTATGAACACCAATAAGAATCCTTGATACAGAGACTAAGCCATTACCATGGTGAAGACCCTCACCCAATCATAATGTGAGATAGACTACATGGGAGCCAGAATGCTCCATGACACCTAAACATCTTGAACCTATGTTCAAGGATGATATAATGTTGATTACGTGGGCGTAATCCATTTTAAGGGGGGTAGAGCGTACAATCGCTTAGCCTATATTTCACGTATTGAGTACGTAACCTGTGCAACACTACAATTAGTGTGCGTATCAGCACAATACAATTAGTTGTGATGTTTGATACGTATGTTATATAAACACATGTATTCATTCTTATGTGGTTGTGGTTATTACGCACAATTAAATGCGAATACCAGATGTATTAGAGGACGACCTCGTTAACTTCGGTGCGAGAATTCAGGAAAAGAGGAGTAGAAACTCCAGGGGAATTAAAATCCCTATGATATGTATTGATATGAGACCAAATATGGTAATGTTATGAGGTATGAATCGGTATGAGACCGTGTAGAATGGTAGGAATTAAATTCTCTAAGTAAGCTGAGAGGTGATTAAGAATGACTGATGGACTGAGTTCCATAATTTGGAGATGTATTGATTTATGATTATGACTAGAAGGACTAAAAGATATAAAATGCTACATGAATAATTATTTGATTGTTTGAAGTTGACGTGGGAGGTAGAACTTGATCTTGGCCAGATCAAGGAAAACTGAACACAAATTGGGGTGAAAGGATAGTTCAACACTGATGCTGATCACATCAGGGTCGGATGATTCCTGAAACTCCCTACAAGTGGTCACAATTAACCACGTTAAGAGTAGATGCAGTAGCATAAAGTGGAATTGGAGTTGACATGTATTTTTGTATTACTCGCTCATGAACTCGAGGACATGAAAACCTTTGTCTCGGACCGGTTACTGAGGAGTATACACAAGAATATACAAAGAGTATTTTGATTACTAAAACATGCAAAGACATGTTGTGTGACAAGTGTGGTAAATATATATATATATATAGATTAATATATATATATATATATATATATATATATATATATATATATATGGCAGACCTTATGAGTCAGAATGCCTATACAAATATTGA
This sequence comes from Limonium bicolor, assembly GCA_023374045.1. Lineage (NCBI taxonomy): Eukaryota > Viridiplantae > Streptophyta > Magnoliopsida > Caryophyllales > Plumbaginaceae > Limonium > Limonium bicolor. Next base: position 51,098,479 of record CM041782.1, read on the forward strand.
GTGATCTATATGATCGTTTAGTGTGAAGTTACCTGTGTGTTCTAAGAGATATAGATACTAGGAACTTTGGGGACAAAGTTCTTTTAAGGGGGGTAGATTGAAATACCCCAAACCTTAATATATTAATGAACTATATAATTAGGATATACTAAGGCTAGAACGTGCCTTAGAAACATTAGAAGAAGTGTTGGACAACAATTTACACCAAAGCATGATTTAGGAACAATTAGAGCAAAAGGTGTTTTAAAGAGTATGAATAAATTAGGGAACTACCAATAAGTTCCCAAGAGATTTCAAATGTGAAATACCTCTAAGATTAGTAATACACATTAAGCGGAATTAGCGTTTAAACCGGAAACACACCTTAGAGCACAAAAATGCTTTAAAGAAAAATGTGCTTTAAAGGAAAATGTGCCTTAAGCGTTTATACATGGAATTAAAAGGCTAATGAGCCTAAATACCAATAAGGAATAAGGGAAAAACAATTAAATGGTCATAGGAGCCAGAGCGTATACACAAAATTAAGTATACAAGTCCACACAAAAACCGGTACTAAACTGACGAAAGTCAAGGAGAAACCACTAAACGACTTGGTTTAAATTGGAATTAGCAACATGCTATTTCACGAACAAAGTTTCTAAAGGTTGTAAATGTACTAATAACACATTTAAACTAGCCAAAACAAATTGCAAAATCAATGTGAACCGGGAAGCACATAAAATGTGTTTTAAGGCATTTTTGGCCTTGTAACATACCTATAACATGGTACAAGTCATTATGAATGAATTTAATTCATAAAATGTTACATAATATAATAAGAAAACAAAAAAATAGATCAAATGGGACTAGGGGCTGCCCCATGAGGGGGACTCACCAAAGGAAAAAAAATGCTTTTAAACTTTACTATTTCAACTACCAAGACTTATTTGTATGGCCTTATCATCTTGTCCCCTTAGTGAATGATTAACCAGACTCTTACCTATCAAATGAGAGCTGATAAATTCGGAGCTCATCCTCTCTTCGAAGAAACAACACAAAACAAGCCAAAGTTCTTAGTTTTGAACCTTAAAGAACACCCTTTCTTGTAAGAATCATAACGTTCTCGTCCTAGCTCCAAATCACAAGCTTGATAGCTCGTTGGAATCCTCTTTTCAAGAGATTTGCAACCATAGCTCATGAGCCCCCAGACTCTTAGGAAAAACCACTAAGAAGAGCCTTTGATTCTCGAGGTAAAACATTGCCTTCTTGAAAACTTCTTATTCTTTGGTTTTTGTTACAGCTGATTGGCATGGGATACTAACCCATATTATTCTTCATCTTGTTGTATAATTTTGGAGACAATTCCTTTAGCAAATTGCTGGCAAAATTTCTAAGGAATTCAAGCTTAAATTTTAAGCTAAAAGGTTAATATACAAGGTAAACTCTACAACTACCTATTTCATGGTTCTAAATGTTGATCTATATATGATCTAACCTATTGTATACCTTGTTTATAATTGCCGATTTTGTTAGGTGTTAGATTTATTTTTTGGCACCTAAAATGTTAATATTTTGCAAATATAAAATTAGATTTATAACCCTTATGATATAAGCTTTAATATAAGCTATCACAATATATAAGAAAAGTTCATATACTATTATTTTAAGGGATGGCCGAAAATTAAGGGAACTTATGTGATTTAGGAAAATTATATAACTAAGTTAAATTAAAGGAATTAGTATATTTAAGAGTAATATGTAAAATTTGAGAAGTTTTAGCTATATATAATAATTGCCGAAAATATATATGAGCTATTATGAAATTTATGAAGTTTAGTTGATGGGAAAATAATTGTAGAATTAAGTTTACAATTTATAAAGAGTTTATAAGTATTATTAGAATTTATAAGGTTTTTGGTATATTTAAGGATAATAAAAGATGGTATTTATATACTATAACATTAGATAATTAAATCTGGTGGTTTAGAGATGTTTAAAATGATTTTTGATGTTCAAAAATCTGTAGGAAAATTAATTACGAAAATTAGAAATTAATTGGAGTTAAATTGGTTAATAAATGAGTTAGCATAAAAGAAAAGACCACAAGGGTAAAATGGTAATTTCCCTGGTCAAAGGTGGTCAAACATGGTCAAACTTGGTCAATGACAGTTTATAAAATGTTTAGAGGAGTTAGAACAAAATTTGTAGCAAAATAGATATTAAAAGGATTAAGGAATAAAAAGTTAAGTTAAATTAACTTTAGGGGTAATATTGTAAATTATGGAAAGTTAGGGGGTTTGACCATAAAACTGGTCAAACTTGGGTATATTTTGGTAATTGACCAAAAGTATTAAGGAAATTAATTAAGTAAGACTTTGGAAGAAATTAGGAATAAAAATAACAAGTTTAGAACTTGTTATGAGTTAAATAGAGATTAAGAGAAAACTATGGGTAAGGAATGTGAATAACACATTTTTATGTGTTTAGGAGGTTAAGGAAATTAAATAAGGAATTTAGAAACAAGTTGTAAAAGAAACAGAGTTAAGACGAGTTTAAACGAGACCCGTATATAAATTAAGGTATACGAGGGGTATACCCGTAATTTAATAAGTATAGAAGAAATCAATACTTAAAGTATTATTAATGAAAATACAAGTTATATTGGGAAAAGAAATAAATACGTATGATACGGAGTATCATACGGGCGTATACGAAAAATTGTAGTGTACATGAATAGTACTCGTATACGTGAATAGTATACGTATACATGAATAGTAAATACGTATACATGAATAGTAAATACGTATACGTGAATAGTAGATACGTATATGTGAATAGTAACTACGTATATATGAATAGTAAAAAACGAGACGTATACGTGAATAGTGAAATACAGATGAATAGTGAAAAATACTAAAATCTAATACAAGGTCCGTATAAGTCTAAAGTTGCTAACTGTGCAACTAAATAACTGCTAACGACGTTAGTATGTTAATGAATTAGAATTGAGCTTGAAAACGCTCCTAAATGAACGAACCCGTTTAACGGTATACTATTATACCCGGGTTAACCTAGGAAGAGGTTTAAGTTGAAAAGAGAACCAAATTAGTTCTAAGACACAGGAAACTAATACTAGTTCTGATTACAGATCTAGATAAGTCAGAGGCGTTCGGCGGATTAGGCGAACGAGGGATTAAGAGCTAGCCAGTCTCCGGTGTACAGTATGGGATTCTTGTAGCTTGTTTGCTAACGAGGTCTATCTCGGTTTCTGTGCTATGTGTTATTGTGATACGACCAAACAGGATTAAGCATTAAACCGATTTACTGTATTGTTATTGTGTGCCCATTGCACACAACACGACTTGATTCAGAGATTGTTCATTAACTATGTTTAGTAACAATTGTATAAGTTACAAATATTCCCTATTAGTTGGTTAATACCGAGAGAGGTTTAACTAACCAATTGTCAAAGAGACTTCAGCTAACTGGAACTTGGGGAGAGAGGAATCCCGGACTGACTCCGGTCATGCATGTTCAGGTTAGGAGGTCGGCATCTGTATCAGATCTGTCTTCCGCCTAGGGTCGACAAACTGACCCGACCAGCTCGAGTGAACAGTTCGAGGTGGGAGGCAAATTCAGGAGGCGCAGGAGGGTCAAGCCTACACCCCTCATAACTTAAGAATAATGTTTATTAACCCAATGGAGCTAATAAGTCATTGGCTAGGGTTACCATGACCCGACAAAAATAAACAATTCAGTTAGTGAACAACCAATTCTAATAGGAGAATGGTTGACACTCATAAGGTATGGTCAAACACGAGAACTAAACGATTCTCAGGCCTCAGGAGTTAGAAATCTAAGTTACTCATTAATGGGCGTCCATTACGACGTTCGATTTATTTGAGCTGTGAATGTTTCACATAAATGTGTTGTTTGTTATCGTACTTCTTATTATTATTTGTATGAATAAACAATTGCATGTATACGACAAAATAGTCGTGTGTAACCCGGCTAGCTTGTGGGCTGCACGTTTTCTGTACCAGCAATATGCTGAGCCCCTTGGGACCTATGATTTAAACTTTGCAGGTAGGTACCAGACGAGGACTCAACCTGCGAGTAGGAGCGGGTAGAGTACTTCGGGTTGCATTTATATTTGTTACACGAGTTGTGCATGTACACTCGTTTAGTATATTGATGAGATGTTAGTATAATGTATTAGGATATGAGATACTCGGTATAAGTTGTATTTTATGGTTTGTAATGTTTAGATGCTCGAGTAATTATCCGGTTAGTCAGACCGTGACTTGTAAGGAGAATAGGCCTAGTTAGTCACGTGGGTGACTAACGGCGGTAACACCAATTTAGTAGAACTTTTCCGCTACGTTGTTAATGAATGAGATGGACTTAGGGCGATGATCATTGTATTTAGAGATGGGGTGTTACAAAAAGTGGTATCAGAGCGTAGTTACGCTCTGATGACAGGAAATTACCGAGCTTAGGAATTACCGAGTTAGGAACTTTAGACCTTGGGATAAGGGTTGAGTGTTAGTGCGAGAGGTGCGTTAGTTAGGATTCCCCGATGTGTATCGGATATCTATAATACCTGGCCCGCCCTCCGCGCCCCTGGTTCTAAGATACCAGAAATGAACGCCAGAGAGAAGACAAGCTTTCTCTTACTCGGGAAAACCCGATCTGGCAATTACTTAGTATTATGCAGTACGAGAAGCACCTCGTTATGCAATAGTCTTTCAAGACTTGAAGGTCCTAATTGGAGCGCAACGTTGGAACAGGCGCTACCAGCGCTACCAATGAGAGAATAATAAATACCGGCAACTTGGGTCGACATGCTACGCAGTCGATATAACCCCACCATACCAGTAAGGAGGAAAGTACTACAAGTGCAATGAGAGGACAAAAGAAGCGACAGACACACCGGACAACAGTCCAAGGGAGCAATAACAGTGGGATAATACCGCACAAGAGCATAGGGACTACCTAAAAGTCATTTATGCAGTGGATAACTCCGAACCTACACAAAAAAGGGGGTGCAAAGACCTAACTGCAATAGTTCAGACGACTACAAATGCATATGCAAGTCATACTCTAAGATAGGACTACGACGTAGTGCCAAAGGAGATTCAGTACTCGACAACCTCGACGAAGGTGTGGAAATAAGAGTGAGAACCAAGGCGAAAGCAAAAGAAAAAGGGTTCCCTCAGAACGAGGAATACCCTGATAAGTAATTATACAATCAAAAGCAGTCAGGAAACTGCTCAGATAATCAATTAACCAAAGCCAAATAGGGCAAAGAAGGAGTCCCATGGACTACCACCTACATGGAGTTTAGGAGAATGTACCATTGCCGACGTACACAGTACCGATAGCCCAACTTGCATGGCGCACTTGCCTTGGCAAGTGCTGCCGTAATGAAGCTATACGGGAAGTCGTGAAGACCAAATGGTAACAAACCACAGGTATAATACATATTAACACCGGATTACAAATCCTTAAGACTGAAGAGCGAAATATCGGGAGGGCCTGACGGCCTGACCATGACAACTAAATCAATACATCAGTCAGCAGGGAGCTGGACTTGGTCAGGAGACTAAACGACGTGAGCATCAGCAACAGACAACCGACACTACAGGTAAGAACATCAAACCAAAACCAAGCCTAACTTTGAGTGGAAGAACCGAAGGAATTACGAAACAATGTGAGAGGACCGGATGTAAGTAATAACCTACAAGGAAGGTATTACGACATACAATGAAGGTGGAGGACATAACAACTTTCAATAAAAACGGGATGAATTCCCAGAATAATACCATTAACAGCACTCTTCATTGAAGATGTAGATAACCTCAGAAATAGAATCAGAGAAAACAAATTTAAGCAATGACCTACCTAGAATTAAGGACGTGAAATCACGAAAGAGAGAACCTAAAAAGGACTACACCATAGAGTTGGTATAGTTGAGCAGAAAAAGACCCATAAACGATGGTTAATATTGCTTGCCTAACTCATTAACACCCAAGTATGATTAGTCATTAACGGGTGGCGTAGTCAACGAAAGTTGAACAAAGTATTGACATGGCAGCACATGATAGCCAGGGTAAATATCCGACTTAGACACCTAAAGGCAGAGCCCTAATGAAAAACTAATCCTTAATTGCTAAATAACACAAGTTTATGAGAGCAAAAGTATTGTCACAGACACTGATAAACATCGGATTACCTAAGCGAACTTCCACAGCAGGAAGCGAGATACAGTAACTTATTGTGAAACCCAATATTACATTCAATGATGTGATCCATCGTTGGCAGAGCTCAGAGAACAAGAGAATCGCGTGGATAACCTACAGAGGATTAAGAATACAACAGTGAACCGAACACCGGCTATCACTTGAGACTAATCAAGCATTAAGGGCCTACGAGCCAAGGATGTTAAATACATCAGAGCTCGATGCACAGGGAAGAATAGAGGGCTTATCTAGGCCATGAATGAACTAAAACTCGTACATACGAGTGGTTATGAAAACCTATACTAAATTGAGGAAGAATTGCCAGAAAAGGGCACCAATGAGAATGTTGAGATAGTGCTATTGACAGGGGTGGAGAATGAACCATTCCTTTAAGGGTGGGGATACCTCTCCTTGTTGTGAGGCCATGAGTGGGAATAAACCCCTCAAAAAGGGCTTTCACCTCTTAGAATTTGAATACTCTCTATTGGAGAATGGGAACCGTAGACCTTGAAATTACCTTGGAACATTCCAGTACACATAAATAATATGGAAGGCTGCAGAGACAGACCTCATATCCAACACCCAGGATTTTAGAATCAGCAATCGTCAGAGATAAAAATTGTGAGTGCGCAGTATGGCACGTCAAGTGACCAACGCTCAAAAGAGCTTGTGATTCAACGGATGACTTTTTCAGTAAACCAGTTAAATTACATGGTAAATAACATCATAAAGGATGAAAGAATGTGAGAGAAATTAGCCTACTTACGAACTTGAGATTGAAGCAGAACACCTTCATATTAAGAGATAACCATTTTACAACATGATACGGCAACCGCCAAACAGCGAAAATAGAGAACTTCTAGTGTGTTTACACCAAGAAAGGGATTGAAAATAAGACAAGACGTTGTAGTAAAACAATTGAAGAATTGTGCTATCAATGGGCAGTATGAGAAAGCTAAAGCTACTTCGATAGCGGAGGCCATGAGAATTATACCTATCAGGTTGATTAAGTTACAGTGCGCATCAAAGCAACCACTATATATAGGCCATCAAATATTGACACGAAAGCAATCAGATTTATGAAGTAAAAACCGATGTAAGTAAGATGATGAAATGGGAGACAGACTGTGCAGTAACGCCAGTAGCCTGGACCATGTGATGAAAGGTTGCACAGGAAGCACACTGTCCATTCCGTAAGGAGCTGGAAGTGCATTCCTAGTGGATCGACTTGAGAAATAAGATAAGAGGCTCTAAGGGAAGAGACCTCAAATTACTAAGGTATCGAGTCTGTACTTAATACAGAAGGTATAATGTAGTTATAAACCCAGTAGATGGATATTCCTTGACTAAGTTCAAGAAGAACGACATGTGCGTTATTATGGAATGATGAAAGAGGAGATCGACAATAGAATACTTCACAAATTAGCTGTAACTAAGCGTGTGACGAACACTACGTGCATACTTAAACGATATGTGGGACGACCGCACTCCAAAGGAGCTTGTGGACCTGATGGACTTATTTATAAGTTAGTCGGGTAAGTGGCAATGTATCAGTAAGGTACCCCATACATGTAAACGAATAGTGTAAGGAACACGAGAAGTAGTCGACTCCGTATGACAATCAGAGACGCAAACTCACACCAGAACAGCAAGTTACCGTGAACAATGGAGGAGGAAGAACTCAGTTAAACCAATGAGATTAAAAGAGTCAAAGAACTCATTCCAGAAGGAAACAATTAAGAATTATGAAATGCGAGAAGCACTAATTAGTAAGTATGAACAGTTCATATGTTTCAAGATTTTTGAGGAAACTGTAAAGAGCAATAAGCACTAAACAGTAAGACCAGATAATACGGAAATCTCAGACTGAGAGTCGGTTAGTAGGGAACAATTCAGACGCTGAAAGGCGTAATAACAGCATGAACATCAGATCTCCAGAGAACTGGATAGACAAGCTATAACTCATTGAGACCGTGTATAAATAAAGATACCACGCGTCCATTAAGAGACCATTATTCCCAAATTATAATGATACAAAGGAGCTGTAAAACATATTGAAGAGGATAGGAAGGGCAAACAAAGCCCCAAGATTATCAGAGTCGCACAGCAGAAGCTAGTGGACCGTATCTTAAAGGTTTGATATACCTAACAAAAGTGAAAAAGGAATGATGTGTCTCACATCTTCCAGTCGAATAAAATATACGACTTATCTACCAAATACTTTGGAACATTAGAGACTACACTGGAGCACAGTCGTAAGATTGGTATGAACACCAATAAGAATCCTTGATACAGTGACTAAGCCATTACCATGGTGAAGACCCTCAGACCCAATCATAATGTGAGACAGACTACATGGGAGCCAGAATGCTCCATGACACCTAAACATCTTGAACCTATGTTCAAGGATGATATAATGTTGATTACGTGGATGTAATCCATTTTAAGGGGGGTAGAACGTACAATCGCTTAGCCCATATTTCACGTATTGAGTACGTAACCTACAGTGTGCATAGCACAATACAATTAGTTGTGATGTTTGATACGTATGTGTGCATAGCACAATACAATTAGTTGTGATGTTTGATACGTATGTTATATAAACACATGTATTCATTCTTATGTGTTGTGGTTATACGCACAATTAAATAAATACCAGAGAATTAGAGGACGACCTCGTTGACTTCGGTGCGAGAAGTCAGGAAAAGAGGAGTATAAACTCTAGGGGAATTAAAATCCCTATGATATGTATTGATATGAGACCAAATATGGTAATGTTATGAGGAATGAATCGGTATGAGATTGTTGTAGAATTTGGTAGGAATTAAATTCTCTAAGTAAGTGCTGAGAGGTGGATTAAGAATGACTGATGGACTGAGTTCCATAATTTGGAGATGTATTGATTTATGATTATGACTAGAAGGACTAAAAGATATAAAATGATACATGAATAATTATTTGTTTGTTTGAAGTTGATGTGGGAGGTAGAACGTGATCTTGGCCAGATCAAGAAAAAATGAACACAAATTGGGGTGAAAGGATACTTCAACACTGATGCTGATCACATCAGGGTCGGATGATTCCTGAAACTCCCTACAAGTGGTCACAATTAACCACGTTAAGAGTAGATGCAGTAGCATAAAGAGTAACTGGAGTTGACATGTATTTTCTGTATTAATCGCTCATGAACTCGAGGACATGAAAACCTTTGTCTTCGGACCGGTTACATGAGGAGTATACAGCAAGGAATATACAAAGAGTATTTTGATTACTAAAACATGCAAAGACATGTTGTGTGACAAGTGTGGTAATATATATATATATTATATATATATATATATATAATATATATATATATATATATATATGGCAGACCTTATGAGTCAGAATGCCTATACAAATATTGAGTGATCTATATGATCGTTTAGTGTGAAGTTACCTGTGTGTTCTAAGAGATATAGATACATAGGAACTTTGGGGACAAAGTTCTTTTAAGGGGGGTAGATTGAAATACCCCAAACCTTAATATATTAATGAACTATATAATTAGGATATACTAAGGCTAGAACGTGCCTTAGAAACATTAGAAGAAGTGTTGGACAACAATTTACACCAAAGCATGATTTAGGAACAATTAGAGCAAAAGGTGTTTTAAAGAGTATGAATAAATTAGGGAACTACCAATAAGTTCCCAAGAGATTTCAAATGTGAAATACCTCTAAGATTAGTAATACACATTAAGCGGAATTAGCGTTTAAACCGGAAACACCTTAGAGCACAAAAATGTGCTTTAAAGAAAAATGTGCTTTAAAGGAAAATGTGCCTTAAGCGTTTATACATGGAATTAAAAGGCTAATGAGCCTAAATACCAATAAGGAATAAGGGAAAAACAATTAAATGGTCATAGGAGCCAGAGCGTATACACAAAATTAAGTATACAAGTCCACACAAAAACCGGTACTAAACTGACGAAAGTCAAGGAGAAACCACTAAACGACTTGGTTTAAATTGGAATTAGCAACATGCTATTTCACGAACAAAGTTTCTAAAGGTTGTAAATGTACTAATAACACATTTAAACTAGCCAAAACAAATTGCAAAATCAATGTGAACCGGGAAGCACATAAAAGTGTTTTAAGGCATTTTTGGCCTTGTAACATACCTATAACATGGTAAAGTCATTATGAATGAATTTAATTCATAAAATGTTACATAATATAATAAGAAACAAAAAAATAGATCAAATGGGACTAGGGGCTGCCCCATGAGGGGGACTCACCAAAGGAAAAAAAATGCTTTTAAACTTTACTATTTCAACTACCAAGACTTATTTGTATGGCCTTATCATCTTGTCCCCTTAGTGAATGATTAACCAGACTCTTACCTATCAAATGAGAGCTGATAAATTCGGAGCTCATCCTCTCTTCGAAGAAACAACACAAAACAAGCCAAAGTTCTTAGTTTTGAACCTTAAAGAACACCCTTTCTTGTAAGAATCATAACTTCTCGTCCTAGCTCCAAATCACAAGCTTGATAGCTCGTTGGAATCCTCTTTTCAAGAGATTTGCAACCATAGCTCATGAGCCCCCAGACTCTTAGGAAAAACCACTAAGAAGTGCCTTTGATTCTCGAGGTAAAACATTGCCTTCTTGAAAACTTCTTATTCTTTGGTTTTTGTTACAGCTGATTGGCATGGGATACTAACCCATATTATTCTTCATCTTGTTGTATAATTTTGGACAATTCCTTTAGCAAATTGCTGGCAAAATTTCTAAGGAATTCAAGCTTAAATTTTAAGCTAAAAGGTTAATATACAAGGTAAACTCTACAACTACCTATTTCATGGTTCTAAATGTTGATCTATATATGATCTAACCTATTGTATACCTTGTTTATAATTGCCGATTTTGTTAGGTGTTAGATTTATTTTTTGGCACCTAAAATGTTAATATTTTGCAAATATAAAATTAGATTTATAACCCTTATGATATAAGCTTTAATATAAGCTATCACAATATATAAGAAAAGTTCATATACTATTATTTTAAGGATGGCCGAAAATTAAGGGAACTTATGTGATTAGGAAAATTATATAACTAAGTTAAATTAAAGGAATTAGTATATTTAAGAGTAATATGTAAAATTTGAGAAGTTTGCTATATATAATTGCCGAAAATAATATGAGCTATTATGAAATTTATGAAGTTTAGTTGATGGGAAAATTTGTAGAATTAAGTTTACAATTTATAAAGAGTTTATAAGTATTATTAGAATTTATAAGGTTTTTGGTATATTTAAGGATAATAAAAGATGGTATTTATATACTATAACATTAGATAATTAAATCTGGTGGTTTAGAGATGTTTAAAATGATTTTTGATGTTCAAAAATCTGTAGGAAAATTAATTACGAAAATTAGAAATTAATTGGAGTTAAATTGGTTAATAAATGAGTTAGCATAAAAGAAAAGACCACAAGGGTAAAATGGTAATTTCCCTGGTCAAAGGTGGTCAAACATGGTCAAAATTGGTCAATGACAGTTTATAAAATGTTTAGAGGAGTTAGAACAAAATTTGTAGCAAAATATTAGATATTAAAAGGATTAAGGAATAAAAAGTTAAGTTAAATTAACTTTAGGGGTAATATTGTAAATTATGGAAAGTTAGGGGGTTTGACCATAAAAGACTGGTCAAACTTGGGTATATTTTGGTAATTGACCAAAAGTATTAAGGAAATTAATTAAGTAAGACTTTGGAAGAAATTAGGAATAAAAATAACAAGTTTAGAACTTGTTATGAGTTAAATAGAGATTAAGAGAAAACTATGGGTAAGGAATGTGAATAACACATTTTTATGTGTTTAGGAGGTTAAGGAAATTAAATAAGGAATTTAGAAACAAGTTGTAAAAGAAACAGAGTTAAGACGAGTTTAAACGAGACCCGTATATAATTAAGGTATACGAGGGGTATACCCGTAATTTAATAAGTATAGAAGAAATCAATACTTAAAGTATATTAATGAAAATACAAGTTATATTGGAAAAGAAATAAATACGTATGATACGGAGTATCATACGGGCGTATACGAAAATTGTAGTGTACATGAATAGTACTCGTATACGTGAATAGTATACGTATACTGAATAGTAAATACGTATACATGAATAGTAAATACGTATACGTGAATAGTAGATACGTATATGAATAGTAATACGTATATATGAATAGTAAAACGAGACGTATAAATGAATAGTGAAATACGGATGAATAGTGAAAAATACTAAAATCTAATACAAGGTCCGTATAGTCTAAAGTTGCTAACTGTGCAACTAAATAACTGCTAACGACGTTAGTATGTTAATGAATTAGAATTGAGCTTGAAAACGCTCCTAAATGAACGAACCCGTTTAACGGTATACTATTATACCCGGGTTAACCTAGGAAGAGGTTTAAGTTGAAAAGAACCAAATTAGTTCTAAGACACAGGAACTAATACTAGTTCTGATTACAGATCTAGATAAGTCAGAGGCGTTCGGCGGATTAGGCGAACGAGGGATTAAGAGCTAGCCAGTCTCCGGTGTACGGTATGGGATTCTTGTAGCTTGTTTGCTAACGAGGTCTATTGTTATGTTTGTGCTATGTGTATTGTACCAAACAGATTAAGCATGAAACCGATTTACTGTATTGTTATTGTGTGCCATTGCACACAACACGACTTGATTCAGAGCTTGTTCATTAACTATGTTTAGTAACAATTGTATAAGGTTACAAATATTCCCTATTGTAGTTGGTTAATACCGAGAGAGGTTTAACTAACCAATTGTCAAAGAGACTTCAGCTAACTGGAACTTGGGGAGAGGAATCCGGGACTGACTCCGGTCATGCATGTTCAGGTTAGGAGGTCGGCATCTGTATCAGATCTGTCTTCCGCCTAGGGTCGACAAACTGACCCGACCAGCTCGAGTGAACAGTTCGAGGTGGGAGGCAAATTCAGGAGGCGCAGGAGGGTCAAGCCTACACCCCTCATAACTTAAGAATAATGTTTATTAACCCAATGGAGCTAATAACTCATTGGCTAGGGTTACCTGACCCGACAAAAATAAACAATTCAGTTAGAGAACAACCAGTTCTAATAGGAACGGTTGACACTTATAAGGTATGGTCAAACACGAGAACTAAACAATTCTCAGGCCTCAGGAGTTAGAATCTAACTTACTCATTAATGGGCGTCCATTACGACGTTCGATTTATTTGAGCTGTGAATGTTTCACATAAATGTGTTGTTTGTTATCGTACTTCTTATTATTATTTGTATGAATAAACAATTGCATGTATACGACAAAGTAGTCGTGTGTAACCCGGCTAGCTTGTGGGCTGCACGTTTTCTGTACCAGCAATATGCTGAGCCCCTTGGGGCCTGTGATTTAAACTTTGCAGGTAGGTACCAGACGAGACTCAACCTGAGAGTAGGAGCGGGTAGAGTACTTCGGGTTTTTTATATTTGTTACACGAGTTGTGCATGTACACTCGTTTAGTAATTGATGAGATGTTAGTATGATGTATTAGGATATGAGATACTCGGTATAAGTTGTGGTTTATGGTTGTAATGTTTAGATGCTCGAGTAATTATCCGGTTAGTCAGACCGTGACTTGTAAGAGAATAGGCCTAGTTAGTCACGTGGGTGACTAACGGCGGTAACACCAATTTAGTAGAACTTTTCCGCTGCGTTGTTAATGACGAGATGGACTTAGGGCGACGATCATTGTATTTGAGATGGGGTGTTACAAAAAGTGGTATCAGAGCGTAGTTACGCTCTGATGACTGGAAATTACCGAGCTTAGGAATTACCGAGTTAGGAACTTTAGACTTTGGATAAGGGTTGAGTGTTAGTGCGAGAGGTGCGTTAGTTAGGATTCCCCGATGTGTATCGGATATCTATAATACCTGACCCGCCCTCCGCGCCCCTGGTTCTAAGATACCAGAAATGAACGCCAGAGAGAAGACAAGCTTTCTCTTACTCGGGAAAACCCGATCTGGCAATTACTTAGCATTATGCAATACGAGAAGCACCTCGTTATGCAATAGTCTTTCAAGACTTGAAGGTCCTAATTGGAGCGCAACGTTGAACAGGCGCTACCAGCGCCTACCAATGAGAGAATAATAATTACCGGCAACTTGGGTCGACATGCTACGCAGTCGATATAACCCCCATACCAGTAAGAAGGAAAGCACTACGTGCAATGAAGGACAAAGAAGCGACAGACACCGGACAACAGTCCAAGGGAGCAATAACAGTGGGATAATACCGCGCAAGAGCATAGGGACTACCTAAAAGTCAATTATGCAGGGTAACTCCGAACCTACAAAAAAGGGGTTGCAAAGACCTAACTGCAATAGACGACTACGAATGCATATGCAAGTCATACTCCAAGATAGGACTACGACGTAGTGCCTAAGGAGTCAATACTCGATAACCTCGACGAAGGTGTGGAAATGAGAGTGAGAACCAAGGCGAAAGCAAAGAAAAAGGGTTCCCTCAGAAAGAGGAATACCCTGATAAGTAATATACAATCAAAAGCAGTCAGGAAGCTGCCAGATAATCAATTAACCAAAGCCAAAAGGGCAAAGAAGGAGTCCCATGGACTACCACCTACATGGAGTTTAGGAGAATGTACCATTGCCGACGTACACAGTACCGATAGCCCATCTTGCATGGCGCACTTGCCTTGGCAAGTGCTGCCGCAATGAAGCTTACGGAAGCCGTGAAGACCAAATGGTAAAAACCACAGGTATAATACATATTAACACCGGATTACAAATCCTTAAGACTGAAGAGCGAATATGGAGGGCCTGACGGCCTGACCATGACAACTAAATCAATACACCAGTCAGCAGGGAGCTGGACTTGGTCAGGACTAAACGACGTGAGCATCAGCAACAGACAACCGACACTACAGGTAAGAACATCAACCAAAACCAAGCCTAACCTTGAGGAAGAACCGAAGAGATTACTCAACAATGTGAGAGACCGATGTAAGTAATAACCTACAAGGAAGGTATTACGACATACAATGAAGATGGAGGACATAACAACTTTCAATAAAAACGGGATGAATTCCCAGAATAATACCATTAACAGCACTTCATTGAAGATGTATAAACCCAGAAACAGAATCAGAGAAAACAAATTTAAGCAATGACCTACCTAGGATCAAGACGTGAATCACAAAGAGAGAACCTCAAAAGGACTACACCATAGAGTTGGTATAGTTGAGCAGAAAAAGACCCATAAACGATGGTTAATTGCTTGCCTAACTCATTAACACCCAAGTATGATTAGTCATTAACGGGTGGCGTAGTCAACGAAAGTTGAACAAAGTATTGACATGGCAGCACATGATAGCCAGGGTAAATATCCGACTTAGACACCTAAAGGCAGAGGCCTAATGAAAACTAATCCTTAATTGCTAAAAACACAAGTCTATGAGAGCGAAAGTATTGTCACAGACACTGATAAATCGGATTACCTAAGCGAACTTCCACAGCAGGAAGCGAGATACAAACTTATTGTGAAACCCAATATTACATCAATGATGTGACCAACATTGGCAGAGTTCAGAGAACAAGAGAATCGTGGATAACCTACAGATGATTAAGAATACAACAGTGAACCGAACACCGGCTATCACTTGAGACTAATCAAGCATTAAGGGCCTACGAGCCAAGGATGTTAAATACATCAGAGCTCGAGGCACAGGAAGCATAAGGCTTATCTAGGCCATGAATGAACTACAACTCGTACATACGAGTGGTTATGAAAACCTATACTAAATTGAGGAAGAATTGCCAGAAAGGGCACCAATGAGAATGTTGAGATAGTGCTATTGACAGGGGTGGAGAACGAACCATTCCTTTTAGGGTGGGGATACCTCTCCTTGTTGTGAGGCCATGAGTGGGAATAAACCCCTCAAAAAGGGCTTTCACTTCTTAGAGATTGAATACTCTCTATTGGAGAATGGGAACCGTAGACCTTGAAATTACCTTAGAACATTCCAGTTACACATAAATAATATGGAAGGCTGCAGAGACAGACCTCATATCCAACACCCAGGATTTAAGAATCAGCAATCGTCAGAGATAAAATTGTGAGTGCGCAGTATGGCACGTCAAGTGACCAACGCTCAAAAGAGCTTGTGATTCAACGGATGACTTTTCAGTAACCGTTAAATTACATGGTAAATAACATCATAAAGGATGAAAGAATGTGAGAGAAATTAGCCTACTTACGAACCTGAGATTGAAGCAGAACACCTTCATATTAAGAGATAACCATTTTACAACACGATACGGCAACCGCCAAACACGAAATTAGAGAACTTCTAGTGTGTTTACACCATGAAAGGGATTGAAAATAAGACAAGACGTTGAAGTAAAACAATTGAAGAATTGTGCCATCAATGGGCAATATGAGAAAGCTAAAGCTACTTCGATAGCGGAGGCCATGAGAATATACCTATCAGGTAGATTAAGTTACAGTGCGCAAAAGCAACCACTATATATAGCCATCAAATATTGACACGAAAGCAATCAGATTTATGAATTAAAACCGATGTAAGTAAGATGATGAAATGGGAGACAGACTGTGCAGTAACGCCAGTAGCCTGGACCATGTGATGAAAGGTTGCACAGGAAGCACACTGTCCATTCCGTAAGGAGCTGGAAGTGCATTCCTAGTGGATCGACTTGAGAAATAAGATAAGAGGCTCTAAGGAAAGACCTCAAATTACTAAGGGATCGAGTCTGTACTAATACAGAAGGTATAATGTAGTTATAACCCAGTAGATGGATATTCCTTGACTAAGTTCAAGAAGAACGACATGTGCGTTATTATGGAATGATGAAAGAGGAGATCGACAATAGAATACTTCACAAATTAGCTGTAACTAAGCGTGTGACGAACACTACGTGCATACTTAAACGATGTGGGACGACCGCACTCCAAAGGAGCTTGTGGACCTGATGGACTTATTTATAAGTTAGTCGGGTAAGTGGCAATGTATCAGTAAGGTACCCCATATATGTAAACGTAGTGTAAGGAACACGAGAAGTAGTCGACTCCGTAGACATCAGAGACAAACTCACACCAGAACAGCAAGTTACCGTGAACAATGGAGGAGGAAGAACTCAGTTAAACCAATGAGATTAAAAGAGTCAAAGAACTCATTCCAGAGGAAACAATTAAGAATTATGAATGCGAGAAGCACTAATTAGTAAGTATGAACAGTTCATATGTTCAAGATTTTTGAGGAAACTGTAAGAGCAATAAGCACTAAACAGTAAGACCAGATAATACGAAATCTCAGACTGAGAGTCGTTAGTAGGGAACAATTCAGACGCTGAAAGGCGTAATAACAGCATGAACATCAGATCTCCAGAGAACTGGATAGACAAGCTATAACTCATGAGACCGTGTATAAATAAAGATACCACGCGTCCATTAAGAGACCATTTTCCTAAATTATAAGATACAAAGGAGCTGTAAAACATATTGAAGAGGATAGGAAGGGCAAACAAGCCCCAAGATTATCAGAGTCGCACAGCAGAAGCTAGTGGACCGTATCTTAAAGGTTTGATATACCTAACAAAAGGAAAAGGAATGATGTGTCTCACATCTTCCAGTCGAATAAAATATACGACTTATCTACCAAATACTTTGGAACCTTAGAGACTACACTGGAACAGATTGTAAGATTGGTATGAACACCAATAAGAATCCTTGATACAGTGACTAAGCCATTACCATGGTGAAGACCCTCAGACCCAATCATAATGTGAGACAGACTACATGGGAGCCAGAATGCTCCATGACACCTAAACATCTTGAACCTATGTTCAAGGATGATATAATGTTGATTACGTGGATGTAATCCATTTTAAGGGGGGTAGAGCGTACAATCGCTTAGCCCATATTTCACGTATTGAGTACGTAACCTACAGTGTGCATAGCACAATACAATTAGTTGTGATGTTTGATACGTATGTGTGCATAGCACAATACAATTAGTTGTGATGTTTGATACGTATGTTATATAAACACATGTATTCATTCTTATGTGGTTGTGGTTATTACGCACAATTAAATACGAATACCAGAGGAATTAGAGGACGACCTCGTTGACTTCGGTGCGAGAAGTCAGGAAAAGAGGAGTATAAACTCCAGGGGAATTAAAATCCCTATGATATGTATTGATATGAGACCAAATATGGTAATGTTATGAGGAATGAATCGGTATGAGATTGATGTAGAATTTGGTAGGAATTAAATTCTCTAAGTAAGTGCTGAGAGGTGGATTAAGAATGACTGATGGACTGAGTTCCATAATTTGGAGATGTATTGATTTATGATTATGACTAGAAGGACTAAAAGATATAAAATGATACATGAATAATTATTTGTTTGTTTGAAGTTGATGTGGGAGGTAGAACGTGATCTTGGCCAGATCAAGGAAAAATGAACACAAATTGGGGTGAAAGGATACTTCAACACTGATGCTGATCACATCAGGGTCGG
Organism: Limonium bicolor; assembly: GCA_023374045.1. NCBI lineage: Eukaryota > Viridiplantae > Streptophyta > Magnoliopsida > Caryophyllales > Plumbaginaceae > Limonium > Limonium bicolor. The sequence goes on from CM041782.1 coordinate 51,117,271, forward strand.
ATGATTCCTGAAACTCCCTACAAGTGGTCACAATTAACCACGTTAAGAGTAGATGCAGTAGCATAAAGAGTAACTGGAGTTGACATGTATTTTCTGTATTAATCGCTCATGAACTCGAGGACATGAAAACCTTTGTCTTCGGACCGGTTACATGAGGAGTATACAGCAAGGAATATACAAAGAGTATTTTGATTACTAAAACATGCAAAGACATGTTGTGTGACAAGTGTGGTAATATATATATATATATATATGGCAGACCTTATGAGTCAGAATGCCTATACAAATATTGAGTGATCTATATGATCGTTTAGTGTGAAGTTACCTGTGTGTTCTAAGAGATATAGATACATAGGAACTTTGGGGACAAAGTTCTTTTAAGGGGGGTAGATTGAAATACCCCAAACCTTAATATATTAATGAACTATATAATTAGGATATACTAAGGCTAGAACGTGCCTTAGAAACATTAGAAGAAGTGTTGGACAACAATTTACACCAAAGCATGCTTTAGGAACAATTAGAGCAAAAGGTGTTTTAAAGAGTATGAATAAATTAGGGAACTACCAATAAGTTCCCAAGAGATTTCAAATGTGAAATACCTCTAAGATTAGTAATACACATTAAGCGGAATTAGCGTTTAAACCGGAAACACACCTTAGAGCACAAAAATGTGCTTTAAAGAAAAATGTGCTTTAAAGGAAAATGTGCCTTAAGCGTTTATACATGGAATTAAAAGGCTAATGAGCCTAAATACCAATAAGGAATAAGGGAAAAACAATTAAATGGTCATAGGAGCCAGAGCGTATACACAAAATTAAGTATACAAGTCCACACAAAAACCGGTACTAAACTGACGAAAGTCAAGGAGAAACCACTAAACGACTTGGTTTAAATTGGAATTAGCAACATGCTATTTCACGAACAAAGTTTCTAAAGGTTGTAAATGTACTAATAACACATTTAAACTAGCCAAAACAAATTGCAAAATCAATGTGAACCGGGAAGCACATAAAATGTGTTTTAAGGCATTTTTGGCCTTGTAACATACCTATCATGGTACAAGTCATTATGAATGAATTTAATTCATAAAATGTTACATAATAATAAGAAAACAAAAAATAGATCAAATGGGACTAGGGGCTGCCCATGAGGGGGACTCACCAAAGGAAAAAAAATGCTTTTAAACTTTACTATTTCAACTACCAAGACTTATTTGTATGGCCTTATCATCTTGTCCCCTTAGTGAATGATTAACCAGACTCTTACCTATCAAATGAGAGCTGATAAATTCGGAGCTCATCCTCTCTTCGAAGAAACAACACAAAACAAGCCAAAGTTCTTAGTTTTGAACCTTAAAGAACACCCTTTCTTGTAAGAATCATAACTTTCTCGTCCTAGCTCCAAATCACAAGCTTGATAGCTCGTTGGAATCCTCTTTCAAGAGTTTTGCAACCATAGCTCATGAGCCCCCAGACTCTTAGGAAAAACCACTAAGAAGTGCCTTTGATTCTCGAGGTAAAACATTGCCTTCTTGAAAACTTCTTATTCTTTGGTTTTTGTTACAGCCGATTGGCATGGGATACTAACCCATCTTATTCTTCATCTTGTTGTATAATTTTGGAGACAATTCCTTTAGCAAATTGCTGGCAAAATTTCTAAGGAATTCAAGCTTAAATTTTAAGCTAAAAGGTTAATATACAAGGTAAACTCTACAACTACCTATTTCATGGTTCTAAATGTTGATCTATATATGATCTAACCTATTGTATACCTTGTTTATAATTGCCGATTTTGTTAGGTGTTAGATTTATTTTTTGGCACCTAAAATGTTAATATTTTTTAAATCTAAAATTAGATTTATAACCCTTATGATATAAGCTTTAATATAAGCTATCGCAATATATAAGAAAAGTTCATATACTATGATTTTAAGGGATGGCCGAAAATTAAGGGAACTTATGTGAGTTAGGAAAATTATATAACTAAGTTAAATTAAAGGAATTAGTTATTAAGAGTAATATGTAAAATTTGAGAAGTTTTAGCTATATATAATAATTGCCGAAAATATATATGAGCTATTATGAAATTTATGAAGTTTAGTTGATGGGAAAATAATTGTAGAATTAAGTTTACAATTTATAAAGAGTTTATAAGTATTATTAGAATTTATAAGGTTTTTGGTATATTTAAGGATAATAAAAGATGGTATTTATATACTATAACATTAGATAATTAAATCTGGTGGTTTAGAGATGTTTAAAATGATTTTTGAGGTTCAAAAATCTGTAGGAAAATTAATTACGAAAATTAGAATTAATTGGAGTTAAATTGGTTAATAAATGAGTTAGGATAAAAGAAAAGACCACAAGGGTAAAATGGTAATTTCCCTGGTCAAAGGTGGTCAAACGTGGTCAAACTTGGTCAATGAAAGTTTATAAAATGTTTAGAGGAGTTAGAATAAAATTTGTAGCAAAAGATTAGATATTAAAAGGATTAAGGAATAAAAAGTTAAGTTAAATTAACTTTAGGGGTAATATTGTAAATTATGGAAAGTTAGGGGGTTTGACCATAAAAGACTGGTCAAACTTGGGTATATTTTGGTAATTGACCAAAAGTATTAAGGAAATTAATTAAGTAAGACTTTGGAAGAAATTAGGAATAAAAATAACAAGTTTAGAACTTGTTATGAGTTAAATAGATATTAAGAGAAAACTATGGGTAAGAAATGTGAATAACACATTTTTATGTGTTTAGGAGGTTAAGGAAATTAAATAAGGAATTTAGAAACAAGTTGTAAAAGAAACAGAGTTAAGACGAGTTTAAACGAGACCCGTATATAAATTAAGGTATACGAGGGGTATACCCGTAATTTAATAAGTATAGAAGAAATCAATACTTAAAGTATTATTAATGAAAATACAAGTTATATTGGGAAAAGAAATAAATACGTATGATACAGAGTATCATACGGGCGTATACGAAAATTTTTAGTGTACATGAATAGTACTCATATACGTGAATAGTATACGTATACATGAATAGTAAATACGTGTACATGAATAGTAAATACGTGTACATGAATAGTAAATTCGTATACATGAATAGTAAATACGTATATGTGAATAGTAACTACGTATATATGAATAGTCAAAAACTAGATGTATACGTGAATAGTAAAATACGTATACGTGAATAGTGAAATACGGATGAATAGTGAAAAATACTAAAATCTAATACAAGGTCCGTATAAGTCTAAAGTTGCTAACTGTGCAACTAAATAACTGCTAACGACGTTAGTATGTTAATGAATTAGAATTGAGCTTCAAAACGCTCCTAAATGAACGAACCCGTTTAACGGTATACTATTATACCCGGGTTAACCTAGGAAGAGGTTTAAGTTGAAAAGAGAACCAAATTAGTTCTAAGACACAGGAAACTAATACTAGTTCTGATTACAGATCTAGATAAGTCAGAGGCGTTCGACGGATTTGGCGAACGAGGGATTAAGAGCTAGCCAGTCTCCGGTGTACGGTATGGGATTCTTGTAGCTTGTTTGCTAACGAGGTCTACCTCGGTTTGTGTGCTATGTGTTATTGTGATATGACCAAACAGGATTAAGCATTAAACCGATTTACTGTATTGTTATTGTGTGCCCATTGCACACAACACGACTTGATTCAGAGATTGTTCATTAACTATGTTTAGTAACAATTGTATAAGTTACAAATATTCCCTATTATTAGTTGGTTAATACCGAGAGAGGTTTAACTAACCAATTGTCAAAGAGACTTCAGCTAACTGGAACTTGGGGAGAGAGGAATCCGGGACTGACTCCGGTCATGCATGTTCAGGTTAGGAGGTCGGCATCTGTATCAGATCTGTCTTCCGCCTAGGGTCGACAAACTGACCCGACCAGCTCGAGTGAACAGTTCGAGGTGGGAGGCAAATTCAGGAGGCGCAGGAGGGTCAAGCCTACACCCCTCATAACTTAAGAATAATGTTTATTAACCCAATGGAGCTAATAACTCATTGGCTAGGGTTACCATGACCCGACAAAAATAAACAATTCAGTTAGAGAACAACCAATTCTAATAGGAGAATGGTTGACACTTATAAGCTATGGTCAAACACGAGAACTAAACGATTCTCAGGCCTCAGGAGTTAGAAATCTAAGTTACTCATTAATGGGCGTCCATTACGACGTTCGATTTATTTGAGCTGTGAATGTTTCACATAAATGTGTTGTTTGTTATCGTACTTCTTATTATTATTTGTATGAATAAACAATTGCATGTATACGACAAAATAGTCGTGTGTAACCCGGCTAGCTTGTGGGCTGCACGTATTCTGTACCAGCAATATGCTCAGCCCCTTGGGGCCTGTGATTTAAACTTTGCAGGTAGGTACCAGACGAGGACTCAACCTGAGAGTAGGAGCGGGTAGAGTACTTCGGGTTGCATTTATATTTGTTACACGAGTTGTGCATGTACACCTCGTTTAGTATATTGATGAGATGTTAGTATAATGTATTAGGATATGAGATACTCGGTATAAGTTGTATTTTATGGTTTGTAATGTTTAGATGCTCGAGTAATTATCCGGTTAGTCAGACCGTGACTTGTAAGGAGAATAGGCCTAGTTAGTCACGTGGGTGACTAACGGCGGTAACACCAATTTAGTAGAACTTTTCCGCTGCGTTGTTAATGAATGAGATGGACTTAAGGCGATGATCATTGTATTTAGATATGGGGTGTTACACAAACACATTCCGGCCCAAGTGCCGCATTCTCAAAACATTTCGGCCCAAAAGCTCATTCTTGTCTAGATAAACTTTTTATTCGGGCAATTCTAGATCTGGGTGTCATCTTTTAGGTCCAATCACAACCATCCGTTTAGGTTCCAGCCCAAATTCCAATTCACAGTAGAAAAAAAATACGCTGGCCTAAGCACCTCATTCTCCATGTATTATGGCCCACTTACTTTCAGTAAAAGCATATTCCCGTTTTCAGTGTTACCTTGTAAAGCGTCAATTCTACATCTAGAACCTCAACCCACTTCCTTTTGTTAGCTAACGATAGACACTTTGGAAATAGGTAGACCCAAATCCCAAATGTGGTGAAGGAGGAAATCCAATCAACATGGATGCCCATCTCACAGCTTTGGAACAAAAGTACATGGACACCATTGATGCCATGGAGTAGAGACATAGCGCAATCATGGACGCCACAGAATCCAACTATTTTGCCATTATCGAAGAGTTGAAAGCAAAGGCCCTTTCCCTAGAGGCCGAATGTCAAGCTCGGGATGAATTAGTGGATAGGCTTCTCAACTCCCTTTATGATCGCATAGAAGTTGGCACCATTAGGGCCCAGGGTTTGCAAGGAAACGCCGAAGAAATTGCTGCAGAACTCAAGAGAGCGATTAGGCAACCGGAAGTGGACAATAAGACAACAACTTGCATCCAAAGTTGCACCCATAAGAGGACTAGGCAGCATGAGGTAGACACTGATCGACGGTCAAGAGGACCTGGTTGGAGTGTTGGAACAGTAGAACCACCCCGACGGAGCTCTTTGCAGAGAGAGTTTACAGACATCAGCCGAACACAAGTCAAGCACTCGAAGAGCTTCGAAAGAGATATCCGCTGCAACCAATTGCCCTGAGGCCAAGAACTACTCATTTGGGGAGAGATCTTAATCAATTTTGTCACTTCCATCAGCTACCCGGTCATGACACTGACCATTGCAGGGTCCTACAGCATAGGATCCAGGATCTGATTGACCAAGGGGCTCCAATTATAAGAACATGGTAGAGTACGCAGAGCACGCATGCCCGAGCGTCATTAGAAATCCGTGTTTTTAAGTGTGTTCTTCATTATGTAGATTTCTTTTTAGCCGTCTTTCAACTTTTGTAGTAGTTAATTTCCTTTATCATTTTTGGTAGTTTTCCTGAGTTTGTGATTTCCAACGTTATCTTTTTGTTGAACAAAACATAGTTCCATTTTTACAATTTCTGTGCAAGGTATTATTCATTAATTCAACAAAACAAAAATTACAATGAGCACTCACGTCTTTCAAGGATCGCGAAGTAATCATTTTCCGACTGTGGAAAAAAATGATTTGTCTTTTGTTTCCAAAAGGGTGAACATGCCAAGTCAAACACCACAGCTCACCACAAAACATCGAATAACCCATTGAGCGGTTCCAAGTACACATTGTTAAGGCTGCTGTCATGAACCCCAAGTCAATACTGGGGGCAATCTGAGTTTAGGTTCATCATCTTTAATCTATCGTTTAAATGTGTAACAAGTCTTTGCATGAAAAATTCGCGAGAGTGTCCTGAGTGGTAAAACCAAGAGAGAATGAGCGTGTCATTTTTACATGACTCCAGAGAGATCACATTCAAAGGTAAGGAAAACGGCATGACTCCGGCCGAAGGAGATACTTTGTAAATTTATGCTTAGACCCGTGAAAAGTAACAAAGAATGGATGCACAACTATCAGGAATGACAAAGCACCTAGGTACAACACCACACAACCACAAGCTTGTGAACCCTGACATTAAACCTTAGGCACCCCCCGCTGAGCCTTTCATATATCCTTTTTCGATATTATAAGCTCTACAAAACAAGCTAGCCCGTGATGAATATCCAACCCGGTGACCAAAGGAAGCAAGGAGCCTAATTCTCGGATAACGTTTTCATCGGTCCAAAGAAGTAACGCTGCTATTCGCATGACAAAGCGATCCATAAATGGTCCCAAAGTGACACAGGTACCAAAAATCTCACATCAAATCAATTCTCAAACCTCCAAATCGGGAAGGCACAAGAACCCCGTGCTAACAAGAATTTTGTAGGGAAAAACTATGTACAAAATGAATAAAATAATAAAAGAATCCTACAACTCTAGTACGCGTAGCAAAAATTCCCGGTCGGAATATAGTGTAAGTAAATTACGACCAAGAGTATCGAACCCTAGGGACTTAGTAGAAAATTAGTCCTAATCCTAGTAATTACCTAATTCTAATAAGGGGGAAACATGATCATAAATTCAAATTAAGGAAACTAAACTACCTAACAATCTAACTAAATGGTCAATTGCAGCGAACTACCCTTTATTCGGAACAATAACCCACATAAGAACAAGTATGATCACTAATTCAAATTGACAAGTCTCGAACTAACCAATTCTTGAACATGCCGGATGACATCCCTGACATAGGATGCACGGCACATTCAAGAACTTTGAATGCGCCGGACACCAGATACCCGACAATGGATCCAGTAGGGCCAAAAGTTCAACATTGTTTTCCAGTTTTGAATCCAAAACACACACTCACTATCTATCATCGAATCCAGCATATTTTATGCTAATAAACGAACCAGAAAGTAGAAAATAAAATGGTTAATTTAAAATCCTAATTATCATCTTCTAATGTATAGAAGACAAAGGCAAAGATTCCTTAGAAATTCTCAACCTATTATGCCTTTGTTTTGATTGACAAAAGAAGAATTTTGAAGGTAAGAAGATAAGTAGATAACTTAATCTACTTTGCACCAAGAACAAAAATCTAAGTTGAAACTTGTAATTTTATTAAGTGTTCAACATTGTTTTACAAAGACCATCTTTCCTAACCAAGGAATACAAGAGAATCCTACTGCCTCATCTACACAAATTGCAAGAAGAAATACAAAAGGAGAAGGGAATTGGTCTTAGCCTTAACCCGATGGAGATTTCTTCTTCTTCTTGGTGGATGACTTACAGGACTTCCTTGGCAGCAATAGAACCGAATTCATGGAGTATGGATGTGTAAAAATGAAGTGAAAGTGATGGTTTGAAGTGCAGACTCTAGGCCTATTTATAAGCCTCAAATTCTTCATGTGTCGGGAGTCATGCCGGATCAGTTGTATCCGGCACCACGTGTTTATAACTTTCAATTAAACCACCAAATCCCGCAAAATGATGCTTGTGCCAGACAAAAGACGTTCGACACCATATCCAACATCAGTCAGTTGGGTAACGGTCATTAACTGCCATCTTTTGATGAATCGTAGCAACTTCTCATTTGGTGCCGGCTAGGGAATACCCGACACTGTGTCCGGCATCACTTCTGTTCTGCTCCATACTCTTGCCGTGAGTGGAACTTACGGCATCAAGCCCGGCATTACTTCGATCCTTTGATTAAGAATTTGTTCCTTGCATGAAAATACAACAAACATAAGTCCGATCTTATAAAATGAACTTTATATGCAATATGATATAAATACTAGTTGTTTCATACTTATTTTGACTAATAATCTTATAATTATAGCTTATAAAATATGATAAGTATGAGGCTTATCAAGGCCCTACACTTACCTTTTGCTAGTCCTCGAGCAAAACTTAATCAGAAAAGAATAACTGCTTATGCACAAATCAGATAACCTTAATAATGACAACTAGATAAATCTTCCCTAACTACCTGACTCTAATTCACAAGCATCACTTAATCTTTCTTATTCCATCAAAAACATACTAATGGGTATAAAATAAAATATTCAATTTCAAAAACCGATCAAAACCTCTTGGGCTATTTTGTATAAGGGATTTTGTAGTCTCTCCTTTTTCCGGTTTCCATACTCAACCCTATTTTTCAAGGGTTTCTAACTATGGCCAAGACTCTTATTATGGTTTACATGATTCAGCCTTATTTTCCAAGGGTTTCAGAACCTGACCATGAATTTTTTTATTTATAATTGGGGATTTAGGAGAAAAACAAAAGGAAAAACTCTCGAGTGTTTTTTTACTCTGAGACAATTTTAGCGACCTCATAGAATATAATGCTTCTCTTTTTTTTGAAAGAAGATTCTTCTTTTGCTTTTTTTCTTCGTAGACTTTTTTTTTCTCTTTTTTTTCTTTTCTGTTCTTTTTTTTCATACACAATCCCTATTTATGAAATACCCCAAACCTTTATGCGTTAATTAATTATGTAATTATGATTTTCTAAGGCTAATTAAGTCCTTAAGAACGTTGGTGAAGAAAGAGAAACCAAAAGATAAAGGAAAACGCGTAAAAGTCACAAGATGCAAAAACACATATTTAAATTATCTTAAGAGGTATATAACCTTAAATAGGGTTATAAATATATTTTTATACCCTAATTACACACTAAGAACATGTGGGAAAAATTCCCGAAGAAAACGGATCCAAATAATGTGTTAAAACGCTAACGGAGTCTTAAAGCGTGTTTTTCGAGAAAACCAAAAACGTGACTTTAAACGGTCAAATGACCCCGTAAAAATTATAGTTGATCATATAACTATAATTAAACACTAATGGGAGCTTAAGAACCGTTAAAATTAAAGAAACGAGAAAAATCCGGAAAACGGGCACGGATTAGTGAATAGTGTAAAAACCGGGAACATATGGGGTGTAAACTGTAATAAGAGTAAAATACTCTCCAACATTGTAAAATAAAAACTGATTGCCCCCTTCACCTTAGTCAGCCACGTTTTTATACTCCCCCTCTTCTACCTTTACTTATTCTACTCTATACACAAAAGACAAAAGAATAAAGTAATAAAGTACAAGTTTGCTTTTTGGAGTCTCTCTCCTCCATTTCTCCTTCTCCTCCATGTTTTTTTCTTCTTCCATTCAGAACTCTCTCTTCTTCTTGCTCTCTCCAATGGCGATTATGACAGCCCCAACCATCTCAAGCTTTTCTCCTCCATTTTCATGGCTTAAACCAACTCAAAACAACAAATAAATTACATATTCTTCTCCCTCTCATCCAGATCTATCTTTCTCTCTTTTCAAAACCCAAAAATGATGAACTTCATCTCCATGGGTATATCCCATTTGAAGAGTAAAGGGCACCATCTTGAAGCTTGGAGTCTCCTCCTTCTTCCAAGGTAAACAGTTTCCAAGAAAACTCACTTTTCCTCCATTTCTTAGGGTGGCCGATTTTGCGCTCTTATGCCTTGTTCTTTTTTCTTGTTTTGAGCTATTCTCCAAGCCTCCAATAGTGGGTTAGAGCTTCTCTTGATTCATGACCAAGAACTCATCTTAGGGTTCAAAGGTAATTCCTTAATTTTGTGCTTTAAGCATCTCTTGTATTCTAGCTTAATTAAGAAGCCTAAGAGAGTTGCTTAGTGCTTAATTCCCCATTTGAATGTTGGTCTATAGTGATGACAATGGTCTAGCTATGTGACCGAAAATCAAAGGAAAATAGAAGAGGAGAAGAGAAGGAGAAACACTTGAGGAATTAAGGTAATAATTTCCCTTAATGACTACCTTAATGCTTTAGAAATTTTGGGATGGAAATTTAAAGAATGAAACCAAAATTTAGTTGAAAGTGTGTTTTTTTATTGGAAGAGAGAATTGTTAGTTATGTTTTGTACATGTGAAGTAATGTTTGAGTTAAAGGCTTTGAAACCAAGTGGTGTAAGATTGTGTATTATGTGGTGATTGATGATTGGAATGAGTTGGTGTGTTAGTGCCCAATATTGGGTATGGCTAGTTCGAATGCTTTTAGGAAGTGAAAACAATGCATTTGGGCATACTAAGAATGTAGGTGAACTATGGCGAAATTCCGGTGGAAATATAGTGGTTTAAGTTGGTGATAGGAGCTTGAAGAGCTTAAGTGTTGACTAGGTGTTTATAAGGATTGATTGGGTTGGTTAATCACCCTAAAATGATAGTTAGAAGGTTACAAAGTTGGTATGAAAATCTGTAGCAAATAGTGTGTAGGTGCCTTGTATTTGCTAGAAATGAACTTGAGTGTGTAGTTCGGGAAACAATGAATGGATTTGGGAGCTAGTAATGCAATTGCCTTGGCAGAATTTGGGATGGTCATGGGGGTTAGGAATGAAGTAAAATGTGCCAAGTGAGATGCTAGAAATGCACTAGTGATCATAAGTGCAAAAATGAAGAATGGGGAATTGTAGAATTGGGCAAGAATTAAGCATAACTATGACCAATGATTTGAGGAGGTTTAGTGAGTGTTTAAGGTGGTTTAACATGTACGAAAACTTGTGGAAAGATTATGAAATGATTAGGTGTGGATTAAGGTGGGAATTGGGGTTGAAAAATGTGGTTTTATCAGCTTTTTAGCAGGGTCCGGGGCCTAGCCCTTGTATAAGGTCCCGGACCAAGCTTAAAAATACGCCGAAAGTTAAGTTTACAGGTGGTCCGGGTCCTAGGTCCAGGACCAAGACCCGGACCAATGTCAAAAAAGAGCCGAGAGTGCATTTCAGAGGTGGGCGAGGACCTTGGGTCCGGACCAAGTCCCGGACCAGACCAAAATTTGCCTAAAATGTGTTTTAAAGGCTTCTAATGATGGGGGATTGAATGGTAATGGTTTTAGATGATGTTTAGGACTTGTTTGGTGACATGTAAAGGTCTTAAAAAGTGTAAACAAGTGTTAGATTGAATGTGAGAGTTGTGAACTTAAGATCACAAGAGTAAAATTAAGTATAACGGGGTAACGGGGTTAATTATGTGCACTAGTCGTTAAACAATCGTATTACCCCGATGTTAATGGAAACAAATGTAATGTTACCAGTTGTTCAAGAATTATTCAAGGGACGTATGATGGAACGTTAGAGTGAACCCTGGGTGACATGTATGGTTTTCTTGCAACCTGTGTCCTATCGGGTTACACCGGCTTGTATGCCAACTTGTTTTTCTGTGTGTTTTCCACCTTATTAGATAAGGCATGTAATGAGTTTACAGTAATTCAATCATGTGGCGTACTTTGTTCCGATACCGTTTAACCTTGAATATGTGTTAAACTGTAGTTAACCGACCTTAGGATCACATAAGAGATCGGTATTCGGATTTAAACGTCCCAACCTACGGGAACGTTCTAACTACGGCTATCAGTGCGTTATTTGTGTAATGTGGTTGTGTGCGATGTGTGTTGCCCTTTTTAGTATGTCGTTATTTAATGATTTTTGTTGTTCTTGTATGTTGAATGGTATGTTACCTCCCTTATTTGTTTATCTAAGTTTGTAACACCATATGGTGTCATGATGTGATATGTTCCATAAGGGAACCTCTAACTAAGATATATTATGGGGGGTGAGGAATCCGGGGCATCCCGGTCGTGCACGTGTGTTTGGGAGTTGATATTTATATTTGATTTAACTCCCTCTATGTTTTGGTTGTCTTTCCTTCTTGGATCACAATCATCCACAAGTCTAATAAGAGGCTTTCCTACCTTGATTATTATTAGGGGTTAGGGGGAGATGTGTATGGTGTGATCGGGCCTATATTATGGCCGACACATCTAAGTAAAGTAAATGTGTACGGTGCGTTCGGACCTATATTTTATCCGTCACATCTTAAGTTAAGAGTACGTTCTCTTAGAAGAACTGTGTTACGGTTGTGTATGTGTTATTACGTGACGTGTATTGTCTGATGTGGTCACCGGAATCAACCCCATATTAATATAAGAAGTAATTAGTTGTAACCCGATCAATGGGTAAGTGTTGTCTAATAAGAAATTTAGTTCCATTAAGGTAGAAACCCTCAAGGGTTAAGGAACACAATAATTTGATCTAGCAAGTGTAGATGTGCTAACCTTCTCGGATGTATCCTATTGATTGGATATGTGTGATTTAAAGCATGATGTGTGTTTATAGTATTTCTTGCATGCTCTAAATAAAAATCAACTGCATGCCCACATAACAATTAGTTGTGCATGGCCCGGTAGTATACGGGCTGCACGATTACTATACCAACAAAGGTGCTGAGCCCCTTTGGGGGCCCCCCATTACTTTTCAGGTACAAGAAAGCAGCCCTACGTTCGAGAGCTGGACGGGAACGATTATGCATGGGTAGTTTTTGTAGTTGTTTATGTGTTCGTAAGTAGTGTAAGGCCGAAGTGTGATATCGGTAATGGAATGTATTAGACTCGGTGCAGTTGGAATGTAATTGTATTTGTTTCCAGTTTAGAAACAAAATTGTAATGTAAAGTGTAGTGCTCGGTAATCTTGTCCATCAGACCGGTACGTTGTGTATGTATTAGCCTTGTTAGCCACGTGGGTGGCTAACGGCGTGTAGCACCCAAGGATTAAGTTACATGTTGAGTTGTAATTCCGCTGCAACCGTTTGTTAAGTATCGTATTTGTAGTTGGGGTGTTACAAAAAGTGGTATCAGAGCGAAGTATCACTCTGATGACTGGAAATACCGAGCTTAGGAAGTACCGAGTTAGGAATTTAAGATTTGGGTTTAAGGGTTGAGTGATAGCGTGAGAGATACGCTAGTTAGGAGTTACCAGTGTGTACTGGATACCTACAATATCTTTCCCGCCCTCCACAACCCCCGTTTTATAACTCGGGAAATACCCGATCTGGTGTTGTAAAGTATTACTACGAGAACAAGAACCAGTCATACGGTAGATTTCAAGAACTGGAAATCCCGGAGACGGTTCCCGTTTTAAACAACATTAACCGCACTTGATAGCGGAGAAATGAAGAGTCCTATCTACAGGAGGATGAAATTTCCGGCAACCTGGGTCGACATGCCTAGCAGTCGAGGAAACCCAGCCAACAAAAAAGAAAGCACTAACTATGCAAAGAAGCGGGAAATGAAGAAGTAACAAAACCCGAGACACATGTCTACGGGACCGCTGTCGTTAAAAAATACCACTAACGGTAAACTAACGGACTAAGGAGCTAGTCAAGAGTGGGTAACTCCAAACCTACAGCGTGCAAGAGGTTCTAATACCTAACTGATAAAGCCTAGGCGTCCTTGAAGATATTTACATAACATACACCAATAGGACTACTATGTAGTACCTAGAGAAGAGTTAAACCTCGCCAGCCACGGTAAACGCGTGAGAATGAGCAGTGGGAAAAGGCATAGAGTTAAGTTAAAGGGGACCTCCAAGAGCAGAGAAGCACCCTGAGTAACACTATACTGTCAATTGGAAGTTGTGTGGAAAATTGATTATTAGGCTAAAAGATCAAAGGAAGTGCCAACAAGGCTACCGTATACGATATGAGTAGAAATAATACCGTAACCAGCATGTGATGAACCGATAGCCAGCTTGCATGGCGCACTTGCCATGGCAAGTGCTGCTATAATGGGGCTATTTGGGAAAATTTTAATGACTATGGAGTGCTTAGTAAAGTACCACGAAGGTGAGTGAAACAATTATAGGACCACCAGTCCTAAGAATGTGAAGCACGAACTTTAGAAGGGCCTAACGGCCCAACCATTGCAATTAAGAATATACCGGTCAGCAAGAAGCTAGACTCGGTCAAGGCGAGAAGACATTCTACACACCGTGAGGAATTTCTTTTAAATCTAGCTCTTCCTTCTAAACTCGGATTTATTTCAAACCGTTTTCACATCCAACTTTTCTCTTCCAAACTCATAAATATTTCAAAACTTCTTTTAAGCCTAAATCCTCTCAAACTTCATATTTTCCTTAAAACCAAACCAAAAGACCTACACCGGCCTCAGCGCCACGCCGTAGGTAAGTTATACCCTGATCACTTTGGAACGACCTTAGAACAATCCTACAACCCGAGGGAAGGAATCCAGTTCGTACTAGATACAGACAGTGGACAAATTTCCCTTAATATAGTTCGGGAAGCACCAAAGGTGCATTATCATCGGACGATATAAGAGGAGTTGACAACAGAATACTTCACATAGGCGTGTGACGGACACTACGAGTATACGAAAATAAAATGTGGGACGACCGCACTCCGATAGGAGCTTGCGGGCCTGACAGACCTAATTATAGGTTAGTCGGGTAAGTAGTAATGTATCAGTAGGGTGCCCCACATATGTAGGGGGTAGTCAACTCCATACTACGGTCAGCAGTGCAAACATTAGACCAGAGTAATCGATTACCGTGAACAATGGAAGTAAAGAACACTATGAAGCTAACGAGTCTAAAGGAGTTTGAGAACTCATTCCAGGAAAGGAATAAGAGTTATGGAGTGCAAAGAGCACAAGTTGATGAGTACAGACAATTGACATGTCTCAAGATTTGTAAAGGGAACACAAGATAGCAGGATGAATACCCGGCTTGAACACAGTAAGGCAGACGCCTACTATGGACACGTTAAGGTCCAATGAAAGGGATGGAATTCCCTGAATGATCACCTAGGCTACCAGGGGATCACGATCTTCACCAAAGAGGATATTAAACCCAGCCAAGAACACAAAGTGGCGTAGTTAATTAAACATACCCATAAGTACAAGCCAGATGTAATGGCATAACTTAGCAACACCCAGGAGCAATCCTTGAAGGGTGTTTGGGTCATCAATTGTTGAACGAAATATCGTGATAGAAACACAAGAGTTGAAATGAATACTCGGTTTAGACACTAAAGGGAACCCGTTTAACAGTAGAACCCTAAATCGCCAAAGAGGCAACCTGACATTCCTAAGGGGCCTCCCATGAAAGGAAGCGTGATGCAACGACGCCTAAGCCATGTGATGAGATACGGAGAAGTAAAATTTATGTGAACGGCCTACAATGAGCAGAGCTCGAGGCAATGAGGCTTATGATCCATAAACCGAATGCGCTACATAAATTTCAATGATTGCAAAGCCTAGATAAACTCGTAAGGAGTATCGCCGGTAATAGCGCCAGTAAGAAGAGTTTGTGTTATATATGTAATTAGAGCGGATAACGAACCACTGCTTTAAGAGTGGGGATACCTCTCGATATTGTGAGACCACTGGAGCGGTAATTGTGTGAACCTTTAGGATGTATGTTGAAGTCTGATCATGTTGTTATTGCCAAGATATATTAGAATAATAATAGTACAAATAGAAAGCTCTCATGGCAATTGTGGAAAACCGGTGGAGTAGTCAGCTTAGTAGCAACCACTATATGTGTATAATGCGAAATGTAGGTTGAACAATGCTCAAGGAGCATGAAGACTTGAAAAATAGTGTATTCAGTAAATGGTGAACCGCAATATAAGTGGTGGAAAATACATGAGCGAGAACTAACACGGTAGCGAACGCCATGTAAGTCGATGTTGTATAATGAGTAAGAACATGGTGCGCAGTAAGCGACCGTTGTACGAGGATGGTTAAACGATGATATGGTGGACAACTGGAGTTACGAACTATACCTAGTGGTTATGGAAAACAAGAGAGTGCAAATAGAATGAGCAATAAAACGAGTAATCTGCACCATGTGACGGAAGACCTCAAAGAGGAGGCATTGTTTGTTCCTATTGCAAACGCGTAAGGAACTGGAAGTGTATTCCTAGTGGATCTACTTGATAGGAAGCAATAAGCTTTGGGATAAGAATACCCGGTTACTAAATAACCAACCCGTACTAGATACGGAAGACTGGTAAACACACCAGTGAATATGGCGCAAGCCAGTTGAGTGAATGCGGCCTTGAGCCATAAAGGCACGAAGAGTGTTGGACGTACCAACAATCACAACCAAACGAGGATAAATTCCACCGCAATAAAGCGGATAAGACTCATGAACGTTGAAAGAACCGATGTATAGGAAATGCGAGGGCATATAAATGAAAGGGTACTTATACGAATCAAATAAATGAATATAATTCAGAAGGAACAGTTTGGGGTCAATGACTATAGAAGCACTGAGTACCAATACCGGTATGAAATATCCCTCAGGTGTGAAGAACAACAGAGGAAACACTGCATACTAAGTAGTAGCTAGACCTCGACCGACATTAAGTCGGTAAAACAAAGTGAGTGATCATGAAAGACATAACAGTATACACAATAGACTTCCAGAGAACTGGATAGAAAATCTATAACTCATCGAATTCGCACACGGTAAGATATACCATGCGTCTATTGAGAAACCGTTATTCCCAAGATAGAAGGGATAAATGGGAAATGTACAACACATCAAGAATAACAAAAGGGCTAACTAAGCTCTAAGTTATCAGAGTGGCGCAGTAGAAGCTAGTAGGCCATGATTCAAGTTGAATATACCTAGTGAATACGAGTAAAGGGTGAAGTGCCTATGTGAATATACCTAGAAGCCTCACAGCCGGAACCAAAACCGGATATGAGTTAGATAAACTCCAATGAGAATTCTGGGTACAGGGACTAACCGTCAATATGGTTAAGGTCCTCTAACCGGAACGCATTGTAAAATAAACCGCGTGGAAGTTAAAACACTTCACGACGACAGAACATTTTAAACCAATGTTAAGTAATAACATATGGTCGATTACGCGGGCGTAATCCCTTTTAAGGGGGGTAGAGCGCAAAAACGCTAAGTGAATGTTTACGTACAAGTGTACGTGAACGATGTTGTGCATAGCACAAGATAAGTTGTTACGATGTTATGCATAGCACAAAATAACTTGTTCTGATGATTGGTGCGTAACACATGAACATACGTCCTCATTTATGGTTTAATTGTGGTCATTGCGCACAGAAGATGCAAATACCATTGTTATAAACGTACCTACCCTGTTAACCTTGATACGAGAGTACAAGTGTGAAGGAGTAGAAAAACTCCTGGGGAACTAAAACCCCGACAGTATATGTTTATATAAGACCAAATATAGGATTGTGTATTATGATTTTGATAAAATATATATATATATATATGTATATATAATATTGTGATGTATGAATGGTATGAAATAGATATAGAACCTAGTGAGAACTAGATTCCCTAGGTAAGTTGAATAGAGGCAAACTGAAAATAATTTATGGACAAAGTTCCATCCTTTGGAGATGTATTGCTTTGTGATTATGATTAGAAAGATTAAAAAGATAGAAAATGGTAAATGTCTGAATTAGTTGCTGGTTGAAATTGAAGTGGGAGGTGAAACTTGATTCCCAGGGATCAAGGGAAACCGAACGCAAATTGGGGTGGAGAGATAGTTCAACACTGATGCTGATCACATCAGGGTTGGATAACTCTTGAAGCTCCCTATAAGTGGTCATAAATAATCACGTTAAGAATAAGAAGCAGTTAGCATAAATTGGACTTGGAGTTGTATTGCGTTTTCAAAAAGATTCTTTTTAAAATTGGTGTTTTCAAATTTTCAATTGGTATTTTCAAGGCTTCAATTAATATTTCCAAGATTCTCAAATGGTATTTTCAAAGGAAGGATTTCTTTTACTTGACCATGTAAAAAGGATTTTCAATTAGTACTTTTCCAATAAAGGATTTCGTTCTGCTTAACCTTGTAAAGAGTATTTTTGTATTACTTGCTCACGAGCCGAGGACGTATGAGCCTTTGTCTTTGGACCAATGACATGAGAAGTATATGTTAAAATGTACGTGATTGTTTTGATCTTCCAAAGGACCGGGGACCAGAAGGTGTCCATCGCGACCGGTATATGCGGGATCACAGTGTATATGTACTCGACAGGGGATTCGAGGACTGTGATGTCCTATAGTCTTTAGACCGAGCCCATGAAGAGATGTAAACGGTATTTCTGATTGTTATACATGCTAAGACATGTTGTGTGATATGTTTAGTATATGTATCCAGGCCTATGAGTCTAAAGGTTGATGTGTTATCCAGACCTTGGGTCTGAAGGTATGTCAAGTGTAATTGATATGTGAGAACTATGTTGTAAAGTAATCCCGGTATCCTAATTAAGTGATGCATGGGAAAATTTGAAACTTTGAGGACAAAGTTCTTTTAAGGGGGGTAGATTGAAATACCCCAAACCTTTATGTGTTAATTAATTATGTAATTATGATTTTCAAAGGCTAATTAAGTCCTTAAGAACGTTGGTGAAGAAAGAGAAACCAAAAGATAAAGGAAAACGCGTAAAAGTCACAAGATACAAAAATGCATATTTAAATTATCTTAAAAGGTATATAACCTTAAATAGGGTTATAAATATATTTTTATACCCTAATTACACACTAAGAACATGTGGGAAAAATTCCCGAAGAAAACGGATCCAAATAATGTGTTAAAACGCTAACGGAGTCTTAAAGCGCGTTTTTCGAGAAAACCCAAAAACGTGACTTTAAACGGTCAAATGACCCCGTAAAAATTATAGTTGATCATATAACTATAATTAAACACTAATGGGAGCTTAAGAACCATTAAAATTAAAGAAACGAGAAAAATCCGGAAAACGGGCCCGGATTAGTGAATAGTGTAAAAACCGGGAACATATGTGGTGTAAACTGTAATAAGAGTAAAATACTCTCCAACATTGTAAAATAAAAACTGATTGCCCCCTTCTCCTTAGTCAGCCACGTTTTTATACTCTCCCTCTTCTACCTTAACTTATTCTACTCTCTACACAAAAGACAAAAGAATAAAGTAATAAAGTACAAGTTTGCTTTTTTGAGTCTCTCTCCTCCATTTCTTCTTCTCCTCCATGTTTTTTTCTTCTTCCATTCAGAACTATCTCTTCTTCCTGCTCTCTCCAATGGCGATTATGACAGCCCCAACCAGCTCAAGCTTTTCTCCTCCATTTTCATGGCTTAAACCAACTCAAAACAACAAATAAATTTCATATTCTTCTCCCTCTCATCAAGCTCTATCTTTCTCTCTTTTCAAAACCCAAAAATTATGAACTTCATCTCCATGGGTATATCCCATTTGAAGAGTAAAGTGCACCATCTTGAAGCTTGGAGTCTCCTCCTTCTTCTAAGGTAAAAAGTTCCCAAGAAAACTCACTTTTCCTCCATTTCTTAGGGTGGCCGATTTTGCCCTCTTATGCCGTGTTCTTTTTTCTTGATTTGAGCTATTCTCCAAGCCTCCAATGGTGGGTTATAGCTTCTCTTGATTCATGACCAAGAACTCATCTTAGGGTTCAAAGGTAATTCCTTAATTTTGTGCTTTAAGCATCTCTTTGTATTCTAGCTTAATTAAGAAGCCTAAGAGTGTTGCTTAGTGCTTAATTCCCCATTTGAATGTTGGTCTATAGTGATGACAATGGTCTAGCTATGTGACTGAAAATCAAAGGAAAATATAAGAGGAGAAGAGAAGGAGAAACACTTGAGGAATTAAGGTAATAATTTACCTTAATGACTACCTTAATGCTTTAGAAATTTTGGGATGGGAATTTAAAGAATGAAACCAAAATTTAGTTGAAAATGTGTTTTGTTATTGGAAGAGAGAATTGTTAGTTATGTTTTGTACATTGTGAAGTAATGTTTGAGTTAAGGGCTTTGAAACCAAGTGGTGTAAGATTGTGTATTATGTGGTGATTGATGATTGGAATGAGTTGGTATGCTGTTAGTGCCCAATATTGGGTATGGCTAGTTTGAATGGTTTTAGGAAGTGAAAACAATGCAGTTGGGCATGCTAAGAATGTAAGTGAACTATGGCGAAATTCCGGTAGAAATATAGTGGTTTAAGTTGGTGATAGAAGCTTGAAGAGCTTAAGTGTTGACTAGGTGTTTATAAGGATTGATTGGGTTGGTTAATCACCCTAAAATGATAGTTGCAAGGTTACAAAGTTGGTATGAAAATCTGTAGCAAATAGTGTGTAGGTGCCTTGTATTTCCTAGAAATGAACTTGAGTGTGTAGTTTGGGAAACAATGAATGGATTTAGGAGCTAGTAATGTAATTGCCTTGGAAGAATTTGGGATGGTCATGTGGGTTAAGAATGAAGTAAAATCTGCCAAGTGAGATGCTAGAAATGCACTAGTGTGCATAAGTGCAAAAATGAAGAAAGGAGAATTGTAGAATTGGGCAAGAATTAAGCATAAGTATGACCAATGATTTGAGGAGGTTTAGTGAGTGTTTAAGGTGGTTTAACATGTATGGAAACTTGTGGAAAGATCAGGAAATGATTAGGTGTGGATTAAGGTGGGAATTGGGGTTAAAAAATGTGGTTTTATCAGCTTTTTAGCAGGGTCCGGGACCTATCCCTTGTATAAGGTCCAGGACCAAGCTTAAAAATACGCCGAAAGTTAAGTTTACAGGTGGTCCGGGTCCTAGGTCCAGGACCAAGACCCGGACCAATGTCAAAAAAGAGCCGAGAGTGCATTTCAGAGGTGGTCCGGGACCTTGGGTCCGAACCAAGTCCAAGACCAGACCAAAATTTGCCTAAAATGTGTTTTAAAGGCTTCTAATGATGGGGGATTGAATGGTAATGGTTTTAGATGATGTTTAGGCCTTGTTTGGTGACATGTAAATGTCTTAAAAAGTGTAAACAAGTGTTAGATTGAATGTGAGAGTTGTGAACTTAAGATCACAAGAGTAAAATTATGTATAACGGGGTAACGGGGTTAATTATGAGCGCACTAGTCGTTAAACAATCGTATTACCCCGATGTTAATGGAAACAAATGTAATGTTACCAGTTGTTCAAGAATTATTCAAGGGACGTATGATGGCACGTTAGAGTGAACCCTGGGTGACAGGTATGGTTTTCTTGCAACCTGTGTCCTACCGAGTTACACCGGCTTGTACGCCAACTTGTTTTCTGTGTTTTTGCCACTTTATAAGATAAGGCATGTAATGAGTTTACAGTAATTCAATCATGTGGCGTACTTTGTTCCGATATTGTTTAACCTCGAATATGTGTTAAACTGTAGTTAACCGACCTTAGGATCACATAAGAGATCGGTATTCGGATTTAAACGTCCCAACCTACGGGAACATTCTAACTACGGCTATCCGTGCATTATTTGTGTAATGTGGTTGTGTGCGATGTGTGTTGCCCTTTTTAGTATGTCATTATATAATGATTGTTGTTGTTCTTGTATGTTGAATGGTATGTTAGCTCCCATGTTTGTTTAACTAAGTTTGTAACACCATATGGTGTCATGATGTGATAAGTTCCATAAGGGAACCTCTAACTAAGATATATTATGGGGGTGAGGAATCCGGGGCGTCCCGGTCGTGTATGTGTGTTTGGGAGTTGATATCTATATTTGATTTAACTCCCTCTCTGTTTTGGTTGTCTTTCCTTCTTGGATTACAATCACCCACAAGTCTAATAAGAGGCTTTCCTACCTTGATTATTATTCGGGGTTAGGGGGATATGTATATGGTGTGATCGGGCCTATATTATGGCCGATACATCTAAGTAAAGTAAATGTGTACGGTGCGTTCGGATCTATATTTTATCCGACACATCTTAAGTTAAGAGTACGTTCTCTTAGAAGAACGGTGTTACGTTGTGTATGTGTTATTACGTGGTGTGTATTGTCCTGATGTGGTCACCGGAATCAACCCCATATTAATATAAGAAGTAATTAGTTGTAACCCGATCAATGGGTAAGTGTTGTCTAATAAGAATTTAGTTCCATTAAGGTAGAAACCCTCAAGGGTTAAGGAACACAATAATTTGATCTAGCAAGTGTTGATGTGCTAACGTTCTCGGTTGTATCCTATTGATTGGATGTGTGTGATTTAAAGCATGATGTGTGTTTATAGTATTTCTTGCATGCTCTAAATAAAAATCAACTGCATGCCCACACGACAATTAGTTGTGTGTGGCCCGTTAGTATGCGGGCTGCACGATTACCATACCAGCAAAGGTGCTGAGCCCCTTTGGGGGCCCCCCATTACTTTTCAGGTACAAGAAAGCAGCCCTACGTTCGAGAGCTGGACGGGAACGGTTATGCATGGGTAGTTTATGTAGTTGTTTATGTGTTCGGAAGTAGTGTAAGGCCGAAGTGTGACATCGGTAATGGAATGTATTAGACTCGGTACAGTTGGAATGTAATTGTATTTGTTTCCAGTTTAGAAACGGAATTGTAATGTAAAGTGTAGTGCTCGGTAATCTTGTCCATCAAACCGGTACGTTGTGTATGTATTAGCCTTGTTAGCCACGTGGGTGGCTAACGGCGTGTAGCACCCAAGGATTAAGTTACGTGTTGAGTTGTAATTCAGCTGCAACCGTTTGTTAAGTATCGTATTTGTAGTTGGGGTGTTACAATTTAAGATTTTCACCTAAAAAGAATTTTCACCATTTCGAAAAAAGAAATGAAAATATTACCCAGAAGTAAATCATAGATAAAAAATAGGAGTAAGGTCCTATACTTATGTGCTAAATAATAAAGAGAGTCATGAAGTTAAAATAGAAATCAAAAAGTCATTAGAAAGCTTACCTCTTGAGAGAACAACCATTTATCCTTCCCTAATCTCACTTTATCAGAGACATGCAAAAAGCTTAGTAAAACATTGATAAGATTTCAACTTACCATATTAAATATACTACTATTATTATTGTTTCTTCTTTCTTTTTTGAAGGGGGAACCCCTGCCCTACACTTGGCAGGAACACTGACCCCAATGTTCAAAGAAAAAGAAATAAATTGACAAGGAATTGAAAGAAAATTGAAAGAACAATGCAGTTAACAAGAATAAAATACTCCCCGTATAATGGAAGAACCAGGGTAGAATGCCCTATACTTGTGATGAACCAAGGATTGGAGTTGTTCACAGTAGAATTCAACAACAATAAGGTCAACTGAAACCAAAAACTCATAAAAGTGCCAAGCTTCCAGAATACAAGGAAAGAAAAAGGTAGTTATCCATTAAGCATACATGAAAGATACAAAGGAAATATCATAAAGAAAGAATGAAAGTAGAGTAAAAAGAGAAAGAAAGAGAAAGAACTAGATAACTGCCGCCGGTGTGGATGAAGGTGGTGGTGAAGAAGAGTCAGAAGAAGCCGCTGGGGAAGCGGAGAGGCTAGAAGAGCTAGGAGTGGGGAGACCCTGCTTCTTCGCCTCCCGACGCACCTTCCTCTTCTTCTTGTCCTTCCGGAGGAGGTTCTTAATTAATGCAGTCATCGAACACTCCACCGTCTTCTTGATCTCCTTCATGATCTTCTTTCTGTCGGCCGCCATGTTCTTGTTCATCTGATCTACAACCATCATGATACAGTCCTCAACCCGCCTCTCATGCTCATCCTGGCACTGAGTAATATGCTCCTCGAGGACCTGCTGACCAGTGGCAATCTCCTGCTGGCGCTGCTCAACCGCCTCAACCCGGCCGGTGATCTCAGAGCGATACCCCTCATAGCTGGCTCGGAAGGCCTCATAATCTGTCCAGGTATCCTGCTGAGCTTGGCAGTAGACATCAAAAGACTACAGCTGCTGATCAAGGGTCTGCTGAAAATGGTCCATCCTCTCATAAAGAGGACCCATGTCAGTAGCGGGACCAGAAGTCTGAGGATGCTGATAAGGCTGAGGGGTGAAGGAGGAAGGTGGGGGCAACATCAGTTGGGGCTCATCTCCCTGGTAGCTCGGGTAGTCCTGAGCAGTGGCATTGGCCTTAGGCCTCTCCTTTGAAGGGACATACCAGTACTCTCGCGATGTAGACTCACGAAACCACAATCATCGAACAAGAGCAAGGTCGATGAAGGAGGACTTATGGTGATACTGAAGAGTCTGTGGAATCTGATCCTCCCTGAAATACCCCGAACTTAATTAGGGTGATTAAATTACTCTAATATGATATTTGAGGGCCTATTAGTGCCTAAATAATTTTGGTAAAGAAAATAAATCCAAAAGAAAAGAGAAAACGCTTAAAAAGCGAAAAGCGCTAAAATGAGCGTTATATGACCATAGGAGGAATACAACCTCGAAAAGGGTATTATATGGATTTCCAAGGCTTAATAACGCCTAATTAATATACGGGAACAATTCCGGAAGAAAACGGATCCATAAAATGAATTAAAAACGCTAATAAAGCTTTAGCGCACGTTTTTTGAGAAACCCGAAAACGCGACTTTGAGTGGTCAAATGAACCCGTAAAAATTATAGTTCACCAAACAAATAAAAATTAAGCATTAATGGAGGCTTAAGAGCCATTAAAATTATGGAAAAGAGAAAATTCCGGAAAACGTGCCCGGTTAGTGAATAGTGCTAAACCGGGTAAACTAACGAGCGTTTTCTGTAAAAGACGAAAAACGCTCTAGCTTGTATTATAATAGGGGGCGGTTTTTACAGTATAAATCAGTCTCTCACACACTCTTGACCCACTAGCTAATAAAATGGGTCAAAAAGCAAAAAGTGAAAAGGTTACTTATTTCCTTTCCCTCTCTCTCCTCCTTTATTTTCTTTTTCCCTCTTCTCTTTCCTCCTTCTCCTCCCAGCCGGTTTCTTCTTCCTCCCCAAGCTGCCGTTTTCTCTTCTTCTTCTCCATGGCTTCTTGCCATTTCCTTCCTTGCCCAAGCTTGAATAAAGCTCCAAACACAAAAATAATTACATATTTGAACTCCCCTCACCAAGAGCTTCCATCCCCTCTTTTCAAAATCCAAAAATGAAGAACTTCATCTCCATGGGTATATCCCATTTGAAAATAAAATGGCATCATCTTGAAGCTTGGAGTCTTCCCTTTCTTCCAAAGAAAAAATTCCTAAGAAAACTCATTTTTTCTTCTTTCTCTTTGGTGGCCGATTTCCCCCCTTTTGATGCCCTTTTTTTCTCTCTTTGTGGAGCTTTGTTTCAACCCTCCAATGGTGGTGGAACCCCCTTCTTGATTCAAGGGTTAAAACCCCTCTTGGAATTCCAAAGTTAAACCCTAACTTTTGTGTTTTAAGCCCCTTCATTGGATTAGTGTATTTCCAAGGGTTTAGGATTTTAATTATTTGCATTTTGTGTTCTTTGAATATTGGGATAGAGTTTGGAAACTTCATTGCCCACTTGACCGAAATGGAGAAGAGAGAGAGGAAGAGGAGAATTAAAAGGGGACTTGGAAAGCTTAAGGTAAGAATTCCACCTTAATGTCTAAGTTGATTGTTTTAGAATTTGGGATGGGTTAAATTAAACTAATAAACCCAAAGTTTGTGAGGTAATGTGTTTGTTAGGGAGGAGAGGAAATTATGAATTGATGTTTGAATTAAAGGCCTAGGTGCCAAGCTTTTGAGTTATGGTAATATATTGTGGTTTGTTGAGATTTTGGGAGTTATATTGTTGTTTGATGAGTTTGATGAATTAATTGTGTGCTGGTAGGACCCTTGTATGGGTGTGGCTAGTTTAGGGTTGAAAAGGGTGAGAATTGATGTGTTTGGATGTGATAGGTTTATGGGGAGGTTATGGCAAAATTTTAGTAGAAAATGAGTGTTTTAGGTGGCTTGGTAAGTGGGGGAAACTTAAGTGTTGGGTTGAGTAGGGTTGAGTAATGACCTTGAAATGGCACTAGGAGAACTAGAAAGAGAATGGTGTAAAATTTGTAGCAAAAGGGTGTTTTAATGCATTGGAAAAAATTAGAAAAGAGTTAGTGTGCAAAATCTTGGAAAGAAAAGGATGGACTTGGGTATAGTTAATGCAATGGTCTAGGATGAATTTGGAATGGTCAAATGAGTTGACGATATGGTAAACTACCTAGAGAAAGGTTGGAAATGCACTAGAGTGCATGAGTGCAAAAGTTAGAATTTGAGTTGTAGAATTGGGCAAGAATGGAGTATAAGTGTGACTAATGATTTGGGGATGTTTAAGGAGTGTTTTAAGGTACTTAAACATGTAGAAAACATGTGGAAATGATTAGGAAAGGATTGGGTAAGAATTGAGGAGAATTTGGAGTTCAAAGTGAGTAATTAGGATAAGTACTGGGCTGGACCGACCCTAGGACTGACCTTGGTAAGGTCGGTCGGCCTGTAAATTGCAAATCCGGAGCATTCTGACTTAGACCGGCTAGGACCGACCTTGGTAAGGTCTGTCGGGCTTAAATTTTCAAAACGGGAAGTCTTCTGACTTCGACCGACCTTAGGACAGACCTTGGTAAGGTCGGTCAGGCTGAAATTTTGCAAAAACGTAACTTACTGACTCCGACCTACCTTGCGACCGACCTTACAAGGTAGGTCGGGCAAAAAAAAATTAATTCAAAAATTAATTATATATATTATATATATATATATCTATATGTGTATAAGTGAGGCATTAGTGCTAGAGTAATGAAGGTAATAAAGTTAAGCACACTTGAGTAAAACTAAGAATAATGGGATAACGAGGTTAAGTACGGTAGTATTAGTTTTACATACCGTAACACCTTAATGATAATAGAAACATTTGAATGTTATCAGTGGAACAAGTGTGAACCAAGGAACATGAGGTCACACGGTAAAGCTAACCCGGTGAAAGGTATGATTTTCTCATGCCCCGTATGCTACCTTGGTTACTCTGATTTGTGTGCTTGTTTGATTGTGTGATCACCTAAACAAGATAAATGCACGAATCGGATTGTTTGCACTTTCTTGTGCTTGCTTTGTATTGTTGCTTGTTGAATTGTTGCTTGTTGAATTGTATTTTGAATTTGAAGTTTGTATAATTCATGAAATGTATGAGTGTGGATGAATTGTTTGAGTGTGAATGAGCACTATAGTGCGACTCATAGTTGAGTCTTGTTTGAGTAGTGACTCGCAGAGAGAGTCAAGTTGTGAATTAATAAAGAAGTGGAAACACACTAAAACTATCGAACCAAGAAATGATAACGTAAACTTATGAACTCTCTAGAACGTGAGAGAAATGTACGGGAGAAGTAACCTCCCGATAACGGTTAGGGAACCGAGTTGATCTAATCCACAAAACAACTAATAGTGGAAGTATATAAGTAACCTCTATCTAGAGGATTGAGAATTGTTCAAAATATGAACCTTGAGTAAAGTAAAGTATGGTAAGGGATCACCAAACCCCTTAGAAAGATAGTCGAACCCCAATGAGAGGATCTGACTAACATAAACAATGTCCTGAACATGAGAGTATTCGATAAGGTGGGCGAAACCTTAATTCTTAGAATACTAGACATTGAGAATTCCCTAAGCTAATGGAGGATATCGAGAGAGATACTTCTAGGCTAATCTAAGAGATTTTGAAATGACTCCGAGAGAGGAGTTTTGGGAATTTGAGTAATCCGGTAGAGAACTGGACATTTGAGAATTTGAGGAGCTAATTGTATAGCTCCATTTGTATTTGTAAGCCCGGTGGTGAGTCTTGTGTATGACTCTGCCCGGAGGTTGTGGATAAGACTTAAAAGATGCCTTTGAGTATTGAGTATTGGTTTGAGAATTGATTTGAGAATTTGAGTATTGAGTATTGGTTTGAGAATTGATTTGAGAATTTGAGTATTGAGTATTGGTTTGAGAATTGATTTGAGAATTTGAGTATTGAGTATTGAGTTGAAACTTGAGAGACTTGAGAAAAATTGAGTTGAGTGGAGAATTGAGTTGAGTATTGTAGAACTTGCTTGAGGTTGAGAGTAAGAGAATTTGAGTAAGTGTACCCAAGAGAGTGGGTAAGCAATGAGTAATTGAGTAAGGCATAGTGAGGTAGAAACCCTCAAGGCCTAAGATTAAGCAATACTAACTAACAAACTTATTGTGTTAGTGTATTTGTATTCCTTGGTTGAATGTGGAGTATTTGTGTGAATGTACATATATAATGTATGTTGCAAGCATGTTGATTGAATAAAAATGAATCGCATGTTCTCGACCAAAGTAATCGGCGTACCCTCGTTAGCACGCGGGGTATGCAAATTTCATATGCAGCAATTTGCTGAGCCCCTAGGGGCACCGTTTTTATTTTCCAGGTACATCAAAGCCGTCAACTGTTCGAGAGTAAGACGGGTTGTTATTAAATATGGGTAGTTGTTTAAGAAATTATATTGATGTATTGTGGGAGTGTAAGTTCGATATGTTATTGATAAGTTGGGAATTGTAGTAGACTCGGTATAGTATTGAATGGATATTGTATTTGTATAACTTGGATTTGAGGTTTGTATTTGAGACGAGATTTGAATAAGGAATTGGAATGTAATGTTGGTGTAGTATACTCGGTATATTCGACATTAGACCGATACTGTAAATGGGTTGTTGTATTTGAGTTTGTATTGGCCTTGTTAGTCACGTGGGTGACTAACGGCATTGTATCACCCCCGGTTGTATTGGAGTTCCGCTGCTTGTGTATTGGTAATAGAGGCAGATTAGGGGGTAATGATTGGATTACCGGTAGGGGTGTTACACTCCCTCAGAGTCTGAATGATATGCTGATGAAGGAGCATCGGGAAGATAGGGTGTTGGGTATCTCTGTGTAGAATCGCCCGAACCAACTGAGCTAACATTAGTCGGTGTACCGAAAACTGTGCTGCAGCGGTACCCTGTAATGGCGCACGAAGATACTCGAGAAGAGCACAATCCATCTCATTAAGCTCATCATGCTTACTGGGCCTAATGTTATGCCTAATAATCTTCATGGCCACGCGAAGCTGCATGTAACACCCCAACCGCTAATCCGTCCATTATCCTCTAATCAATCCCGTACTTACCCTTCTCGCAGCGGAATACTTACTTACTCCCGGCGGGTGATACAACGCCGTTAACCCTCCAAGGTTAACAAGGCTACTACTACTTACCGTTTCGGTCTGATGATTAGAATGAAATACATACATACAGCTTACTTTACAATACCAAATACTTAGTTTACATTTGATTACCGAGTATACCGAATTATCTGAATTACATTCCAATACTACTTCCCAAAAATGAAGAGTTTATACAACTATTCCTTCTTTTCCAATCAAGAATTTAATATCCCAAAAAGGTGTACCACATGGTACACCGGCTACCCAAAAGCTCTAGCCGTGTACAACTCGGTACACTATTCAATTCTACTACTACTCCAAAAAGAATTACATCTCGTCCTTACTCTACCTTCACGCCTCGCGGGTACCTGTGGAGTAAAAACATTCCCCCGAGGGGGTCAGCTTACGCTGAACATGATAACCGCATACCCCGCGTACTAGCGAGGGTACGCCAACTAATTGGTCGTATACATGCGGTTCGTTTCATGCATACATACATGCTTCATACAATACAATACATTCATTTTACCAAGCATACATACATACCATGCATATGAGGAATACAATACAAGTCATTCATTCATACTTACCATACTCACCGCATCACGGAGATACAATTCTCCAGTACATACAAGGTCTTGTTAGCCTTATTACACACCCGGGTTAATCGGGTGTTCAATACTTTTACTCCGGGTCAATGACTTACAATAGTCAAGACCAATACCATACAGTACTTACATTCTTACATACTTTACTTCCAGTTAAGTCGGTATGACCTCCGGGCAGGGAGTACTATCTCCCACCACCGGGCTTTGAGATGGCACACTAATCCAGGATGCTACCCATACAAAGGGAATTGGTCCAAGGAAAAGATCATAGCCAGGATTCGGTTCCAACCTCTTGTGGTTCCTTATCCTCACGCGTGGCCGAAACTATATCGGGCTTCTACTCATTCCATTTTTACTCAATACTCATGTTAGGAGTTAGGTTGTTAGGAATTAGTAGAAGTCCATACTTACTTTCCATACATACTTACAATACACAAGTACTCATACTTGCACATACACTTCATTCTCATACATACATTTCATGAATTATACAAACTGTTTGTTCAAGAAGAATACAACAAGAACAAAATGGTTCAAACACATTTATGTGCAATATAAGTCCGATTCATGCATTTATCTTGTTGGTGATCACATAAGCACACAAATCGGGGTAACCAAGTTAGGATACAGGGCATGAGGAAATCATACCGTTCACCGTCGTTTACGTTCTACCGGGTCCTTTGATGATCAACTATTGAATTCCTATACATACATGGAGTATTATGATCAATGATCTATTATTGATCTAACTTGCTCCTACATTGGCACTTACAATGTATACTTGTTACTTCATTACTTTCTTACTTGGTTATTAAACCATTCCTTTCTCACTACTCTTATTTTTACTTTCTTACCTTTACTATTTCATTTGTTATGTACTACTACATGTACATGCATATGTGTATATAGGCATATATATGTATATATACATGTCCATATGA
Organism: Limonium bicolor; assembly: GCA_023374045.1. NCBI lineage: Eukaryota > Viridiplantae > Streptophyta > Magnoliopsida > Caryophyllales > Plumbaginaceae > Limonium > Limonium bicolor. The sequence continues at coordinate 51,148,014 of CM041782.1, forward strand.
TTGCTATAATCATATTATAAAAATACTCTTTTTTTTTTTTTTTTTTTTGAAGACTCGACCGGACTTGCAAGTCCGGTCGCAAGTCCGGTCCAAGTCAGTAGCTATCTGCACCGAAAATTCCTGGCCCGACCGGACTTGCATGTCCGGTCGCAAGTCCGGTCGATTCCAGTAGCTTACATTACGAAATTTTCTGGCCGACCGGACTTGCATGTCCGGTCGCAAGTCCGGTCCATTCCAGTAGGTTGCATTACGGAAATTTTTCTGGCCGACCGGACTTGCATGCGGTCCATTCCAGTAGGTTACAGGCGGGAGAATTTTTCTGTCCGACCGGACTTGCATGTCCGGTCGCAAGTCCGGTCGACTCCAGAAGCTTTCCCCGCCTTTGTAAACCTGGGCCCGACCGACCTTGCAAGTCCGGTCGCAGGTCCGGTCGGCCCCAGTACTGCAGTTTTAAAATTTGTTTTCAATTGCATTCTTTACCCATTGCTTCTCCAATCTTTACCAATACTTCCCCACATGATTTAGCACTATTTAGACACCTAAATCACCTTAGTCCACCCACCATACTTGTTACCCCATTCCTACACAATCTACACAAATTCTCCTCATCTCTATTCAACACTTACATTATTTTCCTTTACTCTAATGCTACAGATTTTAGTTCTCCTCATTATGCTACAGATTTTCCTCTCAACTCTTATACTCCAATACTCCCTCAACTAATGTTATTCCTAGCATCCAAAATACATTACTCACATCCTAGTTCCA